>BMAV01015288.1:0-129725 GCA_019973955.1 Trichonephila inaurata madagascariensis
GTTGAAACTAGGACAACAGCCATCATAAAGATAAACCCACCACAACATAGTATATCATATTAGAATGTAAAATTTTAATGCATGTTTTTTAAATAATACCTTCTGACACATTGAGAAGGTTATTTTCAGTGTATCTGGTGATTACTTCAATTTGACAAGTAGTCTAATGTTGAACTGTGGATTCAATAGCTATATAGCTTATTGTAGTACAAGTTTCTTCTAAGATATAAAAACTAAAGATTTCCCTCATACAATATCACCTCAATTGGGCAGCTGCTACATAGGTCTGTGATAATTTGCAAAGTGCTCAACTGGATACACTCAAATTTTTAGAGACTAGTGGACACTTCAATAGACTGGCAAACTACAATCCCAGACAGGTCTGATAAAGGCAATGCATGCGACTCTAAAATGCAATAATAATAAAAGTACATTTTGAAAACAGTTTAATGTTCAAGGAATATTTGAAACTGTGAATTTTTTACCATTCAAAAACAAGTGGTCACTTATTGATATAAATGGTGGATAGATGTTGCCAGTGAATTCTTAATTTAAAAAAGTATTTGTAGAAAGTCTATATCTATGTGAATGGAAATCAGGATATTTAGAACCAATGGTATTCAAGCTTGAATGTACATTTTCAGAAATAAGTCTATATCTAATTTATATACAAGGAAGTTTTTCAAAAATATTCCAAAGGAAGTAATTAGAAAGAAATGGAAAAGTTTTAGTTCTAAGCCCTTTTACAGATATATGTATACATATTTATATATATTCCTATAGATGGAGTTTTACTCTGACTGCATGTTTTGAAGCTTTAAGTAAATTTTACATTTCAGGAGTTTTATGGACTTTCTTGCTGTTGTAATCACTGTGAGGATGAAATAAGTGCTGATCTGATACAGCACTTATTTCATTTGTAATTAATATCCTATTTAAAAAAGAAAATTTGCTTTTAAAATAATTTGCATTTTTTATGCATTTGTAATTATCATTTAAAAAAAATCTATTAATTTCTAGATTTTTTTTTTAAGAAATCGGTTTTCTCTTTTACAAAAATTGTACAGTATCTATAATTGATAATAATTATTTTAAAAGGATTTTAAGTCTTAACACAGCCAAACTATATTAGTACAATAACTTCATTTGTCCTCATTTAAAAAATTATGGAATTGGAAAAAAATAACAAAAATAAATAAATAAATAAAGTTTTAGCCAACTTATATTTTATTACATACTGCAATATGTATGAGAGCAGATGAAAAAATGAATCAAGCACATCACAACAATAGAATAATTACATTTAGAAAAATCAAGTAAGTTGCAAGGCTTCGAACTGAAATTTTTTCATTCCGGTTCAACTAAAAAAATAAATATATCAGTTTGGTTCCGGTATCGTTAAGCCAAAAATAATGGTTTTCAGTTTAGTTCCAAATGAATAATTTTATTTTATGCATATTCTTATTTGTACTAAAAATATAATTCTATCATAAACAAAAAATGTAATTCTATCAAAATTTAGATTTTATTCTTTTCTTAGTTGGTACACTATGTGAATTGATAAATTAACCAGCATATACGATAAGAGCAATGCACAGAGAACGGCAAGCATTGGCATTGTTATCTATTGTCAAAGTTGCATTTGACAATTAGGTTCATGATTCTAGTTTGTCTATACAAACATCCATGGATGATCACATGCTGAGATGTGAAAAATATAACTCCGACTGACATTTTTTTAAAAACATTATCTAGTTCATTCAACTGAATTAAATCTGCCTTCTACAAGTAGTTTCATGTGAAACTGAAACAGAAAAGTACTAGTGAAAATCAAAACAGGAAATCGAGAAGTGATGTACTTGTAATGTGGATAATTATATGGTTGGCATTAAACAACAAAATATTGATTAGTCAGTTACAGTAACAAAATGACTGAAGATATATTGAACCAGAATAAACCAATATTTTTTTATGGTTCAGTTCTGGTTCAAAGCTGTGGTAAGTTGTTTTGCAATGCCTCAATCCTTTTGCTGCACATCCTGGTTTCCACGGGGAAGTAAATTAAAAGCATACATACAACAAGAGGGTTAATATAGAAGCTTCAACTTTTCAAAATACAAAAAATGAAATACAATTAAAAAAACATTGAGAAAAATAAAAAAATTTTAAAATTATTTACAATCAAAAAATCATGTTTCAAAGTGCTTTAAAACTGAAAAAGAACTTAAATGAAAATTTAAAATTTTTAAAACGATTGAAATACGAGTATTTAATAAGTTAAATTACATAATGAATTGTGAGAAATGATTTACATTTTATATGTTTTTTTTTATCCCAAATATAAAGCTAATAATACCATTTGAATGAAATTAAATTAAACTTTGCCATTTTTTTGGGAATGTTCTTATAATAAATTTTTTGAAAACATTAAACATTCAAATAAAATACAAAAACTAATATTTTTAATCCTTCAACACTTTGAAGACGGGAAATTTAAAATTTTTTTAAAATTTTTAAACAAAAAATACACAGTAATTCAGGTTAAAACTTTTTCCTGCATAAAAATCCATGTTGAAAAATTCTTTATGTTTAAAATTGATGAGAATATGTTTTAATTAAACAAGACAATATTTCAATAGTTTTGATGATATGTATTAGATAAGAATCAATAATAATAAGTAAAGAAATTGAAAAAAAAAAAAAAAAAAATTAGGAAAAACTATGCTATAAATAAAATTAATTATTTTAATGTTTTACATATTCACGCAAAAATAAAACTAATTTTTTAATATTAAAAAGATTTTTTTTACAAAACCATGATGGAATTTGGGGGCTTTTTAAAAAAGTTGAAAAAGTAAAAATTTTCATTTTATTTGGTAATTAAATTATAAATTCATTGAAATTACTTAATGACAGTTTAGATTTCAAAAATAATAATAGAATCAGCAAACCAAATTGAGCACATTTTCTTCAAATGTAACAAAAATAAACTTACATCAGATCATAAACAACACCTTCTGGAGTACAAAAAGGATGTTCAAATGGTTGCAATGATAATGCACAGTGATCAAATGGGAGCCGACGAAATTCTGACCCAGCATTGTTGCCCACTATCAAAAAAATTTAAAAATTAACATTTAAATAAAAGGAATAATGCATTGAAATTAATATTTTCAAAATTACATATTTTGCTTTTGTGCATCACAAGAGAATAAGTCTAATTAAGAATATAAACTTTGAATCACATGTAAGAATTATAATTGCTGCTTTTTTCAGAGAAGCATATAACACTTCCTTACACATTACATTTCACAAATAAAATAATTACCATGCTTTTTTCCTCCATAAAATTGGCTCCACTCAGTAGCCGTCAAGTACCTGAATATATGCGCTTAAAACTAAAAAAATGATTTATATAGAAACAAAGAAAAACCAATAAGATTTTTCAATAGAAATATATAGTTTTCTCTATAATCTATGTATGAACTATATGGTATGCATATTAAGATAAAATTTAACAGTGATAAATATCAAATTCTATCTTTATTTAAAATACTGAAAGCTAAAAAATCTTATATGCATTTTGTTTATTAAATGTATCATATGTAAAATATTAAGTTCAATTAACTTTTTTAAGCAAGTGGTATAAAAGATTTTAAGTTTTATATATTTAATAATACTTCAAACAAACACTATTTATCAGTGACATAACAGAGAACATTTGAGCCCCCCTCCAAAGTCAGGTTTTGGGCCCCCAGTGTTGTGGGGGTGTACGTTAGGCCACTGCTATTTATATATTTACTGCATTAAAGCCTTGAACATTCCATGAATTTTGAACAGAAGCATGAAACTTCAAAAATGAAAAAAAGCTGTTGTTTTTCTGGCTCATGTAGAATACTTTTTTTTGTCAGTTTTCCTTCCCTCCTAGCAAATACAAATCCCTCAGATTTATCTTTACAGTTATATACAAATGTTACAACAGTCAAAACATTTTCTGGTACTTATGTATTATCGAAACAATGCCAATGTTCAAAGTAACTCACCAAGTTGGCAACCTCTATTTCCTATATTTCGTATGTGCTGAATTGGCAATCATATAATGTCATCAATAAGTTGCGATAACACATAAGTACCCATTTTCTTTTAGTTAAAATAATCCATATATATTTCTTAAAAAAATTAATAGTATTAGGACAGTTTTAGTTTATAATACAATCTTAACTTTTTCAGGATTACTAAGTATGGCCTTAACATTCGTTCTTCTTGAAATATTTACACAAATGAACGTTAAATGACACAAAATTTGATAATTAACAGACTAAAGTCAAACAATTATCACAAGAAATTCTGAATTTTTTTTTTTATTAAATCTTACTAAAAATGAAATACACAATACTGGCAATTAAAATTTGCATTTGCTTGTCATTAAATTAAATCAATATGTCTCAGGTTTTATCATTCAATTAACAAACAATTTTAAAAATGAAATAAATAAGTATGGCTTAAATTTCTACTAATTTATATATTCTAGTACCACAACAATATATATATATATATATTCTTTGTTACTGAGATGCACAATAAAAGTTCGATACTCTTCATAATACAAAAATGAAAAATACATACATTTTATCTTTTTGATGCTGTTTCTTCCCCATTTTTAATTACAATACCTTGTTAAATTTAAAAAATTTACGGCTCTATTGAGAGGTCGCCTAATATGAACTAAAATACCGAGAGCACAAAAGGCAACTCAAAAGGCTAAAGTAAAGGTAATTTTTTCAACAATATATTTATACGATTAGCAAGCATTTGTCATATAACAACAATAAAATTGGATTTGCGAATAATATTAATCGCTTGTTTACTTTTACGACTATTCACTCTAAGCATCCGAAATAAACACTTCCTAAGTATTTATAAGTGAAACAACTTTAGTAACTGCATGCGCACGTTAGGTAAGGCTACTTCCAATATCTCTTAATAGTGGCATCCTTCATGGTACATTTTTACCTTTTTTAATCACTGAATGTAAAGGTATAGTAAGAAACGCAAAAAATTGAGCGTTTCTGTATCCGCTACTTTCTATTTCACATGTGACTACTTGTTGAAAGACATGCGTCTACTTGGCTATAAAAAGCTATATGTAAATAGTTTATTGTAAAAATATTGTGTACAACAACAAAAAATAGTAATATTGTTCATATTCTTCGTTATTTAAGATAAGGAAATTTTGGGATAGTTATCTAATAAAAAATTCAATTCAAATATGGGATTAGATGATATTATGATTGTACCTGAAACAGACGGCGTTGAACTTTTAAATAGATTTAAAAAATATGTATCTGTTGATGCAGCAACGAAGAAAAAAGGAATAAACATTGACTCTTTTATAAACATTGCTCAACAAGGACATTTTGGTATATATAACGATGTCTTGATTGCTTATAAGAAGATTTTAAATATAAAAAATTATTAATATTTTAATGTTTTGTTTTAGAAGAAGGTTCGATTCATGAAATTTTGGAGAACTGTGAACTTCTTTTATGCTCAACACCTCCACCTCCAAGGGTAAACAGGTTTTTTTAAAAAAATTTTAATACTCACAGTATGTTCTATCACATTTAATACTGTTATCATAATTGATTTTTTATTTTTAATGAGAGTATTATGCTATTGTAAAATGTGGTATTGGTACATAAATATATTTTTTACATTAAATTTTGCTTATGAATATATATATATATTGCCTTAAATGAATGACTTGTTAAATTAAAGAATAATGTATATATATATTTTAAAAAAAGAAAATTATAATCGGGGGGTTTTATTTACCCTGTATCAAAGATGGGGGCCCCCAAAAAATTAAAATTTAAATTTCCCACTAACAAGCTTTTATATAAAAAAGGGGCAAAGGGGGTTTTGAAAAAGGGCCCCCAAAAATAGCACACCGGGATAAAATTTCACAGCTAACCTGCTTTTTTTTTTCGAAAAATTAATTAAATAAATTTATAAATCTTGCATTGATATTATAGGGTTAAATTCTGGTTGTCCCCAATAATTTGGTGACAAAAAATGTCATCAGCTTGGAGATAACTGTACCTACAATCCTTCACCCAGAAAAGGAATATAATCACCAGCATAGCTAGTTCTGAGTGGCCCTGTATCAAAATTTCTTCAAGGTCCTTTTTTTAATATGAGAACCCTGTTAGTGGAACTGTAGCTATACATGTTGGGGCCCCTGTATCATTGATACGGTGGTAGCTACACCCCTGTATATAATCCTATTCAAGATGGGTTTAATACCTATTTTTTCTGATGATTATTTTATTTCCAGTAATTTCTAACAGTTTTTATTGTTTTATGGGCAACAGGTGGAATAGTGTCATGGCTGAATGAGGTTATGTTATTAGTACTTATTTGGTTTTATTTCATGAAAGAGATAAAAAAGCAGTGATAATATTATGTATGACTAGAGATTTGTGATTGTACAAATGCTCAAAGATGTGGCAAAAATGTGTTTGGATAAGCTAAAGTGTACCATTCATGCTGTGGCATAGCAGGGAACATTAAGGCTGTCTTTGGTTAATGTTAGAGAATAGGATCCGAATTTGAAACATTTTTTCAGATAAAAAATGAAAAACTAATATTATAATCTGGCTGCGCTATCCTTTAGAGAGCAGCATTTTTTATCATACTTCCCATTTTTAATCGAGTTGATCCATTTTTTCTGATATAAAATGTGTTTCGCATTTTTCTCTTATATCTTAATGTTAAATGAGTTCTCCCTTCACATATTCAAATGAAAAAAAAAAAGCATTTATAAAATATTTTGAAATTTTTAAAAACATTATATTGTTAACAGATGAATGAGCTATAATGTTGCAAATTTTCATAAAAATTGAAACATTTTGCTGTCTTAAAATGTGTTTCGTGTTTAGTTCAAGTTATCGTACTTTTGCCGTAAACAGCCTTAAGGCCCTCCTGCAGATTCAGGTTTTGGTGCTCAAGCCAGATTTTACAAAGGACTGCAAAACCATAGGCTCTGGCCACCTCCCCTCTGGGGTTGCAGGTGTATGTTACGCTACTGTGTTCATGGCTTCAAATGGCAACTCCATAAGAGAGTAAGATTCCTCATGTGTTCCCTCCAATAGATAAAAACATCTCTTCCAAATTAAGTTAGTTCCTTTTCTTGTATTTCTATTTATATAGTTGATAGGGATTAAATTAAATTAACACAACATTCTTATTATTTTAACCACTCCCCTTACACATTTTTTCGAAAAAATTTCAAAAATCATCACATTTTTTTATTTTATTATTAAATACAAGGAAACAAAACAAAATATGTAGGTTTTAAGTTGAATTTTTAATTTTTTACAGATGTAAAAACATTTAGTTTTAATATTAATTTACTATCCTAAATTATCTCAGGCAAAAGGAAAAAAGCTAAATGTTAGTCTTTGTATGATAGTTTTTGAAACAAGGGACAACACAAAGTTATACCTGACATTCTGTACACTGGTATCTTTTCTTGCTGGCTTACCTCTGGAATCTCTTTTACGGGAGCACAAAGTACACTGTCTTGTTGGATTTGATTTATTTTTCAATAGCAGGAATAACATCTGGAAAATGCCCTGAGTGGTGAAGGACTAATGCTGGGTCTTCCTGATGTGACAGAAAACTTTCCACAATAATTTTCTGAAATGATTTTCTTCAATCAGTTCCATTCTAAATTGTTTAGGGGATTGTGAACCTCCTGATTTACAGTACAATGCGCACTTTTTCAAAATCACCATCTGAAAAATCATCGCTTTCGCTATCTTGCATCATCGCCATTATTTTGCTTTTTTTCACACACAATGTAACTATCCTTCTTTATGCATTACTAATCTACAAGCCAATGTGTACTATACAATAGGGAAAACACGTGACCTGTCTTGCCATAAGATTCATGAAACCAACAAAACTTTGCAAACTGCCAATCAAAGCTGAGTATTTCCTTTCATTTCCTTCAGGCCGAGTAAAACCGAGATAAAACAGATTGTACTGACAAATTCTGCTTTGCCCAAGTTATCCTCAGGATAATAATTAACTGTAATATATACAAACCCGAGATAATTCGGGATAATCAGGCAAGTGGTTAACAAAATCTGCCATTTTTCTTCTATTTATAATTTAGTTGATTGTGTTTAAATTAAGTTACTTAAGTATTTGTATTTATTGTTAGGAGGAAATTCATCATGTATAAAATGTTATTTCATATTTCAAAATTACCTGTTTTGCCTTGTAACATTATCATATTTCAAAGATGTGCTGTGTTGGTGTAATTTGTCAAAACCAAAAAATCAGTGAAATCAACTAAGATCTGTTATCTTACTAATTCCATTGAGAATTTGAATCTATTTTGCTTACACATTTATAATTTTCTTTTTGAATTTTTATTGTGTTTCATAGAACCCTAGTTTCATCCAGGAAACCTTGAGATTCAGTAGAACACAGTTGACAGAGGGGGATTATTCAAGGGAATTATCTAAGAAAATTATTTTGTAGGCAATGGTGCATTTTAAAATATTCAAGGGATTTTATTCCAATTTTCCAAACTTTTAAATCCTCCTTTCTATGCATACCCACACATATGAGAGTATACAAAATAGAACTTCAGCAAGTTCGCTACCCAAGAGAGTAGAATACACTGTCAACATGTGGAAGTGGACCTTCTGAATTAAATTATATATGCATTCCATTTTCAAGTACAGCTTTCAAAGCTATGTCAAGTCTTATCAGAAAGAAATGTAGTGAAATCACATGTAAGCTGTATCACTCTAAATTAGTGACCCTTACATAATTTTTGTGTGTATTTTTTTATTGCAAAGGTTTGCATGAAAATTTGTCTGAGTTGTATTACATAACCTGGAAATTTGTCTACAGTACTTTATTCTTAAGTGTTTTATCAGGTGCAGGAACACAAGCCATTTTAGATATACAGTCGACTCTCACTAATTCAAACCTTCGATGATACGAACCTCTCGCTAATTTGAAGTATATGCTTTGACCCTAGAAAAACTCTTGATATTTCGAACTAAAACAATACCTTTTGGTACACTCAATAATTTGAAATAAAATATGTGTCTGGCCAGACTACAACATGTGATATTTCGAAGTTATCTTTTAAAACTCTCGACAATTCGAACACTCACTACATATACAGTTCTGCAGCAAACAGGTTGTAACTTACAAGTTTTGTGTTGCATTGTCTTTGCATGTCTCCCCTATAATGTAGCCCTTTTGATGATCATCTGTCTACTACCCCTTCTTCGTGTTTTCCAATTCCTCAGGTGAAGCGACACTTTTATTGCTTTCCTTCTTCAGTGAACAATACAGACTGCACTTGTTGTAGCCATCCATATCTTTCATTTAACACTTGTGTTCAGAAAGTATGGTCTGCTATTGTGAAGAAAAGATGTGTAATATTGTGTATTTTGCATCGAACTGACATGACGATTTATGGCTCATCTGTGTCACTCATGTGGCACCAAATAGGGCATGGGCCAGACTGAAACATGGTTTGAAGAACCATTGGTGTTGGGGACAGTGTCTGAGGGAACCAGGTGGGAAACAATTTTATTTCCTGTATTCTTTTAATGCAGGATTTTCAACTTCTGTGTAATATTTATACTGTATAATATGTATTTAAAAATACTTTAAAATAATTTTATACATATGTACGATTGTTGTTTTATTTTTTTACTCTCTTGATAATTCAAAGTTTTTCATTGGTCCCTCCAACTTCGAATTGTCGAGAGTCGACTATATATTGATTACTCTAGTTCATAATTTTGGGGTGCCAAAAACTTAGTACTGATACTATATACATTAACTTTTGTTTTACCAACCCCATTATTTAGTTTTTGATTCAGATTTTTTTGGCATATTTTCAGTGTATAAAATTTAATTTTCAATTAAACCAATATATTTTTCAATTAATATAAAAAATTTTAAAAAACATTTAGTTTGATTTTATCTGCATAATTTTTTTAGATTCCCTAGAAATTTTTGAATTATGTGCAATTTAAAATTAATGTTATCTTTTAGAATGCTGAATTAGAAGAACGTATTTCAAAGCTAAAAGCAGAACAAGCTAACAAAGAATATAAGTCTATGACAGAATCGCCCCCAGAAAAAATATAGAAACATTTGGGGATAGTATGTATTTTATTTTTGTTAAGTAAAAATATATCATTCCATGTTTATTAATATCTGATTAGAGGAATCATACCTGTCTTATGTTATAGTCACTGAATTATGTTTTTGAGGGATAAGCTGTCAAGGATTGTCATTTTTTTGCTTTTCTTATATACCTTTCATTCAGGTGTGATCATGCATTATGAGATATAGTAATCTTTCTTATAATGTTTTAGTTAACATGCTGAATGTAATTTTTATTTTTGTATGCAACAACCTTTTGTTATGAACAAAAATATAGTTTTAGTCAATTGTTCATATTGTCTTATTTAATTACGTAAATTCAAGTAACTAAAATAATGAAATGGAAGAAAATCTAAGAAAAAAAGCATATCACACTTTTGAGATCTAATGCTTATTAGTTTAAACTGTAACTTTTATGTGTGTGCAAAAGTTGGAGTCATGCATATGTTTGATTTTCTGAAAATATTATTTTGAGTATTCATAAACTTAACTATTTTTTTAAGTGATGAACTGACAATTATTCAGTGTACTGAGAAATTATTTTATTTTTAATGCTTATATATACATTTAATACAAGTTATATATTTATCAAATAAATCTCTATATTTAAAATTTCAAGTGAAAACTTTTTACTTAAAACTCAGTGCCTTTATTAGAAAATCACCCTTCTTTCCCTTGACAAAAACTTTAAATTAAAATATGCATAAAATTGACTTTTTTCTTTTACTACTATAAAGAAATATATTTGTTGTTAATAGCATAGAATATATTTTTATTTATTTGTATTCTTTTTTTCAATAGTAAAATCAATGCAATCTCAAATTATTGCTGTCATCAACTTTGTTTTAACCGTTGGAGGAAGTTTTTGCTTTGTTTACAAAGCTGTGGAATATGCATTACCACAAGAAAACATTCCTGCTGTAAGTATATTTAAAATGTAATATAACTGTAATAATTTTTATGAATATATTTATTGCATTATATTTTCCCCTTCCTTCTAGCAAACTTTGATGGCTGTTCTTGCATCTACAGTAGTAGCTGTGGCTGATTTATACTTTCTCTTGAAAACAATATGATGTTTCACTGTATCATGAATACCATTTATTCCAGATCAATTTTATTTATATTGTCTATATTATATTCAAGATTCTTATTTAAAATGTTATTTTTGAAGAATAAAATATTTCATTTTTGTCTTAACATTTATTCATTGTCATCCTTAAAATCGAGTACATTACAATAGAGTTTGATAAAAATATTTGCTTTTCAGTTTTCATATTCCTTAAAACAAATCCTTTAAGTTTGATAAGTCTAATTCTGATTTTAAAAAAGATGTGACCTCTTAATTCAAAATGAATGCAATAGTACTATAAATTTAATAACAGTTTTAGTCCTTTGAAATATAAATAAATCGTAATTTGATGCATCCAAAAAATACTATTTAATGTGGATCAACTGAACAGTTAAAGGAAAGCTTAAAAATAAAATGTTCTATTTTGAAATTTGTATTGCTATGCAACATTTAATCAGGTTGAGAAGGCATAATTTTTAGCATTTGAAACAAAATTGAATTGATGTATAATTCTTGGACATTTCAGAGATGCCTCAGTCTATAATGGCACTTGAAATGCAAGATGTTTTCCAGATATCATTTTTTATGAAGGGGTTAAAGATACAATTCAAACTTTCTGCATGCAATAAAACACAATCAGGATCTCTCAATTGTTCTATAATTGACATTCCTTGAAAATTCATTTAAATTTGATGCTCATATTCCAAAAAGTCAATTTAAATTTTTCAGAATTCACAAGCCATAAATTATTGAATACATGATTCTTAGCTTTAGATCGAGAAGGGGGAGAGAAATGTAAATAATGTGTGTAACATAATAGAAAATAAATTAACACCTGTATTTATGCGTAATATTGAATATTCCGATTAATTAGTGTTCTTTCCCCTTCATTTTTTCAACTTTCTCCAATATTAATATGCATATACGTATTTTGATTTTCAACCCTGACTTTATTTTGAGGAATTAAAGCCTTGTGATTTTCAGAGGTATTCATTTTCTGGTACTGTGATTTAGTAGACAATTTTTACATACAGAAAATGCTAAGAAATAAAATGAATTTGCACCAATGGCTTATATTTATAAAAGCTGTCCATACAGTGCATGAGACTAGTTTAAGGCAGGATCTTTTATTTGTTCTCTTAATAAGAAAAACAAAAAATTTAATACCGAAAGAAAATCCTATTGTTAAAAGAAAAAGTTATCATTGAATATCTGATTTGGAAAAGTGTTATAAATATTTTTGGAACATAAAAAGTTTGTTCATCCCTGAGTTTTTATATCCCAGTTCTAGCAATCTGCTATGTAGAGGGCTTAAATATGTTGAGATTCAGAATCTTTACATTAATATGGAAGTTTGGAGATTAAGGTGCCGGAGCTCATGTGCTTTTGTCACTTGATTGTGGTTCAAAATTACGAAGTCCATTTACTTCACTTATGTGTCATTAACCCATTTGTAACAATATTTAATAATAAATTAAGAGAGAGTTACTTTTTCAGATTTTAGTTGACTTACAGAAATGTGTTTATTTTTGTTCATACACTGGAAAAGTTTTTTAAAAATTAAATTTACCTGCTCAAGGTAATTTTTTAGTTCAAATATTCTTCTTTCAAAAACAGTTTTTTTTTTTTTCAATTTTATATAAATTTTAAAAAAATCATTTTGTGCAAAAATTAACAAGTTGCAAATAATTCTAGTTTCCATTGGTTTTCCTTTTCTTAAATTTAGGAATTATTTTTTACTCATTATTTAACTGCAGTTGATTAAATGATTTTCTTGCTAAAAATTGGCAACATATTTTTTTATTATATCTTTTTATAATGATAGCATATATTTTATGTTAAAATTTTGCTTTAAAAAAAGTTTAAAACATTAATATAGGTTATAGTGCCAATTCTTGCTAAAAAAAAACATTAATAGGAAATCATACAATACATAATTTAATAATGAATTTATTTTTACTTAAATAGAAGGAAAATTGTCTATAAAATCACAGCATTGTTACTTTTTTCTTTTTTTTTAACAGCAACTTTTAGGAGTGAAAAAATATTTTACATAAGTAGTTCATGTGTTTTGTCATACATTAAGGAAAATTATAATGCAATATAACAAAGTACAAATAGTTGACATGAAATAACAAAAACATTTTGCTCTTGTATTTCTTAGCTTCATAATTATGCAAGACAACGTTTTAAAGGTTTTATCACCTACATCATGATGTGCTCTGGTTACATTTGTATTTTATATTTATATCATGCTGATAAAAGTTACGATAATGGGAGTATAATGAAGGTTCAGCTAGAAATTCTGTTTTGCACAGTTTGTTAATACCATACACTACACTACATTATGTCTTTCTTCCAGAGCATATCGAACATCTATTCATTGTTTGTATGTTAATTACTTTGAACGATTTTTAGATTAAGGTGATAGCTCCTGTTCCTTCAATATTGTTTTAGAATTTCAATTATTTTGCAATTCATAATCAAATGTTTATTGTTATAATCAAGACAAAGATCTGTATCTAAAAAAACTGAAGACCTTTGACTTTGGCAGGATACCACTTTCATTTTTAAAATTTTTTTACCAAAGTGGGCACAGCTTTTTAATGACTGTGCTCATAGTTCATTTTAAAGTTCATATTTACACAGAGAGTTCCAAGACAACAAATCATCCAATAGAACGGTCACTTGATGCCTTTCAGCTTTATCCTTTATGCCCCTATTTTTATCACTGAAATTATAAAAATAGAGCATGCCATTAAGAATGTCACAATGTGTCAAGTGGAAACAATGAAAATTCTGTTTTCAGATTCTTCGAGTGTCTTAAAAATGTTACATCACCCAAATTCATCCTCTTAACCCATTGGTCATTGAAACAATGTATAACCTGGAATCTACTGTAATAAACTTTTGTTTTGTTGAATACTTTTCTGCCTAGGAATCAAAAGAAATGAAGTAGTCTATACATCTGTTAAATCTGCATCCAGTTTAATTTCTAAAATAATTCCATACTGTGCAAAATATTTAAAGTATATTAAATTAGCTGTTCACGGCTAATTGATAAGATCAATGGAATCTTGAAATGAACTACAAGTTACACAGCATAAAGCCCACCCTTTTTAATCGAATCACATTTTAGAACAGTGGACGCCAAAGTGAAGGTCCGTGAGAAAATTTTGCTGATCCCCAGAAAAATGTGGGTGTATACTTACTCATCACGTTATAATCTAATTTGCATTGAAACATAATTCAATTCATAACAATACATGAAGAGTTATAAAAATGCTACTGTATAGAATAATGCCACGGTATATAGGTCACACTGCTGCTGCTGTGTTTTAGCTACATATTTTTTGTCTCACACTCTTCAGATGTTTCACTCTCCTGTATGTTCCATATGTATATCAGTTGAATCATTTAAAGATGGGCTTACGGACGTATTGAGTTCATTATAAAATATATTAGTCGGGTTATAAAGGAAGTTTTTGTGAATTTTCTTTTGTATATTGGTGTTTCTGTAAAACAGGGTATGATCTTAAATCTTAACCATGGGCTATTTTCTTTTGTTTGATATTTATTGAGATAAACTTAGTTTAGGTATATTTTATGTGTTCTAAGGTCATATTTATAAAAACAATTTAACACTTGAAAAATCCTATTAGTGATCGCAGGATTTAAATTATGAATTTACTGGTCCGTGAGGTCCAAAAGTCTGGTGACCCTTGTTCTAGAAGATAAGACATTATTTTGAAACTGTTAAGAACTAAGCACACAGGAATTAAAACATCTTTTTTTTGGAAGAAGATTCCTCATGTGTTTTTCTACTCTGAGGTACACATTTTAATGGAATGTTCTGATCTTAAGACTGTTTGCTTCAAACATTTTAAATTTTACCTTTTAACATTGATTCACTTGGTTGAGAAAAATTCTCAACCACAAATGTGTCATATTTTCTCTTACAACATTAATTTTTCTATGCATTTAATGTATTGAACAGAAAAAAGTCTATGTACTTTTGATTGAAGTAAAAAAGTCTTTAGCCATATATTTGGAAAAATATATCCAAATGTCAAGAATGGAAATGAAGAAATCACGAAGAAAAATTAAATTTCTATTTAACTGTTATTATTAGAGCATGGAGTTGTTAAGCATAAGTATAGTTAAAATAAACAAATACATTTAATTATTTAACTGTACATACTTTTTACATTAAGTATATATACAAAAATTCAATGAATTTACAAAAAGATAAAGCTTGCAATGGAAGAAAATGAAATTCCTGCTTTGTCTGATAAATGAATGATAATTATATGTTTCATTCTTGTATATCAATCATGATACCAACATTTTCAACCACAGTATTGGCAGACATATCAGAGACTTGACCATCCATAATTTCACTAGGAAGAAAAAAATTATATATATATATATTATACTAAAAATTTGACAGCATTCATTTTCTTAATATCTACATAATTAAAACAAAATTTAAACATTTAATCTCAAGAATTTTCTTTTTTTTAATATTGTACTACTATTTTAATACAATATTATTTTATGAAATGTTGACTACAGTTTGTTTTTTTCGCTACAGTGTTAATAAAAATAAGAATTTTGTTAAGATAATACGCAGTAATCTTTGGCAAATATAACCAAGTACAAATAATATATAAATATTAAAATCTTACACACTTAGATTTAAATATAGAAATTTCTTCCTACTATCATTTCAATTTTATTATTCATTTAGTTAATGTCACATAGCTACACTTAAGATTTGCATTAGTTGCAGATATTGCCTTCTCAAGAAGAAACAAACTACCAGTCTATGAATTTACAGACATAAGACAGAAAAGAATTCTCATTTGGGCTAGTTAGCTGCCACTTTTATTCCTATCTTGACCAGTTTTGACTTAAGCAAAGAGATACTATATTCCAGAGGTCGCCAAAGTGGTGGTCCGCGAGAAGATTTCGCTGGTCAAAAGAAAAAAAGAGGAATATATTTATTCATCAGGTTAAGCTATGTTTTAAGATGCATTAAAACATAGTTCGTTTCATAACAATAATTTTTCACCTAAAAAAATCCCATTAGTGGTCCGCGAGATTTAAATTATGAATTTACTCGTCCATGAGGTTAAAAAGTTTGGCGACCGCTGCTATATACTACTGATTAATATTTTTAATAGTCTGATGTGGTTATTCAATTTAATGATAAGAATAACATTGGAAGTTAGTATTTCACAGATCAAACTTCCACATCATGCAACATGACTTGTGTGTATTTAAATATCAATTGTTACTTGATCATTTTTGATTGATTGGTCTCAAGTAAGTGCTAGTTATTAAATTTTCACTACATCAACTATGTTACTTTGAATTTTAACATAAATAATTGCTGCAAAGGAGTTAATATTCATTGCAATATATACAATACCTGATCATCTATTTTAAATTTCAAAAATTGTTAAAGCTACTAAGTAAGTTTATTTATTATAATAGGATAGAAAGGGAGGGGTGGATAATATAAATATAGTTACTCAAGCAAATTAAATCATTCAGTTATCTTTTTTTTATCATACTCTACAAAGAGTAAGAATCTCTTATTTTTGATTTAAATATGTGTATTTATATATTTATCCTACTCTTACATGAATTATTTCTTGTATAACTCACCTGAATATAGCTAAAACTATACAGGTAACCAAAGTATGGAATTAAGCTTAAAAAGAAATATCTTCAAGTTTTAATTATTTTTTCTTTTGTTTTGTTTAACTGCAAATCTAAATAAACACTTCATGATAATTTTTAGATTATATATTTGTCTTTTTATATTAAAACTACAAATATTTAACAAAGTGGCTTACACATAATTGATAGTTTTTGAAATTTCTTATTTAAACCTACAAGAAATAGTGCATTTATTAATTTTAATTATTTCAACTATATATTCAAACCCAATTTGCTTGCTTCCAGAAAATTAACCATACATTTAAAAAGTAACAACAGTTTTCAATTTATACACTACACACTTAAGGAAATTATCGATGCATTGAAACTATTAAATTAAATTTATCAACTATACATGCATTTGCAGAATAAAATGTAGTAAATTCCAAGCTTTCAGGTTTTTAAAAAATAAAAAAGTATGAATGCAATTATTTGAGGGAGGGGAAGTGATAAATAATTTTTCTCCCTGCCCACTGCATTTATAAAGCTTTAGGACATACAAGTTAATCATAAATTAAAGTTTTTGCAATACAATTAATTGTGTGATAGTGTGTGTGTGGGGGTAAGTTCTTATTTTTATTAAACCAACAGTTAATCTTTCTCCTCCTTTCATCCCTTGGTCTAGTCGTATAAATTCATGACTAAAAGCTATCCTCCTAAAATATGTATTTATATATGATGAATTGATCTTTTTTCTTTCCAATGTCCAATGCTGGAAATTTTAATCTGAAATTGCAATATTTTGAATGTGACAAAACTATCAACTTAGGTAAATTGTTGATTAACCATCCATTAACACTGGCAGTCCTTAGAACAGCCAATTATTTAATTTAAGACTTTTTTTAATATTACATTACTGGCAGAGTACACTTATATGTCTTACTGATAATGAGCTTTCATTCTGCTGCTTAGAAGGTATATTCTAAATTATAATCACTTATTTTATATATATATATATATATAGGTATACTAATAACTACTAAAAAATAAATGCAAAATAAGTAAATATTTAATAACAAATTGAATAATGGAAAATGTATTTAAAAAATAAGGATCATGTATATCAACTACAATTATCTTAATACTAACCACTCCATCACCGAAGGTTCATTACTGAACATTTCTACAGGCACTGTTAATGGTGTTTTCTCAGGTATCAAATCTCTTAGGGATTGTTTAGCCTCTAAATGTCTTTCAATTTCTTCTGATGTCATGTGGCCATCACCATGGTTTACTGAAACAGTTTCAATTTTCGCATTTGCTGCTACTTTAGGTGTTTCTGCAGTATTTCCAGCTAAAATATACAAAAAATAATTACTTAGTAGTTTAAAAAAATTGATATTCAATTTATAATTACTCAAAATATTTTTCCACTATATAGTATTTTTTATAGTAAAACAAAGGAATAACTTATAGGTTTTCATTTTTTTCAATAAATGATATTAATAATTTTAAGTATAATATTTATATACATCAGAATTTTTTAACAAATATTATTCCAGTTAATGTATAAAGTGAATTTTGAAATATCCCTTCTTATAAATATTTATGTACATCTTTAACCAAATAAAAATATGAAAAAATAGTTATATAAATTTTTTCCTTTAAATATCCTTTAGCATCACTTTAGAAAGACTAAATAGATTCTGGAAGGAGACTATTTATTTACAGTATCCACTTATAATTGGAAACCTTTTACCACCTTAACCTTTTTTCCCATCCAAAACATTCCAAATAACAATATATTTTTTTTTTAAATTACTCCCACCAACCAACATCCTTTTAGACAAAAAGCGTCTAGCAGTCTAGTACAAAACAGGAGTTGTGCTAACAGGAAGAAGAACTCCATAATTATCTTGAGAGCGAACATGAAGGGAGGGGAAACCAAAAAGATGCTCCCCAGTCATTGGCCCAGAATTACAAGAGGGCAGAGAGGAGAATCAGCCAGGCAAACTTTAAACAAGTGGATACTATATTTTTATATTCTCTTTAACTTAAAACATAAACAAAAATTAAGAGCTAAAATTTAATGTAATGATTGCTTTAGTTAGAAAACTTGTATAAAATTACACTTTAGAACTCATGCTCATGGAATGTATGAGAGTGAATATTAACGTTGCATAATTCAGCTACTTAAGGGCTTTTGGTGATGGACCTTATAATTTTGAACCATGGTCAAGTGACAAAGATGACACCTGAGCTGGCCCCCCTCTTATAACTTCCACACCACATCAACTGTAGGGCATTTGAGCCTCGGCATATTTAACAGGCATTGATTCCCTCTGCATGGTGAATTTTCAGCGGTACTAGGCTCAAACTTGTAACATGCAGGCAACGAGTCCATTACCTTGACCATTAGGCTACCGCTGCCACCATGGAATGTATGAAAATAATAAAACATAAGATTCACAATGACATGTTTATGTAAATCTCATACACATAAATTGGAAATATTTCAAAATTCTACAATAATAACTCATAGATTACAATTCCTCTTAAATATTTTATCATCTTCTACACCAAGATCCTTTGCAAAAATTTAATACATTACGAGCTAACTTTTCAAGATTTACATCAGCTAATCTTAATTAAATTGCCACATTGTATCAAAAGTTTTAAAATGTAGATTGATATAAATACTCATACTATGGACAATGTATTTTTTAAAATAAATTTTACTCCTATAGAATTTCACATGAAAAAATTTTGACATTTCAAATAAACAGTAAATAGTCTACTAAAACATTATCATTTAAAATGTATGAAAAACATACCGATTTACCATAAAATTAGAAAAACACAATGCAGCTTTATATATTTAAAATTAATTTGAATTGGAAAACACAATTTAATACTTTCTAGCATTTTATTTCATGCTTTTCTTTACAAGATAGTGAAAAGCAACTCAAAGCCAAAACATAGAATGGAAATTTGTTGCAGAACAGAATTTATCATCTCTTTTTAATAGAAAAAGTAACAATGTTAACAATCAACTATATTAGTTTTAACTTTTTTTGTAACAAAATTTCTTATCATTAAAATATCTTAGTTTATCAAAGTTGTTTACAAACCTGGTTTGGAAGGAGCTGGTTTTCTTTTTTTCTTCTTCACTTCACTCGTCTAAAGAAAACCATGATTTAATAAGTGTTTAACATTGAATAACTAGACAAAAATATACAAAAATAAAATTAACTTACAGTATTATTTGTAGTAGATGAACTTGCAGTATTTGTATCTTGATTTTCAGTATTAACAGATGCCTTTTTCCTGTAAATAATTTTAAAATTTAGAGAAATGAACAGTTTCTGTTATAGTAATTTCAATGTATGGTTGTAATTCTAACAAGAAATTCAAAAGGTATTTAAATTGGATTAGAAAAAATATTTTGCAATAATTTGATAAAATCATTCAAATTGGGAATCCTTCCATAGGAAAGGAGGGTAAATTACAATTTCAGAAAATTACAAAAATTGAATACAATGAAATAAATTTGCGATTAAATACATAACATCGTCTGACCATTTAAAATTCACTTAATTTTAATTCACTGTGAAAAATTTATTGAAATATATTATGTAAAATCTTGAAATTTTAACCTTTAAATTAAATGAAACCTTTAAGGACAGAGATTATAGGCATATTCAATTGAAATTACATAAAAATTAGAAATTGTACAAAGTTCATTTTAAAATTACAGAGAATGGAAGAATGCCACATAAAAGAAAAAGACAAAAGAAACCAAAATTTATTCGCTGACTGGACAGTTAAAGTTTGTCTAAAATCTACTAAATTATACCCCCTCCTCATTTTTTTTTAAGAAAGTGAAATGTACACTTAGTATACAATACCTTGTTTTGATCAATAGATTTCTAGATGATTTAAAAATTGGAAATTTTGACCCTTTACAATATTTTTTAAAAAATTTGCCAAAATAGTCTACACACTTAAAACAAAGTCAGTTCCTTTACACATTAATTTGAGAATTTTTGCTTCTAAACCAAGAAAAAAAAAAGCCCAAACAAAATTTTTAAAAATTAAAGATAAATATTTAAACATGACTTGTATTAACATACAATTTAAATTTTATTACAGTTAAAATAAACAATGCAAATATTTTCACTCTTGCAACAATTTAGTTTACATGAATACTTGCATCATAATAGCACAACCGAGTAAAGAATATAAATCTATACTATATATATTAACATTAAAAATAAAATTTTTTTATACATTCAAATTTTAAATTTAATAATTTAAGGAAGAAAAGTCAGTATATATTCAAATATAAATTTTTATGAAAGTAATAATTCACAAATTATTCCTATAAAATCTCATATACCATAAGGGAAAAAACACTTATGTAAATTGCACTTAAAGTAGCTATATTAATTTTAAAATGCTACATAAAAATAAAAAATTAAATATTAGCTAAGAAAGGCATTTGCTTCATGAACATATTTTAATCAAGAGGGTAAGAACACACCAATTGAGTATTTATCCAGAAAAAACTGGACAAAATTTTTCTTAAATAAAATTTATCAATATAATTTCCAGTTATTTGCTTAAATATGCCAAAAAATTATTTTCTAGGTATATTAATTTTATTCAAGCACATATATATTTTAATATTTATCATGTTAAAATTATTATTATATACATTATTGTTTCTAATGCCACCTGTCTGATGGTGTCAGATTGAGGCCCAATTCATCACAATGAAGGGCTAGATGTATGTCTGTCATTAGCTTTGAGTACCATATAGGTGACAGTATGATTTGGCTTGTCTCCACCTCAATTTTGAGGGAAAACATCCTGAGAGGATCAGGTACCTCTGACCAACCTCATAAGAGGACTTGTGGCTCAACTTTTAATATGGCCCCAAAATATAATTTAAAAACCCTCCTTTTTGGATTAAACCATCAAAAACAGAGTAAGTAATATAAATTAATTATTTTAAATTATAATTTAAAAAAAATTTTGAAATTTCAAAAATGATTTAAATTATTAATTTTTTTAAATTTAATTTAAAAAAAATTATTCATTTTAAAAAATTATTTTAAAAATTTGTTTTCCTAAAAATTTTTACATAATTTTTAAGGTTTTTTTAAAAATTTTACCTTTTAAAATTTTTTATTGTTAAGGGCCATTTATCATTTATGTGTAGGAAACATTATATGCAGCAAAATAAAGGTGAAACAAAAAAAAAGAAATATAATGAAGCTGAGATGAGCAATATATAAAAATAAGCTGCTCTCTATATGACAGTGAAGTCTGAGTTATTGATTAAACTCTTTTACTTAAAAAAAAACTTTCTAAGTTTAGACTTTATTTTTTAAACTAGGTAAAAATGGACTTCACAAAATGCATAAACATTAACACAAAATATATATTGGCTATAAGAGAATAATAACTTTTTTTAAAAAAAAATTTTTACTTCTTTAATGTCATAAGTTCAGCTCTAAATTCACTGTCAGAGTCACTAGACACAGTTGCTTCAGAATCACTGGATGATGATTCCACAGTCTCATACTTCAATAAACGGTCCAACAGAAAACTATTCAACAATAAAAATTCAAATTTAGAGCAAAAATCACTTATATTTATACAGTTTGAAAGTATTTTTTACAGTGATTGATTAACAAAACATAAGAGAATTCAAGGTATGACTATTTCATATATTTGGAATTTATAAAAATGTGACAGAACATGCGAAATTTCACGCTACACTGGCTGAGTAGTGTAGTAGGTTTGGTGCTGGCCGTGTACGCCTAAGGTTGCGGGTTCCATCCTGGCCAAAGTTGGTGGATTTTCAAGATGCAGAAAATTGACAGCACAATGTTGTAAGATTATGCAGCATGTAAAAGATCCCTTGAATACTTTTTTGGCTTGGTTGCTCTCTGCAAAATTAAATTCCTAGAACAAGTTCACATCATCAGAGCTCAGGGCCTCTCTGGGGAGGAAACTGAGTGTCAAAATTACTTGTGGCAATTGGTATCTCCTATATCAGGGATGGCCAACCACTGGCACACGACACAATATTTTGGGCACGCCACCAATCAAAACGGTTTGCATTTAAATTACAAATAACAAAGTTCAATATGAAGTATTACGAGCAAATGCGAGTGATCGGTCCCAGTTTTCAGAGAGATTTTCTCAATTCAAAGAATTATCGGTAAGTTTTTTTTATGTACCCTGATGTGATTTCATTTAATAAACTGAACTTGTCCCAATTCGATCAGTTGGAAATTGAAAATTTTGAAATGCAACTGATTGATTTCCAGTCTAGTTTAATATGGATTCAAACATTTATTGAAAAAAGGAGAAAGTTGGAATTGATTGAAATAGAAAGATTTACAATCAATATAAGTAAAAATGCTAATAATGAAATTTTGGAAACATAGAATTCGATTCCAGTTTCATTTAACTGTTTGAAGAACCTGGGCCTTGCTATTTTAACCATATTTTCGTCTACCCACACCTGCGAGTCATTATTTTCAGAGATGAATAGCATTAAAGACTCGCTTAGAAACTGTTTGGCAGATGACTCTAACTCAGCATGTATTTTGCTAAAAGTAACATCTTACAATCCTAATATAAGTCATTTTTCATCTAATCATCAGCAGCAGAAAGCACACTAATGTTACTTTAATTTGAATTATACTTATATAATTAAAACATTTACTACTATAAATTGCAAAATGTATTTTTTTCAAAATAAATAAAGAGTTTTTAGTTGTGTTAGTATTTAGTTTTATTATTTTCTCAATCACAAGTCAAAATTATATGACAGCACGTCTATACCTCATTAAACATTTCTTTAGAAAAAATGGCACGTTGATCCATAAAGGTTCGCCACCCCTGTCCTATATGGTGCCACACTAAAAAGTGATACCAGTTCCCAGGGAATGCACAAGGTCTGCAATGGTAAAATTGCCAATATGCAGCCCCAATTGGGAAAAAAATTTCATTACTGCTGTGATTTATTTTTTTAATTCTGTGTTTTCATTTTACAAAAAAAGTTACATTTTAATTGTTTGCATCAATGATACTTAATATGAAATAAATTAATTAAAAATAGATGCATTTTTATATGTCTTAATTTGTTTTTCCTTATTAAAATATTGAGAAACTATAAGTAAATTTACAAGGTAGTAAGTAAAAATAAACATGAAGAATGGTTTGATAGCATTTTCTGCACCTAAATCAATTTATACAGAGTTTTTATTAAATGTTATTCAATTTGTAGATAAACAGTTCTAAATAAGTAAAATTTAAATTGATGTATATCATTAAAATCATTGATTCAATGTCCTTGTATCAAGTCATCCACAAATAGGATGATCATATATATTTTTTTAAAAATAATTAAACAAGCATATTTACCTTTTGTCACGAGAAACTTTTAAAAGTTTCCTTTGAGCCTTTTTTAGCTCTTCTTGAAAACTTTCATTTTCCTAAATAAAAGTACAATTAAAACATTTTATGAGCTGAATATTAAATACGTATGCACATAAGAATTATTGATAATGATATGTCTAAAAAAGATTTACATGTGATGTAAATTTAAAATAAGAGAGATCATTACTACATAAACCTCCAAAAGTTAAGGTACATGTACTTCAAGTCATGCTTCTTATAATATGAATTTTTATGAAAGATAATATACCATACTAACATTGATAACTAAAAACTTTGTATCTACATCTCTAACTTTAGAGAAAATTGATTCTGTAAGAAAAGCATAAATTTCCATTCAGATAATCTTGTGAAATATTGAAAATTTTCAAAAACTACTTTATTTATCTCAAACTTTTAGCTTCAGAATACTGTAGCTAAATAATCATGGAGAGCACATTTACCTGATTTTTTAAGTTAGAGGTGGGGACATCAGATGAAATAAGCCTATCACAAGCTAACATTGCTAAACTGTCTAATGCCTCTTGCAGAATGGTCCAACAACCTTGAATTTTAAGACATGAAATTCCAGTTTTAAGAAGGTCTATTGTTACCCCTCGCATTGCGCATCCCATGATTTTTACAAGCTACATAGATGTAGCAAAATTTGTGCAACCCGCGATTTCCTCGGGTATGCATTTTTTCTGACTATTTAGCTATGCAACTCGTGCTGTTCCTGTTTATGTTTTTATGTTCATATTTTTATGATCTAATTTTATATTTTAACATAAAACCTCTTTTACAAATTTTTTTTGTATATTTTAACTCTAAAATGTAGATTTGAAATACGTAATAAAAAAATACACAATTTTTGAACTTATTTTGATAAAATAACTATGCAGTGAGAGAGTTAAGAACCAAAATGTTAGAGAAACTCTTGATCATCATTTTCTAGCTCTTCCTATGTGAAGATAAAAGAAACATTACTGTACATCAGTTCACTGCAGCCCATTTTAAAGCAAGGGAAAAAATAATTTTGGCTGCCATGATTCACTGATATCTTCACAATGAAGGCTTGTATGTAAGAAAACCAAATCAATGCCTTCAATTACGCTGGATATATAGAAGGGCTTAATCAGATTGTACTAAGGAGCATGTGGATTTAAGAAAGGATGAAAATGGCTCTGTGTACTTTTTACAGTTGAATCTAGACTCCTTTCAGACAAAGATGATCCTCACCCGGTTTAGAAGAAGTTAGGAACCAATCACCATGAATTCAAAGATGCTTACAGAGGAGCATTGTGCTTCATGAAAGACATGCTTACAGAGGAGATGAAATCATGATATGGGTTAGAGTCTACACAGACTTGTATGTGTTCAATGGCTACACCATGAATGGTCACAGACATTGAGACAAAACTCTTGATCAATATACAAAATTCTATGGTGCTGCTGTTTGTGTTAATTTTATTCTGATGCTAAGGCAATGCTTGACCATACTGAGCTTAAATGGTAGGCAAATGCCTTCTTAATTAGGACAATAGGTGAATTGAGAGGTCATCTCATTCACCTGACTTAAATCCAAATCTTTGGGACTATCTTGGAAGAGCAGTTTTAATACTAAAACCTTCACCCATAACTTTATATAAACTGTAACATGGGTCGCATTTTCAATGAATTACATACTGACACACATGTTCAATAACTAAATTTTATCCATAGAAAAGTGATAATAAACAGGCCTTACGGATATGAGCCAGATAACATTAAATTTTCATAAAAATTATCAATTAATATATAAATCATTAATAAAGCTCATTAAAAATAATATATACCAAATAAATATAGAAAATTTATATAATTTCATTTTGTTGAATTTAACTATATTAATTCAAAAGTTAACTCCAAAAAGAAATCCCTTGTTTTATAACTTTAGGAGGCCTGTGTGTGCTGTTTCCAAAATACTAAATTTACCATTGAATAAATGAAATATTTATTTAAAGACTACACTTCTAATATGTTTGATAGTATATTTGTTACATGGAAATAAAAAAAATTATAAAAGTAGTTTTGTACCACCAAAAACAATTTTTCCTCATATAAAAATACTGCTGATTGCAGAACAGAAATAGAATACTTACATACAAAAGAACCTTTAACTTTCTTTTTAAATTCAGGTACTTTTGATGATAATTCTGAGAATCTGGTTCTAAATGTGTGAAGGAAAATATCAGTCTTAAAAACACTTAATAAATGATCAAATAAAAGAAATTATATTAAACAGTACAAATCATACAAAAAATAAGTAATATAATTACCTGAGGAAGGCATTCTCATTCCAAATTTTGAGAAATAGTTGCTAGAATAATTTCAAACAATACGAGTTAATCAAGGACATAAATGTAAAAAGTCATGAAAAGAAAAATATTAACATTCTGATAAAATTAATAAATTTGCTTCTTTCACAGAATAAAACAAAATTTATCTGGCTCAAGTGTAGTATAGGGGGCACTTTTGTCTTTGGGCAATTTTATCTAAATGTCATGGTGAGATATCGAATTCATTCTAAAATAAATAATTCCGAAAAAAGTACCTTGGCGACCGCTATTAGTCGCCAAAAAAAAAAAGGACTGTGCCAAGTGCCCCCTATACTACACTTTGACCAAAATTTCTTATTATATTTAAATAAATAAAATTTCTGATTTTCTTAAATAGCAACAAAAGGCTTTATGACCAACTCTCAAAATTATTGTTTTGCATCTAACCAATAAAATGCATAGCATTAATTCAGAATGAACTGTATACTGATATATTTGCAAACAGTAAAAAGTCAAAATATATGCTCCAGTCCAATTTTGATATACTTTTCACACATATATATATATATATATAAGAAAAACAGATATACATATAAAAATATAAATATAATTATAATCACTACAACAATTTAGAACTTCAACAAGAGCAAATATCAGTAAAATATTTGACAGCTCTACGCGTTCATGTTTATTATTTGTAAGTGCTGAAAATACTTCTACAACATTAATAATGAATTCATCAAAAACTTAACTTGCAATATGTGTTTTTTGAGGAAATTAAAAGATTAGATTAAAATATAATAATAATATATTCGGTAACGAAAAAGATTTTACTCACAAGCAAATATATAAATAAGGAAACCAATTTTATACCATAATCGGTTACAGTTATAATGCACAAACACTGAGAAATTGAAGACCTATAGTCAATGGCTTATACTTCAAACGAATTTTACGGAAATTGTTAGTATAATTATTCAGCCTTTTCGGTTATGTTCTTCTGTGTGCATCTCTCTATTGATCATTAGGGACATTCTTATCGTTATGATATATAAGTTTTCCAAAATTTTGTTACTTCACTGTCCTGAGTGGGCCCTTTATCAAAATTTCTTGGACTCCCTTTTTTTGGGCTCCTCAAGATGTTACGATTTTTTGCTTGCAAATGTTGGGGGGCCCAGTAGCTTGGCAGCCCCGTATCACTCATACGGCGGTAGCTACACCCTGCTTCTAAAACTGAGCTTACAAAGTAACAGAGCGGTGAAATGCAGAATTACCTAGTGTCAAAAAAGAATAATAATATTTATACTTTTTAGTTGGTGTCCCACAGGAAAGAGTGAGAATTTAACGTCACACAATCAAACAACATGGTCGTCACTTGACCATGGTTCAAAATTACGTGGTCCGTCGCCAAAAGCCCTCGTGTAGCTGAACAGTGCGACGTTAATATTCAATCACTCAATCAATCAAACAACATGGCTACTGATGACACGGACCTCGTAAGCCTCGGTCACTTGATGGGGGAGCAACACCTGAGATGTCATAATCCTCTCCTAACTGCCCCACCACCGAAAAAACTTTGAGCCTCATCATATTTAACACGCAACAGCTCCTCTACACGTCGGGTCTTCAGAGGCTCTAAGGCTTGAACTATGCCTGCCGGCCACGAGATCATGACCTTAACCGCTGGGCTAGCATGGTTACGGTGTTATTCCCAGCAACAATCTCTTCTCTCTACTGTTTATAGAAAAAGTAGGATCTATGTTTCCTTATCGTTTCGCTCTATGGGTTGTTATTAATAATATGTCTCTAAATATTTGAGAGGAATACTTTTTAGATCATTTTTTTTCAAAGAACATCTGGTTTTATGAGAATCTACAGCAACCGGTTTAATTACACTGCTGGCCACCGTAAATGCAACAACCTGAATGAAGCATGCAAATAACATGAAATTTACAACATGCATTAGCGGAGGTGAGATATGCAAATAATTAGAATTTCAGCGCAGACACACATCACGCGCGCCTGTGGCGCCACCTCGGGGCGCTATTTAAGGCTTGGAGATTTCGACGATTTCAAGTTCGGCAATTGTGTTTTTCTTGTGGTTTTTTCAAAAAACGACCAATTATGTCTCGTAGAAAACAGCGATAAGCTTTTGATCAAGTATCCGAGTTCAACAGAGGAAGGATAGTGGCCTACCGAGATTGTGGATTATCTTTCAGGGAAATCGGTAGTCGTGTTGGATGAAACCAAACAACTGCAATGCGGATATGTGACCGTTGGATGTAGGAGGGTACGACGGACCGACATAGTCGATCTCATCCACTTCAGTGCACCACTTCACGTGAGGACAGGCAAATTGTGCGCATGGCAGTGACGGATCGCTCAGTCACATCACGAACCATAGCACAGCACCTTGGATCTGTAACGCATCATTCAGTATCTGCGCGTACCATTCGAAGCCGCTTACAGCAGAGTGGTCTGTCCGCAAGACGTCCATTGTTGGTCTACCCTGACGCAGAACCACAGACGGGCCCCCCGCCAATGGTGCATGAAAAGAAGGATGTGGGGGCAGAATTGAATGAAGTTGTCTTTACTGATGAGTCACGCATCTGTCTGCAACACCACGATGGTCGGATGAGTCTGGAGACACCGTGGAGAGAGGATGCTGAACAGCTGTGTTATGCACCACCACACTGGTCCTGCACTGGATATTATGGTATGGGGTGGTATTGGATATCACCTCGCACTCCTGTACCTTCCCGGTACTTTAAACAACCAGCGCTACATTCCGAGGTGTTGAGCCAGTTATCCTTCTTTACCTTCAGGGCTTGGTCACAGCCATATTCCAACAGGATAATGTGTGACCACACGTGGCACGCATTGTCCAAAGGCTCTTCGTCAATCACCAGATTGAATTGCTTCCCTGGCCGGCTCGCTCTCCGGATCTTTTGCCAATAGAAAACATGGGGTCCATGGTTGCTCAACGACTGGCCCAGATTACTCTCCCAGCTGCCACACCAGATCAACTTCGGCAACGTGTGGAAGCTGCTTGGTATGCTGTACCCCAAAAACACATCCAAAGTCTCTTTGAATCAATGCCGAGGCGTGTGGCAGCGGTGATCTCCAACAATGGCGGCTACTCTGGCTACTGATTCTGGCAGAAACCACACTTCACAGAAGTCTATAAATGTAATCATTTGATACACTTGGTCAACATGTTATCTACAAAATAAATTTTGTTGTGCTATCTCTTGTCTTTCTTGGCGTTGCATTTACGGTGGTCAGCAGTGTATAATGAAACGCTTCTTGAAGAAAGTTAAATTCCCCGACAGGTAATGTCAAGCGTCTAGCCAATCAGAGACTTCATCTCAGCTGAAGTCTTTGATTGGCTGAGCTTCCACAATGAATCACGCGAAAACATCATGTAATTTAGAACAATATGGAATAAAGAGAATTTTAATTTATTTTATTTTTTGCTGTTAACTTTATATGGGATAGATTTACAAATATCTTAAAACAATTTCTAGCTAGCATGTAAAACATTTATGTATTGTATTCCTTAACCTCTCCCAAATATTTTTGTAAAAAACAAATTAAGGAGAACAAAAAATTAAAAAATCACAACAAAGTAAAAAAAATTAGGGCTCTTATTTTAAAAGAGTTTACATTATATTGTAGCAGCAGCATCTATATAAGCCAGTAACAGCCTCTGGACTAAAGTGATCATTTTGATCTAGTGCTAAGTTACGTGCTTACGAATCAGTAGGTTCCGAGTCCTGTCTGCACGCCACTTCAATATCAAATGAAAAATATTTATAAAGGAGCGAAAACATTTATCTACTATAGCTATTAAAATTTAGCGTATTAAAAACTTTGCAAAGGAGACATACATATTTATCTCTTTCTTTAACACACATTCACCTGTGATTATTTTCAATGTCAATATAATACTTTTTGACTTGTGAGACTATTTGACAGAATTCGAAATTTTGCCTTTTAAATTAAACATCACAAGAAAAAAGTTTGTTTATCTTTGTTTATATAATATAATACTCTGCTTATATACTGTTATTTATACACCTATCGATGCATGGTGCTCAAAGCTAAGGCTAACGACAGGTGTAAAAATTTAGCCCTTCACCGCGATGAATTTCGTGGACCTTGATCTGAAGTTACTGTAGATCAGGTAGCATAAGTAACAAGCACATTTGTCTGGTATCATACAAAAATTACGAGGTCCGTCTCCAAAAGCCCTCGTGTAGCTGAACAGTGCGACGTTAATATTCACTCACTCACTCAATTATATCATACAAAGTTTTTAAAATTCAAATTTATCGTAATCAGATTATTCAGAGAACATTTGTCTACCGAAATGCACACATTTGTGTTAAAATTGTTCTTATTTTTTTTGAGAAATATATTACTCCGGAATACTCTACCCATATCGTAAAGCATTTGAAATTTACATCAGATCTGCGGAAAAAAAAAGTTTCCTTTTTGAGATTTTTTTATTTTATGTACACAATATCTTACTTTTTCATAGCTGTAAAGTATTGTAAGTGTAAAAAGTAAGCAAAAAAACAACTGGTGTACAACATTTCTTCGAACATTGTACAATCTTAATATCTTAAATATAAACCAATATATTATACAAAAAGCGAAAAAAATTATAAAAAATTGTTAATGTACTTTATATACGTTATGGAACAGTACGTGATGTACATTTACGGAAAAAAAGAATTCATGTCAAGCATTATATCTGCACAGTATTATGGTTTTTTTTTAAAAAAAAAAGTTGAATAACAATTCTTAAAAAATGATACACTCTGTTGTAAGGTATGAATACGATGCAACTTTTCAAACATACAAACATAAAAAAAATATTCCTGCATAAGTTTTATAGCATAAATTTTCATTAAATTTGAAAAAATTGTTATGCATAAACCTACAAACATTGTTAAACAATTTAACCAAATGACAAAGAAATTGTAAAATTAAAATTTTTGATATTCCTCTAACAAAAACATACTGAAGGGGTTTTTAATGAATAACAATAGGAAAAAAAAAAATTATTTTGAAATATTCACAGTAAACGGGGTTTTTTTTTGAATTATCAAAATTTTCTACGTAAACTTTAAATTTTAAAGGCAGAAAATTCCAAGTTTATTGAAGAGTAACTGAGATCTGTAACAATATACGTGTACAGTTTAAAATTTGATATAAGTATTTGCATTGAGTTATGTGTGTTTTAAATAAAAAAAAGTAAGTCAGTATCATAGTTAAAAACAGGGCTCAACTTTTTTTATTTTTTATTTTTTTTTTTTTGAGTAGCTCTTTCTTATAATATTGAAATTTTTCAAATTCATGAGTTTAAAATTTTTTTTGAAGTTGGGATATTGTGGTAACACACTGCTACTTTAAAAACATTTACTTTTTTTTTTTGAGTGTGTGTAATTTAAAAAATCTTTAAAAAAAAACATTTAATTTTAAACGTTAATTAGATTCCAAATTTAAAAATTTTGTACCTGTTACCCAGAATAAAAAAGCAAAAAAAAATGCTTTTATGACGCTTTATAACAAATTTTAATATTTAGCATCAATTTAGTTAAAAATTTTAAACCCTTAAATTTCCCAAAATGTCCGTCTATTTTTTTTTTTTTTTGGAGATTATGTGACGGGCTCACGCGTCTTTTCTTTAACATAACCTCGGGTTCTTTTTGGGGGCCAAGGGTTTAAAGACCTCTTTAACCCAAAAACCCAAAAAAGCGAAAAGGAAAAAAAAAACAAATAAGGCTTTTTTAAAAAAACAGAAGTTTCAGTAAGAGGATGGCAATTTTTTGGGGAAAGGGATGTATGAAAAAGAGACAGGAAAATTGACAGCCCGTGAAGTTACCTGGGAAAAAAACCATTAAAACAAGGGGAAATTACGGCCCCCCCAACGTTTCTCAAAAAAATCAATCTAAGTTTGGGTTAAGGTAGGAATAATTATTTGATATTAGGATTGTAATATTATTAGAAGTGAGAGTAGGCAAATTAAATAATTATAGTGGTCTAACTATTACTGTGTGTCTTTGTTCATTATAGATTCTCGCTTAATTAAATTTATCTAAATTGTTAGACATTTAAGTTCTATTCTTAATAAAGTCATATTAAGAATCAAAAATGTCTATTCCTTTTGCAAACCCTACACCTCTAGATCACGCTGACAATCAAAGATACGGTCACCAAAGGGGGGCGGTATCACAATTACGATTCAACACATTTTTACTTGGAAAAGCAATTAAAAACTTGCTCACGATATCCTATAATACGGGATAAATAACAGGTGTATCCTTTTAAATGCACTTTCTATATTAACCCTCCAAGCGGTCTGCACGTAAAATTTCGCCATTCCAGAGATGCTTTTTCTGCCTTCAAGCAAGATTCCCAAAAGCGGCCGAGCCGCATTCTTAAAAATATGGCTCAACCGCTTTTGAGAACCCCACCTGAAAGCAAAAAAATATGTGTGGCGCATTTTTGAAGCATCTCCAGAATGGCAAGACCTTAAGTGCTTAGAGGGTTAAACATCGAAATAGAAATTGCAAAAAATTGTAATTTTTCTGAAATAATTAATGCATTAGAAAAACCCAAATCCCGAACTAAATAAACATGCTTTAGTAATACCACTAGTTCGTGTTTGTAATTTTTTTTAACTTTACAAAACATTTAGGATTTAAAAGGTATTTTTGCTCCCAGGCTTCTTTGTAGAAAAGGTCGGTTCAGATTATTTTTAATGTTTTCTAAAGCAAACTGGCAGCAAGCATACTATGTATTTGAGTTGAGATATCCGACCAGATTGAAAAGATTTTTTTCAGGTGCTAGATGTTAGAGCCATTAGAAAAAAAGAAAAGTATTGAGGAAGAGAAGAAGGAATAATATGTAAAACTGGAGAATTTTAAGTTGTTTTTGTAATATTAACTGCATATAAAAATACTTTTTAAATGATAATTTTTTGAAGAATGAAATTTTCGTGATGATTTGTGTGCATGAAAAATAGGATATCGCTAAGAAAATTCAATGAAATTTTTAATGTTACAAGCCCTTTAGAGTGTAACAAACCACATTTTTTAAAGATAGTTACACTTAATCACATTTTACAGCCATTTTTAACTTAGAACATAAAGTAATTTGGACAAAAAAATTATAAATGTCAATTCAAATGTTTATAAAATAACTATTTCTTGAAATATTTTTTACCCTGAGGTTTGCGACACTTCAAATAGTTCAAGAGGTATATTAATGAAATTAAAATTACACTATGTCGAATCAGTGTCGCACACGGGAATTTTTCAAGGGGAATTGATTATACTGATATCGTTAATGATTTTGCAATGATGAAAGCTTGAAGAAGACCTTTGTTGCACTAGTACAATGACCGTGACTCAACTGTTAGGATGTTTAAAAGTAAAAGATAGTAAGATAATTATATATAACAAGTTGAGAATGATAATAACAAGTTAAAAAGTTTATAATTAGTAAGTTCATAAAATAATGTATACTCTATACTGTAATCTCATACGATTTTATTAATTTACTGTACTTATTTACAAAAGGATAGGGGGGAAGGCTCCTCCGTGATACTGTAAGGTAAGAAATGAACAAGAGTGATCGATCCATGTTACTATCTTTCCTTAAGGCTGCCAGTTGCCTGTCCGGGACATGGCGGATCCATAGGTTGTGACGGGTTCATCGCGCTTTCTATTAATTTTCCTCTTGGGTTCTTTGGGGCCGAAAAAGGCAAATCCTTTCCAACCAAATCCAGAAGCGAAGCGTGATTATTCAAATTAGGATCCTTTTAAATAGCAGAAGTTTAGCGTAGGTGATTATGGAAGGGATTTTGGGAAGTGATTATGCTAGTCGGAGTTTAAGCGTGTAAGCTGAAGTAAGCCGATGTTCTAGTGTCAGCTATCCGTGAAAGTGCGTTCAAGCAAGGTGGATACCATTCCACGCGAGATAAAGAATTTACATTGAAGATTCGAGAGCGTTGCTGCTACATAGGATATAGAGGTAGGGTCATTCCAGTTAATACCAGGAACTGAGTATTTACTGAGATTAGGAATAGGTGGTAAAGTTAAATATAGTGATTAGGTCACGCTTATTTGGTAATACGTATTGTGCGTTTCTCACCTCAGATCCGCTAAGTTTAAATATAAATATTATCATTGTATAGTGTTTAAGTTAAGATCTTAATAAAGAGATGTTAACATTATGGCAATGCCTGGTTAACAATTCATATTAACTTCTTAAAATGTTTCTGAAAATTCGATTTTCCGAACGTTCAAAGGTACTATCCTTCCCCCACCCTCCCCTTAATACAATCCAAGAAAGTAAATTCTTTCCAGGCATTCATAATTGGGAGAGATTCTTCATTTTTCACCAGTTCTAAACTATTTCTGAAAGTTCGTTAAATAGTATACAGCGCATTAAAAGCCAAAATAAACCCTTGATCTAGCGGTTGCAATAAAGAAGTCATATTGTTGGATATAAATAGAACTTGTACATTTTTATGTTTTAAACATTAAGAATAGCCAGGGGCATTATTAGTTAAAAAAAAGTGCTTTAAAAAGAAATCCCTTTCTATTTAAGTATCGTTTGATGTCTGGAATAAAGAAAGCTATGAAATCATTTTTTGAAAAGTGTGGCAGTAATCCAGGCTTACTTATTCGTCCTAAGAAAAAGGGGAAGGTTGTTGTTTATTTCTATCAATGTGAGTGTCATTTTTGATGTGTTAATATCCAATGGCATTAAATTAAAAACCCAAAATTTTAAAGGTTCCATACGTTCGGAACCATGATTTTTAAAACACAAAAAAATTTAAAAATTTTTAAATTTTTTTTCCAATTGAAAAATTTAAAATTTTTGGGGATTTGCAAAAAAGTTTTAACACCCTTTTGAAAAAAAAATAAACCTTTTTGGGGGTTTTTTTTTTTTTAAAAATTTTTGTAAAACCTTTTATAATTTTTTTACAAACTAAAGATTTTTGAAAAATTCCTTATTTTTCAATTCTTTTGAAAAAATTACGGGGTATTTTTTTTAAAAATTTTTTCTTTTTTTAAAAAAATGGGGTAAAATTTAGTTTGCCCTTTCAAAAATTCGTTTAAATTTTTGAATTTTGGAGAATTTAAGACAAAAAATTTTTTTTTAAAATTTTTTTAAAAAAAATTGGAAAAAAAAAATTTATTTTCAAAATATAATGTAAAATATTTTTTTGTCATAAAGTTCAAAAAATTTTTTAAGATTTAAAAAAACTAAAATTTTAAAAATTTTCCCTTTAAACGCTTTTGCAAATTACGGTTCGAACGTGGTCAATACTAACAAACTAATAAAAATGCTACAAAAACACACACACACTCTCTCTCTATAATTTTCTCATTACTACTTTAAAAAGAATTCCAAACAGAAAAATACGGTGATGTTCACTTCTTTGCTGCTAAAAATGTACTGCACTAAATCGCATGAAGAGAAAGTTTGATTTTACATACAAAATGACGTGTTTAGATTGGAATAAATCGAATGCACAATAGAACAAAAATTACTTGTAATATATGCGCCAACGTTACCAGGTGAACGAATTAAAAAATGATATCAGAATTTTTTTTTTTAATTTCTTATTTTAAAAATCGTGAAATCGTGTAAAAAAAAGTACCATGTAAATCAATATAGGTATATCCTGTAATTTGAGTTTCTTTTAGTAACATTATGTATCAGAAAATTAAGGTATTTAGAAATCACAAGCGCACAATAATTTCATGAACTCTATAAAAACTATACAGACGAAAAAATTTTTAAAATTAAATCTTGGGGATTACCGTATTAATATATTTAATACCTAAAAATACAATCTGTAAGCCTGTGGGATGTCGCGAAAATCTCAAGTTCAAGGATGATACATTAAGGATGCATCAGGGTTTTTTTTTTATTTTACCACAATCGCAACACAAAACAGAGACTTAAACTATAATTTTCACAGATTGACGAATATTGATAAATCACCGAGTCCTTGATATATTTAAAGAAAACACAAACGGACCATGATGGCATCCTTCACACCTGTCCACAGTAGCCCGTTGGTGAGCTTACCAACCTCTGTGTCTTCGAGATACAACATAGAATAAATACTCTGCTGTACTGCTCGCGCTCGTGCAGCACATCGGGTTAGCCTGGTTACCATCTAAGGTTATGCAATATGATTTAAGGTGACTACCTAACTTGAAAATTGGCGTTTTTTGTCTACATAAGGCATTTTTTTTCACAGTCTTATAGTTTGAACATTTTTCTTTCCAAAACAGTTTTTCTTTTTCCTTTACGGGAAATAGAAAAAAAGTTAGTGATTTTAAAAATCATCACTCGATACAAAAGGGCAGTAAGATAAAACTTTAAATGAGTTTTTCCTCAAAATTATGTTTTCGAAATGAACTCTTTACAAAATACATGATATCTTAAGAACCAAAATAGACAACGTTTTGAAATTTTGTGGGAATATCTTTATTATACTATTTTTCATAAAGTGGACCATAAGTTTTGTTGTAGGTTAAATATTTTTTCATTTAGGGTAGATTTTATAAAGAAAAATTTTAAAAAATATCAAATTTTTCATATTATTATGTATAATTGTCTGTAATTTTCTTGTATTTTAATATTTCTCTTAGATTTTGGTTCATTTTGAAAGGCACCGTAATATGTATGTTGTGTATAAAGAAAATTAAGATAATTGTATTAGAAATTTTTATACGGTATTACCCGTTTTAGTAAAAATTTGGTAAAATTTTCTTGAAAACAACCAATTTTTCTAAAAGCACAATATTTATTCAAAATTTTTTTTTATATATTTACATATTTTTTTATTTTTATTCCTAAAAACACCCAATTTGTTTCAAAAATTTGTTTTTATAAAAAAAATTGGATCCGAAGGTAGGCAGTCACCTTAAGGGGGACTGCCAAATGTACTGAAATGGTTAGGGTACTTTTGCACAATGAAATCACATTATTCAGGCATAAAACTTTTGCTGAGAACGTAAATTACTCATATAAATCCCCCTTCAAATGTAGAAATGTCAGAAATAGTCTAGAAAATTTGAAGATATATATATATATATATATGTATCTGTTCTATACAAGTGTTATATAAATTTAGATCTGAGAACTCTAGCTAGTTTTTAAAACATTTAAGTTCATATTTCTTCCAGGTTTCCAAATTTAACAATATTCATGCTTTTTCTCGGATTATCTGTAAGAACAATTATTAAAATTCAACAAGGAAACAAGTTTTCAATTCCATACCACTTAAGGAAGTGTAATAAAAAGGAAGCTTAATTTGGAAATTAATTCAATGAATATAATATAGTCGGCCCCCCATTTTGCGAACTTCTCTATTTCGCGAACTTTTTCCTGGAACCAAGAACATTTTGATTTTCTTCGTTAAATAACCTCTAAATAGCCAAGTGCATTTTCCATTTATCGAACTTTTTCTCTTGGGATTCAATTTCTTTCTCTCTGTTTTTGAAATATTTCTGGACCTTCGTGTGATGAAATGTGCTAGTAAAATCATTTGAAACGATTAGACTTGAATTGTGTGAAAAAAATACGCTTGATGAGATATTTCGTGCACTGCAAAGATGCGAGGAATGAGAGAAAACAATTTTTTTTAAAACCAAAAAACTCAAATAAAATTAATAGACTTAACCAGTAGTTAAATTGAAGGACACACATTCTTAAAATTACTGGTCATAAAATATGCATGTTTAAAATTACTTGTAGGCTTAAAATTGGAAAATGTTATTAAAATTCGTTATAATCATAATATAAAAGTACTTTTTTAAAGTTAGAAATATAACTGAGTGTTTCTTGACAAAGCTGTTTTTTTCCCCTGCTTTCCTAGCCGAATTCTTTTTGATAGGTAAGATATGTAAAATAAATAGATATTAACTTACAAAAAAGAAGGTGTGTGAACAATTAATTTTATAATAATGTATATTTATTAGTGTTGAATAGTTTAAGCTTATATATAAATTGAAATTTTTAATTAATTTAAGAAAACTTCATATATATTATCATAACAGTAGCCTGGGAATTTTTAAAGGGGGGGGGTTTCCCGGGGTCGAAAGTTCACCATTCTTTTTTTATCTCTTTTTTTTTTTCGTTTTTTCGGGAACAAAACACAGTTAAAACTAATTATTCAATAAAAAATTAGTATTAATTAATAAAATTAATCTATTAATAACAAATCAAATTTTACGTACTATATAAAATTATAATCAATCGGAAAAATAAAGGGGGAGGCTTTGGGAGGGTCAGGACCCCCAATTCGCATTGTATCTAGGAATATTCAGTTTCTTAAGGATTGGTTTATTTGTATGAATGAAGGATTGATAGAATCTTGATATGGATACCCGAAATTTGAAAAGAATTTACATTTAATTTCTTATTTTTGATTTGATGTATGCTATGTTGTCGAAACCACGTTTTTTCGCCCTTTTGAAAACCATGCTTTCGTCTGTGACGCCATTTTGTAAGACGCGGTTTTTTCCTTGGCGGCATTTGGCGAAACACTTTTGCGGAAATAAAACGGTCGGCTGGGGAACGATGCATTATCCCTGGCTCTTCGGTCGCGTTTTCGCGCCAACGGGTGGGCGTTGCGTGTGCGTTGGGGGGTTGCCCGCCTCGAGGCGGTTTGTCAAGGCTACCTTGATTCAAAAACTACGACATAACCCCCGAAAACGCCCACAGTCAAAGAAGGGACGTTTTTCCCCCGCTTTTGACCATCCCCTTCCCAGTCTTTCATTAAAAGGGTGTGATATAGTGCTATCCCTTCCCCGTGTTTTATATATGAAATGTAGTAAACAAACATCACAAACCATTGGATTAAAGAAAGGTAGAATATTTATATTATTGTATAACTTTATTCTTGGTCATTATTAAATTTATTTTTATTTTTAAAGATCGGTATTAATAAACTGATGCATTTATCCAACATCACTATTATTTGTAAATTGGATATTTATTCTATATGAGAAATTGGTTTTTTAAATTTATATATTTTTTAATCGATCAAATCCTTATTTTAAAATATATTAAAAGTTTTATTAATAACATAACCTAAAACTCCACACATTTTATAGTAAATGTTATTGTTATGTCCCCAACTGTTCATCAAATAAGATCATATCCTTGCTTTTCGGCTTCCATCTTATTTGAATGAGATAACATATTGATTACCATATTTTAGTGAATTCTAAATATTCTTAAGGTTAAAGTTTTTTTAAGAAATCTGCTTTTTTAATTCTGTTTCTCTCATCATGTTATGATATTCAATCTTAAGAAAAGTATGTTTAAATTTGAATATAGGAAAAATTTTGCAAGATGAAAAATAATTGTGCTTTTTTGGATAAATATGGTATATTTCACTGAAAAAATTTTTAAAATTTTTCAGGGAGATATTTTGAAGATATTAGGGATTTCAACGAAATATTAAACAATTCAAATAAATTGGGATATCTCAATAGAAGAAATAAAATTTTAATGTACATTAAAAGGGTTATGCGTGCATAATATAAAATTCGGATCTCCGATTGCAAATGTATATTTCTTTCAAATGAAGAGATCAATTTCGAAAAATTAATTGCCAATTTTCTGTTTATAAGCACAACAAAAAATATTTGGAATTATATGAGTTGTGGAATGTCTCGCATTCGTTTCATTCACTTTTTGTAAAGTGAACACACCTGCATTTTCATATTTTTAAAAATATTCATTACATTCGGGAATATATGTTTAAAAAATTATTCAAAAAAAAGCAATAAAAAATTTTAACAGTGAAGGATAATCGAAAAAAAAAAGAAAATTTAAGGCCAGTTAGATCAATAGTTTCTTTTTTTATTTCACTGTTCTATTTATTTAAATATTCAATCATTGATTGGTATATTATTCAATGTACATATACTTCCTTATACTTCATTTTTAATTCAAAATAGATTTTATGCCCTGTTTAAAATAGAGTTCACATAACTATTACTTAAAAAAAGTTCTATTTATTTACATTATTCGAAATCATTTTTCAGAAGATTTTTTGAATTCGAAGGATGTTAAATGTAAAAAACTATTTTTTTAAATTTAAAAAATTGTTTTTATTTTTAAATATTTTTTTCCTAGACATAATATTTTTTTTTAACGCATAAAAAAAAACGTAAATGGTTTTTAATAATATCAGTACAAATCAAATGATTCAAAACTTAAAGTAATCGTATATTGCCTCATTAATGATATATTCTATGAAAAGTTTTTTTTTTTTTTTTTTTAATTTATAGGTAAAATATTCTTTTTCTAAAGTATATATTTCCCAACGCATAACGAATCTATTTTTACTGTATAATTACACTGTGGGTATCTAAAACTGTTTGTGTCATTTCTATATTTGTATATATTTTTTTCATGAAATTTTATTCTTTATTTGTATATATTTTTTCATGAAGTTTCATTTTTATATATTTTGCATGAATTTTGCATTTGATATCTTTTTGCATACATTTTTGCCTTCATTATGATTCATTGATTACAGCAAAATGTTGCTAAATTCCATGTTTTTTTTTTTAATATGCCTCTAATGCTTTACTTTTCATATTTTCTTTGCAAGTAAATGTTGCTTTTGTTATTTTATCTATTAAAATATTTTATATTGAAACAGTTTTTATTTCATGTTTCTTACATTTTATGAGCCTTTCACGAGTGATTTTCCCTCTTTTCCCAGAAATATTGCATCTTTTCTATTAATACATAACTTTCATCGAAAATATTCAAATGAAATTATAAAAATAATCAATATAAAAGGGAAATATTGTCTACGATCTGAAAAAAAATAAATGTCGTAAGCTTTATATTCCTGACAGCCACTACGACTAGCAAAGCATTCCCTCTTTTCGTGACGTCATCAAAACTCTGTGGTGGCCTGGTCCTTCAAGATGACCTTGACCACGGATCCCAAAAGTTTGGCCACCTCTGCTGTAGTGCAATGGATAGCGCGTTGGACTTCGAATCCAAAGGTAGTTGGTTCGAATCCTACGTGGGGTGGCTTAATTTCTGAGAATGTGGTTTATGAATGAATAAATAGTAACAAACAGAGACATAATAGTTCAACACCATATATAGTTAGGAAAATCGCTTTCAATTTTGGCACTTAATATTGTGATTCCATCATATGCATATACACATTTATATTAATAGTAATTATTTAATAAAAAATAATTAAAATAAAATTTTTCGTTGTTGACCAAAGTAGAAATTGACTTAAATTTTTTTTTTTTTTCATATTACGTGTTTTCTTTTCAATTTCAATAAATTTTGTTCTCGCAGACTATTTTATTTTTAAAGGATTCCAGCAAGAATCTTATAAGCTGACATAAATATATATACAGAAGTAACCTTTTTTGCTTATGTCATAACCTGATAAACATATATACAGAAGTAACCTTTTTTTGCTTATGTCATACGCTACACAAACAAATAAAAATGTTACATTTATCATTTGAGTTCGAAAAATGTTAACGAAACAAAATTGCTAAAAATAAACATTTATTGCACATGACTTCAGGTTTAAAACTGCAGAAAATGAAATATTTTTATAACTATCGATGTTCCCATCGATTTCTAAAATGCACTTTTCTCAGAAAATAAGTTGTCTCCCTCCTCCGTCTATTCTATTTCTAATGTTATCAAATTCAGAGCAAAACAAATCACGTGTATTTTTCTCTATCATCAATATTTTCGTTCTTATTAGACAAAGAAGATGATTCGATGATGGAGAAATGAGTTATCTTTGAGCTTTATCTCGCATAGAAAAAGGGTTACAGATCTTTAACTTTAAAAAAAAATTCTTTTGATTGCAATTACGAATAAAACGAACTGATCTTTGCTTTTCTATTTACACAGACCACTTGGACCACAACTGAAGAAATAAATCAAGGCTATATAAAGCAGAAATATATTTGTTATTTTTCTTTTGAATATTATTTCACTCTTTTTTTGGAATCAAAGGAGAAATATATTTGTTGGTCTTCATTCGAAGAATTCAGAAGTAAATAATTATTTTTGCTTTGAATCTTAATACAGAAGTCATGAGTGGTAGCTCATTTGGTGAGTAAAACTGTTACACTACTATAGTTTATTGTTATCATGAGAAAATTTTATTTTATGTTAACAAAAAATTTTTTTAGCCTTCTTTTTTTACGTTGAAAAATATACGCTCACATCCATTCCTAAATCTTTTTGCCGAGCAGTTTTTTAGATTCTTGAAATAGCGAAATTACCAAAACAGTCTACTTAGAGGCAGTTCAATTTTTTTTTACAAAAAATATTAAATTCATTTTTTAAAAAAAGTTTAAAAAAGTTTTTAGTTTTAACAAAGGAATTGTACACTGTAAATAAACTGTAATATAAATATTTCCATTTTTAGAATCGTTTTCTTTTATTTGTTTTTAAGGGTAGAAGAACATGCTCGAAAGAGTAAAATACCAAAATTAAGATTCCTTATTTTTGTTATATATATCTTCTAATATTTCTAACAGAGCTTAGATTTTTTTTCGTATGCCTAATGATGTTATTTTAATTATTCTCTAGATCTACAAAAGTTTTTTAGTTCGGAAGTTCTTTTTCCCCCATTTAGTTGAACGTGGACGTAATCTTTGATATCTCGTAATATACATTTTCATTTATAAGTAATATATATTTCCTTTTTTTTTTTTAAAAAAAAAATATTTCTTAAATATAGAATATTTTACTCACATGCATGAAACTACGTGAAAAACATAGTCAACCATTATTTTTTGTGAACTCTGTGAGTGCAATTTCTTTGAAAAAATTACAGAACTTTGTAATTATGAAAATTTATATTTCTCGTCTTTTTTCATACATAAAATTATTTGTTTTTTTTTAAAAATTAGGTACTATTTAGCGAAAAATATTTTGGACTCACTATATGCACAGATATATTGTGTAGGAGTATAAAAAAATTTAGAAGCATAAAATGCAGTTGTTTTCTCTAAAAGTGTACTTCAATACAAAAAAATCATACTTTCAAGAAAGTGATAACAAAAAAATGCGAATATTTTCTTGCACTGTGCATGTGATCAATACCTGCTTGTTTGATATACATCCAATTCTTCTAATTTCTGATTACCTACTTCCTTTTTTAAATGACCTTTTATTTCTGGCCTCCAACAATATCTTATTAGCAATATTCTCAGCACCCAAAATTTGTTTCATATCAGTCTGTCCTTCTTTTCCCAAACTGTTTGGTTTTAGCAGAATTACGCAATTTTTTTAAAGGTGTTTCACAGTATTAAAATTTTACAAATGTCAGGCAGATATGTTCACTATGAAACGTTTCTTACGAAAACAAATTCAAAAAGTAGAAGTAGCTATAGCAAAAACACATGCGATTCAAAATATTGCAGCAGTCTAAAATATAAAGTAAAGAATTTTGTCACATAGCTTGGAAAAAATAGTATACGAATAAACACATCTTAGAAATAGTGTGGTTTTTCTTTCAAATAAAAAGAAATATAATGGTTTACATACACATCGAACAAAAAGGAACTTTTTCCTCTAAAATATTTCTAAGGGGACGTGGTATTTTTCACAGCTAGGGTTTGTTTTTACAACGAACATAAAAGTGTTACATATTCTTAGAATTAGAAAAATATACACTATTTTTTAAAACTAAAAATGAAAATTCAATTTTTTGAAGGGCCATGGTGTTTTTGTACACTTAAAAACACACAGAGGAAAATATTTGACTGAAAAAAATGATAGGTCTTTCAGAATGTTCTTTTTTTGCATTATATTACCGAACATTTCAAGAGTTTTTGGCAAAGTTGGTAAAATAATAATTCTATTTTAAATATAGTATTAATGCAACAGCTCTGTTATAACAGTAGCAGTATAAAAATATTAATTTTATGCTTTTGTATGGATGAAAATAAATGAAAAACTATCAACCCTATTTGAAAACCTACTTAAAAATTACAATCGAAAAAACAAAAGCAATACGTTTTTTCCCTTGCCTATATATTATTTTACCTTTTACTTTATTTATGCATACTATTTTGTTCTTACATGAACCTTTTTTTGTGTAGATCTTGATTTAACACAAGTTAACAAATAACTTTCATTTTATTTTTGTGCGATTTTATAAAATATAACAGGATTCATCGAAATTCTGAGATACATAATTTTTTTAGAATTATTGTGAATTTCACTTTGCATATGTCTTAAGTGACTAAAAAGGATAGCACCTGAATGACGTAACGGAGAATATTAGCCCCGCAAAGTCAGGTTTGGAGCTCTAAGCCGTGCTTGGCGTTAGACTGGTTTTGGGACCCCTATAACCCTGACCCCTCGCAATGCGGGGATTGAACATTACTCCACTTGATATCACAGTATGTCGGTAAGCCTGCTTTGGAATATTCTTCCCTTCCAGGGGTGTAGCTAGTGCCGTATCAATGATACGGGGCCCCCAAGCGTCAGGGACCCCAAAATGTGTAAGCAAAGCATCGTAAATTGTAAAGCCCCTCCAAAGAAAGCCCCCAATGAATTTAAATACGGGGCCCACTCAGGACTAGCTACGCCAGTGTTCCCTTCTTTCACTTTTGGAAAATTCAGTAAAATAAAAGACAGAAAAAGATATATATTAAAGCATAATAACTTGAATTTTTATACGGAGAACATTTTTTCGGAAACCTGCGATGTAACATAGGTATTATGATTGAAATATGTACCTTTCCAATGTTTGATATAAATAGAAATTAAAATAATATTTATTCGCGTATATTTATTTAGCTGAAAGTCGTTAATTAGTGATCAACAACTGATATATATGTATGTATATAACATTTTATGTTAAATTGTATCATAAGTTTGGCGCATGTCATTCCTGTGTGGAATTTGCATATAATAAAATGTATATAATATAAAAATTATAAAATTCATGTGTCTTATTGTATAAATTTTGTTGAATTACTGTATAAATTTTCAAGATTCCATAGCCATTTTTCTATTCTTCACAGATAAAATGTTTTCTTTCACACTAATTCTTGGAAAACGTACTTATCGTGTAAAAAGGAATTGGATTTTTATTTATATGTTTTCGCATAATGGTGCACATTATGTGATGTTATCTGATCAAGTAGACGCCTCTATTGTAGTCTGTCTTTCAAATGAAACAACTGTCATCAATGTTGGTTAAACAAATTGATTCATATGAAATATATATTTAAAAAGTGACACGATGTTGTGGAGGTCAATCTTTTTAAATATTTCAAACATACTGAAACGTAAATCATCTTAAATACCATTCATTATTTATCAAAATTAAGTACTTTTATCATCATGGATATCAATTATGCATCAAATGATCAAGGTAAAAAGTTTTTGAACTATGTTTTATTCATATGGTATATAATTTAAAAATTCTGTTTAAAAAGTAATGGAGAAAAATTAAATGGCCTAAAAACTTATCGTGGTGTATTTTCTGGAATTCAAATGTCATCAAACAAAATTTCTATAAACTATCGACATATTTCAAAAAAATTTCGTAACACAATAATTGCAATAAGAATTTTAAGAATTTCTAAAAACGCTTTCTGATTTTAATTTCATTTAATAACATTTAAATCTGCTTTGAAATTATTACAAAGAAAAGACATCTTTTAATTGTTTTTTTCTCTCTTTTTAACTAGATTAATTGTGATTTTTTTAGTATAAATATAAACTTTTATCTTAACAAAATGTAATAATCAGTGGGAAATTACCTGAATTCTAAAAAATAAAATACACACAAAACGTTGATAAATTTTTACAGTCTGAAAAGTAAAAAAATACTACGCGACGAAAATAACCTCTTTTGTAACAATTTTTTCTGTTGAGTCGGGAATAAATAATCTGATTATCTTGCGAAGTTAGATACTGTGTAAAAAGTGTCATCAAAAGGTGTCATATATTTCTAAGCAGTATTTTATCTATTAGCAAATCAGATGTTGTCAAATTGACTTCAGCCAAAGGTTAACATTGATATCCATCCATATACTTGAGACTTTCAAATTTTATAAGGATAAGATAAAAAGTCTGAAAAAATAAAAGCTTTCAGCTTTTGCTATCATTGAATTGTGATGCGCATGTCATAAAAATTTCAATATACTTTTACGTCATTTCTATCTTGATGACAGATTTTCCGTTCATGATCATATTTATAAAAGGCTATAGAACACTTCATCTAAGAACTTTAATCCCTCGTAGATTATGGTATAGGTAAAGAAAAAATACTACAAAAATATAAATAAAATACTTTATAATGCTTTTGCTTAAAATTCGATTGCATCAGCCACGTTTCACATATTTTCTAATGCAATAACAGTGTAGGAGTTCACACAAATATTTTTAAAGGTCAATAAATCTATAATTTTCGAAACAATTTCTATTTGTATTTGTCATTTTCTTGCAAAAAATATTGCTGATATTGAATTTTAAATTTTTAAGCCATTATATAAAAGAATACCGTAAAATTTCTAATTCATATTTTTTAATGAAAAATTATTCCAATGTAAATACCATATGTTCGCGTTCTAAGTTTTACATTGATCAGCTTATAATATCTAGCACGAACAATATTTTACGTTATACATAATACAAGTTGTTTATGTAAATAAAAATATTTGAAAGAGATGTTATCCTCCCTTCTACATATTGAATCGCCGTTGGAAACTTACAAGAAAAAATCTACATAAGAATTTTTTTAAAAATCATGTTCCTGAATTTAGTTAGAAATTTAAAAAAGTTATACATTGAAGAAAATAAATCTTTCTTGTAGAATTTCAAAGCAGTATACTCAATTGCTGAATAAAATTCAAGTTTAAATAATTTTTTGGATCTTCAGTTTGATCTCATCAGTGCATTAATAAATAAATAAAAAACTCCCTTTTACGCCTTTTTAAAAGGAAAACAGTCTCAATATTAAGATTATTCTCACTAATTCTAAGGTATCATTAATATAATAATTACAAACCGCTTCACATAGATTTGGAGGAATTTAGGAAACTGATAATTTTTTTGAGTAGTTGAAGTATCAGAAAACGGACAGTAGCGGTTTATTCATTATGTTAATATTTGTGAGGATATCACTCCATATCAAAATTGAACAAATAGTTTAAAAATGGAGCAATCTTCTATCAGCATATTTTAACTTTATTGTATACTTATTAGCAATTTCAGATATCTTGTTGTTTTCACTTTGCTCTTTCACACAGTCTCGCCAATAAACAGCAAATTATGTTACTTATACAAGTTTTTAAAATGTTCCATCACTGTGGAGTTTGAGTTTGAGTGAATATTAACGTCGCACTGTTCAGCTACACGAGGGCTTTTGGCGACGGACCACGTAATTTTGAACCATGGTCAAGTGACGTGGACGACACCTGAGCTGGCACCCCCCTCTCCTAACTACCACACCACACCAACGGGACCATCACTGTGGAGAAGCAGGGGAAAAAATCAATCCAATTCTTGGGAATGCAACAATCTCAAATGTTGTATTTATAGCTCGTGGGTTGAAATTCTTAACCCTTTATCTATCGCATTATGATTTACTGCAGTTTTTTTTTATGCAATATTATTTTTTGGATCACTACATTGAAAATTAAGGGATATACATAAACAAAATACTCAACTTAGGGAAATTTAATCCGTTAGAGCTAATCAATTAATTAAAGATATTCAACGGTAAAATTAATTATATACACTGTTCACTTAAAATAAATAGTCAAATCGTTTTCTAAGGTCTTCTCTCATTAACATTAAAAAAAAAATAAGACACTTAAATTTTGACATTAACTATTTTTTCGGGACAAAAATGATAATGTTCGCAATCCGCTGAAAACGCCGTCAGCTGAAAACGTAATTTCTGCTATAAAACTATTCGCCTTCCCCGCTAAAATACTCATCATAGAACCCGAGCTGTCATATATCTCGGAAGAGTAGATTTCAAAGAATATTCCTGCTAAGTATTGTCAGAATATTCGTAAAAATGGTTATTCTATGTAATTTTAAAGTGAGTTGTACTTATAAGTACCGTCGGTAGATAAAGGGTTAAACTTGCTTTGTACGAATAGAACACTTTTCTTTCCCTTTATTATTATATCTCCAGTCATGTATGTTTTGCATATACTCGCATAAATCATAAGCAACTAATAATTCTTTGGTAAAATAGTTATACAATACTTGACCAGTTGCATCCTAAACAGGATAAAAACTTGGAATAACTTTTTAATTTCAATAAGAATTATACTCACAGAAATCAGTGATTCTAACAGCAAGTGATATTTGTTCAATCAATGTGGTTTGATTCTGGCGTACAGTCTAAAATAACTCAGAAGTATTTGACTCACCCCAATCAAAATTTTCACTTTTATTGACTTAGTAGTAATAGAATGCCAGAGGTAATGATGTAACGGGTCTATCCGCAAAATTTCAACTAATCCTCTTGGAGTAAAATATTTCTTTTTAACTGTATGTTTTATTGAAAACTTTCCCTGAAGAAGACGTTATTTATTCAAATGAGTGGTTTTATTTAAACGTTTACATTTAGGTAAGCGATGTTAGTTGACGGATAGTCGCTGGATGGTCGATTATTGCTAAATGGAGAGTAAGTGATAAAATTGAGATTAAGAATTACGGCCGAAGGTCGTACAAGTAAGGGATTTACGGTGAATTATAGCGTAGAAGTCCAGAGTGCTCCAAGAATAAGTGGAGTAAATTATACTTTGTGATACCCCGCGCGCTGGGGGTATCATCTCTTCATCATCCACGCGACCTATGTTTGAGGGAATGAAAGATGGACTACTAAATTCTGCCATAATAAAATTAGTTTATTATGATCTTAATTTATATACAATAAAACAACACTAGTCTAGGAGGCTTATGATCACGAGTGATGTGACGTAAACTGTAATTCTGACAAATAGCGCAATTAACCACTGAATTTATATTTATAGATTATTTCCTAACTTCATAGAATCCGCTCTAGTCTTAAAGCTTGATCAAACAGTCTTACCACTATTTACTTGGCAAAAAGCTACGGTCCTTAAATCATCACTATATTCTTCAATTCGACTTCCTCCGGCTAAGGGAATACTCTTCTGGTCTCGGACCCACTTATTACTCAGCTTCACTGGCACAATTAGACTGACTCACAGAACTCCCAGAATACACCAACACTCTTCTCCTATAACTTTACCTCACTTCACTTAGCTCACTTAAGTAGCTTCAGTCACGCTACTTAGTGCTCCCCGCGAATACTGACGTTCCAATATATACAATACCTAATCTGCATAACCACGCTCTCTTCTTGGTTGGTTGGAAAGAATTGCCCTTCTGACCCCAAAGAAATCCCAAGAGGATTAATAGAAGAAATACCGATAAAGCCCCATCACAACTTTTTTGTTAAGTAGCCTTAAAGCCGTGTGATTGCTCTTCTAATTCGTTACTTATTGCATTTCCTTTCTTTAGTTGTGTGGTTTAAGTCAAAGGGATAATAAATTTGAATTTAAAACTGGTTATGGCTGATCTTTACTCGAACCCCAAAACACCAACAATCGCTAGTCGGTTGTCACAATGAGGCATGTGACTGTATTTTTAACTGTCGTAATTCTAATATAATTTACCCGTTTTTACGTGAACCATTTTGAAACGAGCCCCGAGATTTCAGGCAAAGGTGTGTTGTTCTTTTTTGCCTTGAGACTTTCAAATTATTTTATCTTAATTCGTTATGGGCCTGTTATGGAGTTATTTCTTTGTTCAGTGAACTGAAATTTTGTATTTTATTTGTATAATTATATTTTTCATTCCATTTAAAATCGTTTCAGGCATTAAACCAACAGAAAGATTTGAATACGTTCCACGTAAAGCGTTTTAGTCATAATTCGAAATTTTTTTAATACTTATTCATCATATATACGTTGGTGAAAGTCACTTGTTTAAAGGGAAGTAAATTATCATCAAAACTCTTTATTTTTATTTATTTTTTAATAAGGAAGAAAAAAGATTAATGATATAGATTTCAAGTATTTATATTTTTAAACACAAAACAAAAGTGTATAGGACTCCCGTCAAACACTAGATATTTTACTTATTTATCTAATAAAATCATTTCTACTGCTTTACGATGGCAGTACCGTTGTAAGAATTGAAATCAATCATGTGATTAAAAGTTTTTTCTAATTAATAAATACTACCTTTTACCACGACTTATTTCGGTATTACAGGAATTTTCGACTATTTTTATATGTTACTTTAGCAACTGTTGAGTAGTTTTCAGTTCTTTGTTACATTTACGAAACTTATTCCATGACATAAATTATCTGATTGTTTTTAGTTGTTAAATAACACTAATTTATGTCCAACGTAAATTTATATTCGACTATCACGAATTTTTAAAAGTCAGGAAACTTTATTTTTCATTTCGCAATACTTAAAATTATTTTCATTCCTGTTCCCATATTTAATGCAAATTTGACTCATAGTCGCCTAAGGCACAATAGGCCTTGGCCCTCATGGGCTGTTGAGCCACTGAGTTCAATTCAGTTGACTCATAGTAACTAATTTATGACCAGTTTTCTGAAATTAGCTACTATTTAGAAATTGCTTTTGTATGTTTTTCACTGACTTATAAAAACTAATTTGCTTTTTTTAGGTACGCGGGTGCGAATGCACCAATATTGGCAAAACTTCGCTCCATCTCTGGAGAGTATGATGTTGGATAAGACTGCATCAATTATCCACATAGATGAACAAGAAGAAATATTTAGTTTGCTACCAAGTATTGAAAACAAGCGTGTGCTTGAATTAGGATCAGGAATTGGGTAATTGTGTTATATTAATCAGTATACTTATCGACAGATATTAATCAGTTATCTACAATGTATGGTATATGTTTACCGAAAGATATAAGTGAAAATCGTTTAACACGAATGTGAGGGGGACTGAAATATTTTTTCGTGTTAAAAGAATCTCATGTTTCAGGATATTGCAAAATAAATTAGTAAAACATATATTCAACAAAATTAAGTTTATTAGAGTACATTTTATTTACATAGATACGTATACGTGCATGCATTAAATAAAAATCAATAAAACAAAAGCATTTTCAAAAACTTGATGAAGTTTAATGCGAAATGTTCAAGTTTTTCTGTTTTGGATCACCCTCCTTGATAAGTTCTATCTTCATTTTAAGTGAAATAGAAGTTTACTTTCCCCTGAATTCTTTGCCATTGTGCTCGTGATAAAATTCTTCCAAAACAGAAATAAAAATTTAAAAAAACGCGAACCAAATTCACTGATTTTTATTCCCCCTGCTATGTACTCATCACCGAATTCCAAAGCCAACTGATGCGAGATTAAATATTTTTGTGTGGCATTTGTTGGAGTGGAGAGTGAAAGTAGCTTATATAAAGAAAATTGGCTCATGTCACAAGCTATTCCGAGAGTATTTCAAAGCCAAGTTAGCCAGCCTTCTTCTATGTGTGAAACATGTGAAACCATCTCTCATTTTACTCTACTCTTTAATCTCGACTGTGCGTTTGGTGTTTTCCGAATTTGGTTCATTTCCAGAAGGAAAATCTTTCGTGTTAAGAGAGAAAAAAAATGCATGAAAATACGTAGTACTTTATCGGGACCGTTGTATTATTTCGTGTGAAAAAATATTTTGTCTTAAGGTATTCGACTACGTTCGGAACCGTGATTTTAAAAAAGGGCATAAATGGATAATTTTCATGATATTTAGTGTCACTTAGACTAGAATACATGTATAAAATTGCTTTAAGGACATTATGACAAAATTTTTTTTTATTTAAATACAATATTTTGGAAAAAAATTAACTTCGAATAACCTTTTTTCAAAACGTTCTCCTTTTAAAAAAATGTTTCTATTATAATAATATTTTGTGTGTGTGTGCTTATATAAAGTAAAGACTTCTCCAGAGAGTCCGAACTAGTATTTTTGAAAAAATCACACTATTTTCATAGTTACCACCAGCTGAAATAATTATCGGCGTTTTTTTTCTTAAAATTTCTCCCCTCTGTTGTAGTAAATTATAGATAAATCCACTTCTAAGTTATATATTTCAAAAATTCTAGTTCAGCCTCTGTACAGAGGTCTGAGATATATACAGGCAAAATATTATTATACTAGAAGCATTTTTCATAAAAGGAGAATGTTTTGAAAATTGGTCATTCTATGTTAATTTACGGTTAAAATATTGTACTTAAATAATTTTTTTTATTGTAATAATATTTTTAAAATAATTTTATATACGTTTTCTAATTAAGTGACACTAAATATCATAAATATTACCCATTTATAAGCTTTTGCAAAATCACGGTTCCGAACGTAGTCGGATACCTTAAGCGTTTTCACGTTAAACGTATTTCACTGTATCTCAATAGTATCTTCTTTTTACCGCGTTTCAAGTGATTAAAATTTATTCGTATCCAAAGTACTTACTATGTTTTTTATCCCATAAAAAGTTATTATATTTCAAAATCATATATTTTATAAAATAAATTAAATGTCCTTTGTTGAGAAACAATTAAAAAACAGCAGAAAGAATTACACATGTGCCAAAATATATAAAAATTTCACGTATGAACAAAAAAACTTATTTTCTTATTTTCAGGAGATATACTGGATTGCTGGCATCGGAAGCGCATCATGTAACAGCTGTAGATTTCATGGAAGAATATATAATTATGAACGAAAAAAATCATGAGCATTTAAATAACATTACATATATTGCTGCAGATGTTTTGGATCTACAGTTACCTCCTAAAAGGTATTTTTTTTTTATTTGTATCTAGTGTTCCTTTTTGATGCTTTGCTTAAAATACCAATATTGTATGCAATCAATTGATTAACAATAAAAAGCCAATAAACAATTAACAAATTAACACTTTATTGTTCGAAAACGATTTTGAATAATTTTTAAAATTAGTAAATGAAATTTTTCATTTTTCATGTGAAAACTAACACTTATTTGTATTTAAAATATTCTTCACACAATAGATTTGGAGTTGTATTCAGCAATTGGCTATTCATGTATCTAACTGACCAGGAATGTGTGGCGTTGCTTCAAAAGATTTTAAAATGGTTAGATGTTGGTGGATGCCTGTTTTTTAGAGAATCTTGCTTTCATTCATCAGGTATTTGTTTTAATGATGTTTATTCCAGTAACTCTAAATAGGTTATTAAACACTATTTCCTATTTAGAATTTTAACTATACATAAACTGCATAATTATATTTTAATTGACAAGAAAACTGATTTAAAGGTATCTCTAATTACACTACACCTAAAAATTGTCCATTAGAACTTCTTTGAATTTTTTTCACATGTATGTGATATTATATTTGTTCGTTTTTAAATTATCCTTAAGATGTGTGTGTGTGTGAAACAAAATTTTAATAACAAATCATAAGCTTGACTTGAAAATACTTTTATTATTCCTAAATCTAAACCTGAGCAATAATCAAATATCACAAACCGCACCGAAAATATATTTCAAAGGTGATTATTAGGGATTTATTAATGAATAAATAAACGATCATTTCTGTGAATTTTCGTGTATTTATATATGTCGCAGGAAAATGATGAAATTAGGTCTTTCCTCGAGTCCCTAAGGGAGATGATCAATTCACGCAAGATGTTAAAACAACGTCTCTTTCAGGTCATTTCCCTTATGTAAGTAAGTGATTTGATCAAATTCCCGAACTGTTTTAGTGAAATGATGAGATGAACAAGTCAGCCATTTTTTTTAAAGATATTGGGTTGATATTTAGGGGATCGATAGTACTACTTGTATGGTTAAGAAGTACAAGGACTCGACCCCCAGATGTCTTCCTTCCCTATGACAGCATTTTGCCAATGCAAATCCTGGCTAGTTCATTTCATCATTTCACTGATACAGTTCAGGGTTTGATAACTTTCATCATAGAAATGACCTTGAAGGGACACGTTATTTTAACACCTCCCGTCAATTGATCCTGTCCCTTAGGATGATGTGAAATCCCTAAGGGATGGAGGGGGGATTTATTCAACTTACTATAGTTAAATAAATTAAAAAATACATTGTTAAATACTGATACCTTTATAAGTGTATTGTATCGGAATAAGTGAGGATTTTTTTTAATTGTCAGAAGGTATTTTTGTTTACTTTCGGTAAATTAATATTTTTTAAATAATCTTTTGTTCCCGACTTTTCAATACGCTCGCGTCCCCCTCGTAGAGTTATCACGACCCCTAGGGTCCTAATATTGATAAGTAAAAGACGAATCTTTGATCGCGCATGGGAAAGAAATCTGTGTCCACAGCGGAGTTTCTGACTAGCTTGGCAGGCCACATTAAAACTCTTTTACAGGTCGTTTATTGTCCACCCCTGATGTGACAAATGTGTTATGTGATGTTTGACTGTGGCGTGTTAAGTGACAAATCCTACGTATAAATTCTCAAAAACACATTTAAGTTATATTTAATTAATAAAACTATTTTTAAACAAAGTAAATTCAGCACAAGTATTTTAATTAGCAGAATCAAATTTTATAACCTCTCTTTCTCAATCATTGTTTATAAATCCAATGCGTATTTTTAAAAATAAACGGAGTAAGCAAGAATAAATATCATTTGAAATTTTTTTCGGAGCTCATAGAGACAAAATCTCAATTTTTTATAAATATTTTCATTACATTTATCAGAATAAAATAAATATTTTCTAATTACTAAGCAAATATGTATATAATTTTTATATAAAGCAATAATCTTTATGTAGACGAATAAATTTCGTTTTAATTCCAGGCAATATGAGCCGTACAACAAATCCTACATTCTACCGAACACCTGCAGAATACGCCAGCCTTTTAGAATCAGCTTGGGTATCCACCAGTGATTCTATATTAGAGCCTTCAGAAGAGGGTTTTGGATACAAAAATATTAATGTTGGCTCATTGAGATCTTATATCAAGGTAAGTAAGATGTTCTCTATGTCATAAAAATCGACTTTTTGAAATCGTATTTATACATTATCGCTTCTATGTGTTGTAACCATAGGCGAAACGAAAAATATTATTTCCTCCCAACAAGGTTGGATTTTGGGCCCCAAACCCTACTTGGCGCCAATCAGGCTTTGGACCCACTAGAAGCCTGACTGGAGCCAAGTATGGCTAGAAGCACTTTGCAATGCGGGGATGTACGTTAGTAACTGGGTTGTAATTCTTGTGTTCAGCCTTCCTTTTCTCTCCGTAAGAGGGCGCAAGAAAACTGCCAAATTCTGTATTTGTGTAATTGCATAGCTAATACTAATAAAGCATTTTTCATGAATAACAGACATCTATTTTGTGTCGCAACATTTTGTTATTTTAAACCCCGGTAGCCGAGTTATTGCTCGCGAATTCGTGACCGGCGGACGTTGACAAGTCATGGGTTCGAGTCCTTGTGCCCCTGAAGATCCACGGTATGAAGAGGTTGATGCACATTAAATCTTTCGAGAATGAAAGTCCTCACATTGAATTACCTATCAATATAATCAAGTTAACAGGAATCACCTTGGTGACAAAGTTGGTTGACAAATTTGGTGACAAAAATAAATGCACTTAGAAAGTCTAGAAAGACCTAGAATGATTATTTAACGAGAAAGTTCTAGAAGCCACTTCAAGTGTCTCTTCAGCTTACGTAAGAAGGTTGCAGAAAAGCAACAGGGCTGTCAAAGCTTGACAGGGACTCCGCCTCATGCGATATTGTGATTAGGGTGTATTGTAATGTATGCGATATTGTGATCCTTGTATTGCTGTGTAAGTTTGAGTTTGAGCTACTGTGCATTTTACGTGTGTTGTTTCCTGTTAAAAGTAAATCTATTGTATTTATTTAAGAGTTTCGGAATGCGCTGCAATTTGCTGCGAAATAATTTACCTGCTAATTGCGTGTACCTTTCCTGCATTTGAAAGAGGCGGCCTACCATGTAATTATATCCACAGATTAGCATGCCTAAGGTTCAGAAGCATTAAAATCATAGATTGATTGATTGAATATTAACGTCGCACTGTTTAGCTACACGAGGGCTTTTGGCGACGGACCACGTAATTTTGAACCATGGTCAAGTGACGTGGACGACACCTGAGCTGGCACCCCCCTCTCCTAACTACCACACCACACCAACGGGAGGACGTTTCAGCTCTCGACAGATTTAACGTGCATCGCTGCGCTACACGGCGGGTCTTTAGTGGTACTGGGCTCGAACTCGTGACAAGGCAAGCCACGGTCCGATACCTATACCACTCGGCTACCGCGGCCACTTAAAATCATAGAAGTAACCCCAAAATCCCATACATTATGTGAGTGATTTCTACTGTAACTTATATATATATATTTCAAATTAAACACATTTTGTAAAACAAATTTATTCTTCGGTAAATTAAACTTAATCTTTTTGCTAATCAAATTCATCCAGATATTTTGTAGCCGTTTTCAAATTATATATAATTTCGGGAGAATGGTTAAAACCTTTGCATTATATAGTTTTTTTTACATTAGTAACAACTATTCTATTTATAGAATCGATTTATAAACGCATCATAAAATAAGTCTCAACCGTTCAGTGCCAGTGGTCAGGAGATTTAAACTACTTTTTTTACCTCGTTTCTGACCGCGGTAGCCGAGTGATATAGGTATCGGATCGCGGCTTGCCTTGCCACGAGTTCGAGCCCAGTACCACTAAAGACCCGCCGTGTAGGGCAGCGATGCACGTTAAATCTGTCGAGAGCTGAAACGTCCTCCCGTTGGTGTGGTGTGGTAGTTAGGAGAGGGGGGTGCCAGCTCAGGTGTCGTCCACGTCACTTGACCATGGTTCAAAATTACGTGGTCCGTCGCCAAAAGCTCTTGTGTTGCTGAACAGCGCGACGTTAATATTCAATCAATTTACCTCGTTTCGCAAAATAACTCAATACAATAAATTAAAAATTTCATCTTTTATATAATTTTGTAACTATAAACTCTTTAGAAATTAATTTCATTTTTCAAACAGTTTCAAGGAAAATTACATGCGATTTTACACTGGCTTTTGTAAATCCTGGACTCTTCCGATAATTTTCGAAACTAATACAAATAACATGTTTAAAACACATGAGTCACACGAGGAAAAATTTTTGTTATTCAATCGATTGGAGTTCTCTAAATGTACTCGTTGCCGCGGCACTGTCTAGAGATTTTTATTTGTTTTCTCGATTCACTTATACACTGAAAGAGCTCAAAATATAGAAGACTTATAACTATAACTTGCAATATCCTATAGAGAGAGAGAGAAAAGCTGTATCAATCGAATAAAAAAAAGCGCATAATATTACGCATGGGGGTATCGTTAGATAGATTGTATTACTCTTATTTGTTCAGAGTTGAAAAATCGATTAATTTTACACTCATCTAAAGAGCAAGTCAAACGTGGTAGTTAAAATAGTAAGTATTTTGTACTTTTTAGAAAACAGTTATTTATCTGTATTATTTCTTATTTTATGTCTAAACTTAATAATTTTTGCTATGGTTTGAAGCTATTATTTATTTAAAATTTTGTTTATTTTTTACGTTATATTTTTTGTTCCATTTGCTGTAAAATTTAATGGCAGTGATATTTTCTGATTCTATTTTGAGGAATTATATTTTACGGACGTCCCCTATTGATTGTTTTATCGATCGATGAAATGTAGCCCTTTCGATAAACGATGTGCATAAAATATTTTAGTTTATTACGTATTAATTAAAATTCTTATGTAAACAGTTCGTGTTGAGTTTAAATAGAAAGGTTGTTTTTTAAATTCACAAATAACGAACAAACAAAAATTTTAATTTATATTCTAAAAGATTTAACAACAAAAAAAATTGTTTTGTTTATAGAAATGCATCAAATTTTGAAAGCTAAATGTTTCCATCTAATTCCAATGAATTTTTTAAATAGATTTATTATTTGAAATATTACATTTAAAAGAAAAATTATGCCCATCTCTCCACTTTAACGTTTCTTTGTCATTGTGTGTGTACACAGCGACGTCTTAAGACGCTTTGAGGCCCTGGGTCCAGAGAAATCTTAAGAATTTTTGAGGCCCTGAGCCCTTATGCAAAAGTAGGCCCTACCTGGGATCTTTAAAAGTAAACATTAGCATGCATTGTCAAATACTCGTTTAAACGGTAACTTGAAACAAATAAACGTGCAGGACCCACAATCTCAAAAACCTGAGCACAAACCGGCTAGACCGATGACCGCATTTTGACTATGATTGAATAGTTGAGTTGAATGATTGCTTATGGTATTAGGCCTAGGCCTAGACATGGACAACCGTGTGATACCCCCCTGCCTGAGGGTACCATCTCTTCATCTATGCGACATAGATTTGTGGGATTAAAGGATTGATCACTCAAGAGCGTTAGCCATAATAAATCCAATTTATTCTTATCCAAATATATTGAACAAAGCAAGTCTTACTATAGGAAGGCAATCAGGAGTGATATAACGTATCCTTAAATTCTATGTAAATAGGCGCCTGGAATCCTAACTACTCATCTTTAAGCACCGTTATCCAATGAATCTTTATCTTCCTTAATTTTTTTTAACTCGTTAAAACCCGTTCTATAATTACGCATCTAAGTTTAATGTCTTACCATCAGCTCACGGCGTTCAGCATCTCAGCTTCATTTCTCCTTTTTCTTCGCGATTATAAAACCTTCACTATATACCTACTAACTAATCTGAATATCACGGTTTCTTCTTGAGAGGACTGGCTGTGAAATAACTCAATGCTGGCCCAAAGATTCCCCAAGAGGATTAATAGTAAAAACGCGGTAAGGCCTCGTCACAACGGTTATCACATAATAATACAGTCTTGCCACTTTTATCAGTTGACATGCAGTTTGAAATTCCCTGTTTTTCGAAGAATATGTACAGGAAAAGTATTTGACCATTAAAATTACCTAGATCATGATCTTACTAGTTGGTCACGCCTTAAGACGTCCCTGCGTGTACGCTTAGTTATTCAAATCTTTCATGACATTTCTAGCATATAGATCCTTTGCAGGAATATCCAAATCAGATTAGGTTATTTAATTTAGAGTTAAGAGATCTTTTATAAGGTATCCGACTACGTTCGGAACCGCGATTTTAAAAAAGTGCATAAATGGATAATTTTCATGATATTTAGTGTCACTTAGATTAGAATACACGTATAAAATTGTTTTAAGGACATTTTGACAAAAAAAAATTAATTAAATACAATATTTCGGCAAAAAATTAACTTAGAATAATTTTTTCCCCAAATGTTCTCCTTTTGTGAAAAATACTTCTATTATAATAATATTTTGCCTGTATATAGCTCAGACTTCTGTACAGAGGCTCAACTAAATTTTGGAAATATATATACTTAGGTTTCATCCATATTTACGACAACAAGGGAGCAATTTTAAAAAAACGCTTAATTATTTAAATTGAGTGAGAACTCTGAAAATAATGAGAATTTTCAAAATTTCTAGTTGAGCCTCTGTAAGAAGTCCACTATTACATGCAAAATATTATTATAATAAAGCATTTTTCACAAAAGGAGCATTGGAAAAAAATATTAAGTTAATTCCAAAATATTTATTTAAAATTTTTGTCAAAATGTCCTAAAACAATATTCATGTATTCTAATCTAGTGACATATCATGACATTATCCATTTATCACGCACAAATCACGGTTCCAACGTGATATCTTAATACATTTATTGCAGTTTAATAAGCTTTACAATTGAATCCTGGATCAATATTACTGCAATGGAAATGTTTAATGTACAGTATATTATTATGTAAACGATACCAAATCAATTCTAAAATTACAGTAGTTAAACACAGGCCGATCCTAGCTGGTGTGCAGCTCGTGCATCGCACGCGGTGACAAAGTGAGGGACGGCCGCAGGTCCCATATAGTTCTATCAAACAAGGCAAATTTTTTACGAATTTCTTAAGGCTGTTTTCGCCATATGTACGAGAGCATGAATTTGACGCGGAACACATTCTCAGACAGAAAAAAATGCCTCAATTTTTATAAAAATTTCTACATAGTAACTCATGCATTTGTTTATAATACAGTGTTTTTAAAATTTAAAAATATTTCACAAATAATTAGTTTTTCCTTTTAACATGTGAAGGGATAGCTCATTTAGCACTACCGTATAGGAAAAAAATTGCAAAACACATTTTATTAAAGAAAAAATGAGTCAAACATCGGATAAAACTGAGTATAATAAATTAAGTGATTCTTTACAGGATAGTGTAGTCAGAATATAATATTAATGTTTGTGTGTGTGTGTGTGTGGTGTGTGTGAGTACTTTTATGTTTGAAAAAATATTCCGAATTCGGATCCTATTCTTTAACATTAGCCGAAGATAGCCTTAAAATAAAACTCGTAAGGAGTCGAATAAATACGATGAATTTTAAATAGTTATTTTTATTTTTTAAGTCCCGATTTTCCGATAGCATAGCATAGTTTAAGAAAAATGGAATGCTAGTGCAAAGTGAGTTGGTCCATTGACCATTAATGTCTATTCTTTACACACATCCTTCATTTGATGACAAAAAAACGATAATACCTGCAGTATAATTTTTTTTGTGTGTGTTTTGTTTACCAGTGGCACTGGCGGCTCACTAGAAATCGATGCTTAACAAAGGCGTCTCAAAAATGATTTTGCGAAAGTGTCTTTCGAAAATATCTAATGCGGTTAATATTACCTGAGACATAGGAGTATTTAAATTCTATATGTACCGTAAAATCTGGCGTATAACGCGCACTTTTAACTCAAAAAATTAACGGATTAACGAAATTAACGGATGCGCGTTATACGACGGGTATAAAAATGAGTGCTTTAAAATAAAAACGAGATGTGAGCATAAAAAAACTTCGACTACTACAAAGATCGGAATATTGTTTATTTAAAAAAATCTCATACCATCATCATAAGAACTAAAAAAAAGGATTGTTTTTCTAGAAATATACTATTTTCTCAAAATCCCGGGGTAATGCCTCGAATAAATGGCTTTAAAACATAATAGAATTGCTAACGAACATTGCAGATTCCTTCATAGAAAGGGGGGAGCGCGTTTTACTGCGAATATAGCTTAAAATTAAAAAATGCAGCTTGAAATATAGGTGCGCGTTATACGAAGGATTTTTACGTTATTTGGGGAATTTAAAGCTTTTCAATTTAAAAATAGCCTTACAGAGTTTAGAATGAACAATATAGAGGAAAGAAGTGATTTTTGTGTCTATTCGCATTTTTATTAATGTGTGTTTTACTTTTTACTCTTATACAGGTAGATTCATACATAACGTCAAAGTTAAGTGTTAGTCAAAATATGAAAAATTCTCCAGAGGGGTGGAACATTAGGTCTTTGCACGCAGGTGACCGATACCCTAGGATCGATCCTGGTTAAACGACAATCAAACCCCTAAAACACTTAAGTTTTCCGCTTTAGATTCATAAATTCCTTTCAAAAAATTTTAATGGGTTAATTTAATATAGTTTACTAGCTAGTAATTAGAAAAATATTTTGAACAATAGGAATCTAAATTAACAAAGAAAATAAGACTTAAAATTCTATACTTTCATGGTGTTAAAAGTAAATCAAAATTTTGACAGATTTTTAAGAAACACAAAGTTGAGCACATAAAAGTAGCTTCCATTCAATTTCCTTTGGAATTTTATGGGCAGGTGAATGAATAAAAGACTGAGATAAAATGTGATAAACAATGAAATTTGACATAAATGCCAATCGAAACATATAAAGCTGACTTTATTCATTTGAGGGTTATGAAAACCCATAAAACCAACACAAGCAATTATCTAACGTGGCCGTAGCAGTTAAAGGGGAGAGCAATCGATAAAGAAATAACCAGCTAACTCATAAAACGTAAAATTTTTTTAAGTAAAAGGGCTACAGAATTATTCCTTTCGACAAAAAATATGTAAATCCGAGTCTGAAATGTATATAGTTTCTTATTCCAATAACAAATAGACGAGACTGACCCTTGAGCTGTAATCTAATAATCTCCTTTTTTCGATACCGCGTCGCATGACTTCTCAGATTCATTCGAAATGAACATGTATCGTCCGGTAACTGTCGCGAGATTTATAATCGCGTCTTTCAGTAGTAAAGTTGCTGTTCTGTTTACTTTTTACTTTAGCTCATGTGAGTTAATTGAGCTTAGAATTAAACGTTTAATTTGGTGTTATTCATAATACATAAATCAATGTATAACGCAGTGTATCATTAAATCAATACATCTTACAATATGCCTAAAAAACCTTAATTAAAAGTAACTGATACTTTTCTGTTATAATTAACAGCGTTCTTTTTTAAATGAAACAGTGTAGGCAAAACAGATCTTAGGGCAGGGGTGGCGAATCTTTATGGATCAAAGTGCCATTTTTTCTAAAGAAGTGTTTAGTGAGGTATAGATGTGCCATTAAATAATTCTGACTTATGATTATGGGAAAATAATAAAATTAAATGCTAAGAACACAAAACTCTTTTATTTCCTTCGAAAAAATACCTTTTGCACTGTATAGTTGTAAGTGTTTAGTTAGTTAGTGTAATTCAAATTAAAGTAACATAAGTTTGAGTTCTGTTGTTGCGGATTGCATGACAAATAACTTATATTAGGAATTATAAGATGTTACTTTAGAAGAATGCATGCTCAATTGGAGTAGTCTGTGTTGTGTGTGTGCCCCCAGTTTTTAAAAAATTAATTATTTTTGCTGCAGTTCACTTTTTTGACAAGAGGATTTACCATTTGTTTCGAAAACCGTTTTACAAACGCGCATGATCGCAGTTCTGCATACTACTATTCCAGAATAAAAAACACACACCGCTTTGTCTCCTTTACTAATAATGCCATATTTTTAGATTCATTTCTCTGTTACACTTATCTTGCCCTTTTTATTCGTTTGCTGTGCTAGCCATGTTAAATAACGGTTAAAAATCGTAAATATAACACAAATTATTTTTTAAATACAGTTATGTCAATGCAATTCATTATGCTATGCGTAGACAAACTGTGCATCATAAGCAATTGTAGTCCACAACATAACTAAGGTGTAACGTCTTCGATTGATGTGAACCCCACCCTGTCAATTCATCTGAAATCACCCTATCCATTCATCCCCAAACAGATGTTGGATGACAGGTGCAGGTGGCCATGGGGTCATTGTTTGTTGTCTAGCCTCGGACAAACGCAGACATCTGGACTGGAATCTACAATGGCTAAGGAATGCCGGTGTCAATAGGCATTCCTTTATGAAAGTCTTGAATAAGCGAGGTCTGTATGCAAGTCGATGCATTGAGAGTGGGGCTGTGAGGCCCAGGTGTGAGATGAATAGATGTGAGTTATGGCGCCCTTGGATTCCAGACGGACGGGGAATGTGTTTGTGTTTGCCGCGTAAATGAGAGACGAAGGTGGCCCGGGGACGAGGGCAGACCTTTTCTTTGACCTGCCAATGAGGAAGACGAGGGCAGACCCTTTTCTTTTTTGACCTGCCAATGAGGAAAACGAGGGGCGTGTGGTGGACCGCCCTGGTGTTTAAAAGGGTGAATTTTGAGAGGAAAAGACGGACGGACGAGAAGGAGACTTGAAAAAGACTGGAACGAACGGAGAGAGGAGAAACTTGGAGAGATAGAGCCATGGAGTAAACTGGAGCCCGGAAAAGCTAGGGATTGACCTCAAGTGAAAAAGACTGTCCGCCCGGTTTGACCTATTTAATGAATATTTTTGAAGCTATTAAATTCTATTTAAATTTTTTAAAATGAGGCTGTAACAAATTTTCTTGTGTACGAATGACTGACGACGTTACAAAGGCAAGACAATAACAAACGAGTGTGCTCCCCGCCGCACCGCGACCGATCATTCGCGTTTGCTCGTAATACTACATAGTAAACTTTACAATTTTGAAATAAAATGCAAACCGTTTTGATCGCTGGTGTGTCCAAAATATTGTGCCGCGTGCCAATAGTTCACCATTCCTGTCCTAGGGTGTCACTCGCCCGCGTGCAAAGACCTAATGTGCCGCCCCTCTACAAAATCTTTCCTATTTTGACTAATACTTGACGTTAACCTTAATAAAATCATCTACCTATATTAGAGTAAAATGTAAAACATTAATAAAAATAAGCACAAAAACAAATTATTTGCTTCTATTCTGTTTCTCTACACTATGTTAGGCTGTTATTATATTGAAAACACTTAATTTCCCCAAATACATATTGAATTTAAACACTCCTGTATCTTAGATATAATATTAACCATATTAGATATTTTCGTAGAACAGTTTCCAAATATCACTTTTGAGACTCCACAGTGCGCCGCAGTGCCGCTGATAATCAAAAGAAAAATTCCTTTTCTATTGCGGTGTTGCCTTCTCTGCCACGAATTCTGCGATCAAATGAAGAATGTGTGTAAAGAGCAGGGGCGTATCTACCACCGTATTAATAATAAGGGGTTCCCAAGCTCCAGAGACCTCAAGATGTGTCAGCAAAAAATAATAAAACGTTAAGGGACTCCAAGAAAGGGCCTCCTAGGAATTTTGATACAGGGTCCACTCATGTCTAGCTTCGCCAGTGGTAAAGAGAGTAGACGTTAATGGACACAATGAGTGTGTTTACCAACACACTGTGCACTAACATTCTATTTTTCTTAAACTGTGCTATGGTATCGGAAAATCGGGACTTGATTTTTCCAATGCTGGAATATGCACATTTTCCTATTCGTTGAAAGCTATTTGGGTATATTTAATTTTATGTCATTCGCGCTAAAATAACTTATTTCTAAGACATAACTTATTTAACATTAAATTTTATGTTTGTGTAGTATGGAGTAAATAGCACTTGTGGTATACAAGGGAATATCGTATTTTTATACATTTAATGTAAAGCTAAAATTGTCAATTTTTGTGCGTTATTCGAGGATAATCTGAAATCCAATTTGAAATTGAAAATACTTAGTCCACACAGTAAAAGGAAAAAAGAACGTTTTATATTGTGGCGTAATGTCTATCTCCACATCACGGGGCAGGATTCTATGGCGCCCAAAGACTGACTGACGCCAATTACGACTTGGGACCCCAAACCTGACTTTGCAGAGGATATTCTTCTTTACGTCCCTGCTCGATCCTACAACCGAACTGAAACGAGAAAAAAAGCATTTCACGTATATATATTTTTCATTTAAAAATTTATTTTATTTATCTTGTATTCTTATACAAGGTTGGGTCAAAAAGTTCCCGGAATAGATAAATTACAAATTATTAAGAGATAGAACAATAATTTAATCTTATTGACCTTCAAAGTATTGCCCTCCTGCATCCACACACTAATTCTAGCGTTCATATACAGTAAAATCCGGCGTATAATGCGCCCGTTGAACACAAAAAATATGATCGAAATGTACGGGGCGCGTTATACAACGGGTATAAAAATGATAGCTTCAAAAATAATAATAATAAAAAAATAATAAAAAAAATAATAAAAAAAGATTTGATTTCTACATAGATCGGAATACTGTTTATTTAAAATAAATGATATACCCAATGAACTTAAGGGGTTGTAGTTCTAGAGAAGTATACTATTGTTTCAAAAGCTTGGGATAAAACCTCGAATAAATGACATCAAAACATAAAAACATTTCACATATACATTTGCGGTTCCTTCGTAAGGAAGTGAGTACGCGTTATACGGCGAATATACCTAAAAACTAAAAAATGGAGCTTGAAAGTATAGGTGCGCTTTATGCGCCGGATTTTACGGTAATTGTTCAAAACACTCCTGAAATCCATTTTTTGAGAGGTCCTTCTGCTGCTTCGTCGCATTTTGGATTACTTCATTTGAATCCACAAAACAATGTCCTTTGAATTTCATTTTCAGCCATGGAAACAGGTACAAATCCTCTGGTGCTGGAATCGTTTCCGTAATGCTTATTTCAGCATCTCGAGCATCTCCGAAAGTGATTTCTCGAGCAAAGCACAAAATTTGATGTTTGCACGCTGTTTCAAAGACGACATTACAAAATCCGACGAATGAAAATCTTGCTTTGTTAGAAATGATTTGCAGCTAAGGCCAACAGTACAGGAAATGAATTTGAGAAGGCTGTGCGTTTTCCTTATTAGTGCTGCCAATCCCCGAAACAGACATTTTCCCTCCTACGAACACCTTCGTGAATGTAGGGGACCATTCCGGGAACTTTTTGACTAGTAGTATATATAAAGTCAGATTTTAGATTTAAATATTCCTATATAAATTTCGTTTCAATTTTTTAATTTAAATTCCACCACATTTTCCTTTCCACCAATTACATTTATTTCCAAGTCTCATTCATGACATTAATTTTTACCTTCATGCGCATATATACATTCATGTGTGTTGTGGTAATTAAATTTTGAAAATAAACTTGGTATCTCATTCGTAATTTATTTTTGCTTTAATTTAAATGATTTAGTATTGGATCGCATAAAACCTGCAAAATCAAAACATTTATCATTTGTATGAAAAATAAATTTTTGGAACATGCAATATATTATTTTTGAGTTCAAACATATTGAATATATAATTTCAAAAGTTTAACGAAATCAAAAATTAATTTTTCTATAGATAATATTTATTTAAAAAAGACTTTTCGACGTTCGTGTATTAAGTGCAGAGAACGAAAAGCACAATTTTATTTGCATAAAGAATTATTTTTGATTTCTGTTTCTTATTTTTCCCAAGAAGAGTAACAGTAAAAATTTCATAAATATTTTACGAGTATCTCTCTCAAATCTTTCCAGAGATAAAAACTTATACAATTTAGAATAAACATGATTGTGTGAATTTTAACATTGATAAAGCGAAAGGTTATCGAAAGATTTCTATTCATCTAACAAGGGAGTGAAACTTTTTACTGATGATAGTTACTTTTTATCTCTGGTGTGTTAAACGATGGGTATCTGTGGAGAGGACTTCAATCTCATGATAAACTTCTGATTACAGATTTTAACCCTTTGTTGTATACGAATTATCTGAAGAAGTTAAACACAATGTTTGTATTTTCCCCGTCTAAAACAGCTTCAGAAATTTAAAAATATATTCAAATTTTGTTTTTAATAGTTGCTACAATTTGTCTACTACAGTGGCTCGAGATAGTGAATGACGCTAACCACTGGCGTATCTAGTTCTGAGTGGGCCCTGTATCAAAACTCCTTCTGGGCCTTTTTTTAAAAAGAAAGCCCTGTTAGTAGTACTGTAGTTACCCATGTTGGGGCCCCTGCAGTTGGGGACCCTCGTATCATTGATACGGGGGTAGCCACGCCCTGAAGTTAACGTTAAGCATCTTTGGGAAACCGAATGCGAAGTATGGGACTCCATCCATATCGAAAATATTTGTGGCCTTCGGTCGTTGGGATGTGTTTCGGAGCACTTAGTCCTGTCGGACTCTAATCTCCTATCCTGGAATGAAGATGACTTTGTGGCGTGATGGAAAAGCCTGGATTGAAGGGAACTTCCGGATTGGTGGACTGGAAGGAGCAAGGGGGTGTGGCTACGGTGACTGCTTCGGTGGTAGTGAGTGAGAGCTTTGTTAACATCGCACTCTAAGGCAACAAGAGGGCTGTTGGCGAAGGACTTCGTAATTTTGAATCTTAGTCAAGTGACAGAATTACACCTGAACTGACATCCCTCTCCAAGTGAGTGAGAGAATAATAACGTCGCACTATTCAATTACTCAAGAACTTTTGGTGATGGACCTCGTAATTTCGAACCATGATCAAGTGACGAGGACGACACCTGAGTTGACACCCTCTCCTAATTACAACACCATACCAACGGGAGTACTTTTGAGCATCAACAGATTTAACGTGCATTGCCCCCCTACACAGGGGGTCTTCAGCGGTCCTAGGCTCGAACTCCTGACACGCCGGCCACGAGTTCGTTACCTTGACCACTGGGCTACCGCGGCCATATCCCCTCTGCAAACTACCACACCACAACAACTGGAGGGCATTGAGGCCTCGTACATTTAACTTGCATTGGTCCCTCTACAAAGGCGAGTCTTCAGTTGCACGTACATATCACGTGATTATTTTTTTAACCATCTTGGTGATGAAAGCGATAAAAACAATAAATTTTCCATCAATGCACAAACACACTAACATTTGATTTTCTGTAGCATAATTCCATTTTATATCTTTGAGCTGTGTTTGTAGTTTGTCGAGGGAAAATACCCCCTTCCATCACAACGAACACCTATGAGAACGGAGTTTGCCTTAATAGACAAACTTTTCTTTGGTTTGTTATTGCATTTGAAATCATTCCCTTCCTTGTTTGACAAGGACTAATACTATCTTCTGAGAGAGTGAATCTTAACGTCGCACTATTCCTCAACACGAGGGCTTTTGGCGACGGACCTCGTAATTTTCAACCATGGCCAAGTGACGAGAACGACACTTGAGCTAGCACCCCTCTCCTAACTTCCACACCACACCAAGGGAGGACGCTTGAGCCTCGACAGATTTAACGTACCATCGGCACCCTCCGCACGGCGGGTCTTCAGCGGTACTAGGTTCGAACTCATGACACGCCAGCCATGAGTCCGTTACTTGACCACTAGGCTCTCTATCGCGGCCACAATACTATCTTCTGAAAAGTAAATCTACCACTAACAGGCATACAGATTCTTCAAAATACTTCCATTTCGTCAATTCAAATCGATCTCATTTTTCAGTGATTTTGCAAATGTTATAAAATGAATGAATACAGGAATGGAATCTGTTAAGGCATTTGAGGAAGATTAAAAAAAATTAAAATTTTTCTATGCTAGAGTTGACATGTGCATCAAAAGATTAAATGCATACAAAAATAAATTTATTTCATATTACAGTGCTGCAAAATGGCTAATATAAGATATACTTTCACAAAAAGAATTGAAGGAACTTAACTCCTTTGGCAAAAAGGAGAGAGGGAAACATATTCTTGGTTTTACATTTAGAAATTTAATGATTAAATTTGTACAACCAAGCAATTACAATAGTCTCTTCAATTTTTTTTTGTGTGAACTATTAGTTCCACGAAACAGGACTCAAAACGACAACCTTATAATAAAAGCATCGACAGCTTTTATGTCGTGTGATTATGCCGCATGTTAAAGATCCCTAGAGTGCCTGTTTGGTTTGGGCGCTTTCGGCAAAATTAAATTCCTAGTACAATTCCGCATCGTCAGAGCTCAGGTGTCTTTCTCTTGGGAGGAAACTGTGCTTCAAAATTATATTATGGAATTGGTATCCACGTATATGGTGCCACACCAAAAAGTGATACCAGCTCCCGGGAAATATTCTAAGTCTGTAATGGTAATTACCAATCCACAGTCCCATTTGAAAGGAAAAAAATAATAGAACCATTCAAATATGTTAACAGGATCCATTTTACATTGAAAAATATGTGTTTCCTTTTGAGTAAAAAAGTTTAAATTTGAGGGTTTTGAAAAAAAATTTTGATTGTAACTTTTTGATTGTAACTATGATTTATTTTTATAGTTTTCTCCGAATTTGTGTTTTTTTTTTTTTTCTTTTCACATCTCCTCGTGGTGACGTCTGAATCTTGTAGTTTGAATTTGCTAAAATATGAATTTTTTTTTGCGAAAATGAAAACCGCATAAATTATTATATTGCAACAGTATTTACTCGCAGAATTTTCTATAAACGTATATAAATACTTATTTTATTCATTCACTTAAAACAAAATGGATATAAATAAAGGCTTGTTTATCTATAGGATTGAGTAAGAAACTAAAATATATTTATTAATAAAATTTAAATTACTAAAGCAGATTTTTTCATAATCCTTTTGACATTAAGAACCGATTTTATAAATATAGCTTTTGCATAAATTGGATAAATGGGATATTTTTTAGATACGAGATTCAAAGCAAAACGACTGTTACATATTGTGTGCTTCATTTATATCATTACATCATTGTACTATGCAACGAAGTAAGCATATAGTATCTCGTATATACTGAATCTTATATACTACACAATCCCTGTTACAAGTAGCAACCTGATTATATGTTGCAAAAGAAGGGAGGAAGGAGGAACCAGGATCCGACTTGAATGTCGCTAGCCAAGAAGCTCGCGAATTAAATCAGGCTACTTCGGAACTATAATTTCGTTGGAAAAACATTTATTATTTAAAACGATTAATCCTACAAAAGTATCATGTATTATCTCTAAATAGACTAATATTTGGTCGATATTGATTGGAATTAATGCTATACTAGAGTTAAAATAAGATATTGGCTATATCGCGATCAAATAACTAAGACGACTTTTGAGAACTAACGCAATTCATTCTAATTTCCTTTCCATTCACGTCTTTTGCGATAACGTTAAATTTTAATTCACGGAATCTACGCACACTATCGCATGATTGTTTGCAATAGCATCCTGAGACTCGAAAATTACCAGCCCTGATAATCGCGTGCTATCGCAGACCTGATTCATTAAAAAAGGACAAAAAAAATTGTTGTTGGAGACGGATAAATAAATTCATAGCTTACATATGTGGCGGTGGATATCTATATGAACTAGTACCAACATCACGCGTTGACGATCGTTTTGGCGTGATTGGTTACGTACTTGCGTATGGAACGGAAGGTACCCAGAACGAACCTTCCTTTCCTTCACATATATTACTGGTTTTAAAAAAGGTTTCAAATAATCCTACAAGAGTATGCAGCCCTTTTCCATAAGTTATAAACACAGAGATTATTCATAATTTTAAAATATTTACTTTAATCTCTGTTTTGTTTCTTTAATCATTGTTTTGTTAATTATTTTAAGGGGACACAAGACACATAAAAAATACAGTTCATCAAAAAATTATTTAAAAAAATACAGTTATTCAAATTGAATCACCCCTTTAGTCATCTCGTGCCTTTTACTTTAAGGTATATCCGACTACGTTCGGAACCGTAATTTTAAAAAAGCGCACAAATGGATCGTTTTCATGATATTTAGTGTCACTTAGATTAGAATACATGTATAAAATTAATTTAAGGACATTGTGACAAAAAAAATTATTTAGAAACAATATTTCGGCAAAAAATTAACTTAGAATAAACTTTTTTTCAAAATGTTCTTTTGGAAAAATGCTTCTACTGTAATAATATTTTGCCTGCATATAGCTCAGACCTCTGTAATCCTCAGACCTCCACAGGCTCAACTATGAATTTTGAAAAAATCACATTATTTTCAGAGTTAAAACCATTTGAAATAATTATCGGCGTTTTTTTCTTAAAATTACTCCCCTCTGTTGTCGTAAAACATGAATAAAACCACTTCTAAGTTACATAATTCAAACATTCTAGTTGAGCCTCTGTACAGAGGTCTGAGCTATATACAGGCAAAATATTATTATATATTAGCATTTTTCCCAAAAGGAGAACATTTTTGAAAAAGAGAGTTGCATTAATTATTACCGAAATATTATATTTTAAATAACTTTGTCAAAATAATCGCAAAACAATTTTATACATGTATTCTAATCAGTGTTTTACTAAATATCATTATCCATTTATGCCCACATCGGATATATGAGGACTGGCGCGTTTCTCGTTAAGAATTAACCTCTTTTTTTTTCTCAAAATTATTATCATTATTCAAAGTGTTCTTTACCGTTCTAACTCTGTTTGAAAGAATTCAAAATTTTTGAAAATTTTCTGTTGTTTTTGTTAAAAACGCACGAATTTCTTATTGTTTTGATAACTAATAGGAAAATTTCTTAAGCAAAAATCTATACTTATTGTTTTTCTAAGAAAAAAATTACTGCAAAAAGTTTTTTCCCCTTTCTCTATTAATAATCTGATTCGAATACCGATATACTTAATTTTTAAATTTTATCTTTGAATATGTGAACACAGTAGCGCGCACAGGAATTTTTTCAGATGGGGGTCGGGGGTTGAAAGTTCATCATCATTCTTGTATCATGCTATTTTTTGGTTTTGTCGATTTTCCAGGAACAAAACACAGTAAAAACTAATTATTGGGGCCAAATAACTAGCATTAATTAATAAAATTAATCATTAATAACAAATATGTAATTAAATTTTACGTATTATATACTTAGAATTATAACTAATCAGAAAAAATCTGAGGGCTTGGGGGTCAGGATTTCGGGGCTATAAATATCCATACTTTGTGGGAACATGTTTTTGTAAAAATCTACAACAGGTACTTAAATTACAAAAACAATTTAAGTATACATAAAAAATGGCAAAAATTATAATTTATCAAAAGTCGGGAAAAAAAACAGTAACGGGATCATAAATGTTAAACATTATTTAAGATCGAATTTTAAAAACTGAAAAATGAAGATTTGAATATTTTTCCCAATGCCTTTTCAGTGGCAGAGATATTTCAAATAAACTTATTGTTAGACGAGTTGTGCAATGCTTTTCTTAAATTGAAAATAAGACTATTTAACAATGCTAGTGTTTTGTGCCATATTAAGTTATAGAAATGTGGAGCAACAAAAGTTATTTGTCATAGTAGTTTTGATTGTATGTAGGTTCTGCTGCATTTAAAATTAAGTTCTTTTTGTTTATATTAATATACTTAGAAACAAGTAATATAAAAAATTTTTTAAGTCAATTCCTACTTGATTAACAAAGAAAAATTTATTTTTGTACTTTTTGCAAATAGGGACACCGATTGTACAAGTATGTATACTCACATATAATAGAATCACAACGATAGAAGTAGTAATTAATTTTGGTAATTAATATATCAAAGGCAGTAATTTTTGTAAGGTTTTAGGTTTCCAGCTGAATTTAACGAGCCAGTGAGAAAAGAAATCCTTTTAGTTTTGACCCAAGTCGCTAAAGAGCTGAAACCAACGTGGCTGTGGCAATGCCTTGAAAATTCCGCGCTTTAAATAATTAGTTTAACTGATTAATTTTAATTAAATTATCGTATTTTTACCCAAAACAACAGTGTATGAAATTGCGTCAGGCGGCTTTTGAAATATAAGGAAAAAAAATCTTTTCATGTTTAGACACAAGTCAAGCGAAATGATTTGTGAGTCACTTTAAAAATGATGCATATTTGTAGCCAATTCTTTGAATAATTAGTTTTAATAAATTAATTTTTATTAGAACATAAATTAAATTACTGCATTGTCATCCAAAATAATCATGTGTGTAGATATCAGCTAGATTGAAGGTGCTTTAAATATATTTTTATTAACGATTGAAAATTCTACGAAGATAAATAAATATATAGAGAGTGTGAGCTTTTAGTAGGAATCGCGAATAAGAGATAAAATCAAGAAGTTCAATACTAAAGACAATAGAAAAAAGGGTACATCATTTTACGAACTATACTATATTAAAACTCCGAAATAATAATCAGATTTTTTCTCGTTTTATCGGGTTTAACGCACAGACTGTGTGTCTAAAATATTCCTAATCATTTACTCATTTCCACGTAATATTTTTCTATTATTTATTTTTATTATTTTACGAAATGACTGATTTGTTAATTTGAATTATAAAGTTATTGAGGTCAAGATGTGAGGTAAAATCGAGAAACACACCACGAAATGCTAAGCCGCTTTCAAATAACGAGAAGACTTCTGCGAGAGGAGAGAGAACTCTCATATGTCCCTCTCTCCTAACATCCACATTTGATTAAGTGAAGATTTTCACAGAGAGTTCTGTCTAACATACAGTAAACCCCCAATTATATTCCATACGATTGCGTCTTAGATAAAATCAGTATTCGAACCACGACTCCACTTGAACATCTCAGGACATGGAACTCTCCTAGTTAGTTAAGTATTAACCCTCCAAGCTGTCTGCACGTAAAATTCCGCCATTCCAGAGATGCTTTTTCTGCCTTTAAGCAAGATTCCCAAAAGCGACCGAGCCGCATTCTTAAAATGCGGCTCAGCCGCGCGAAGAACCCCACCTGAAAGCAAAAACCATGTGCGGTGCATTTTTGAAGTACTCTCTCAGAGATGGCAGACTTTAAGTGCAGACCACTTAAAGTTAATATTTCATTTTAAGTATTATTGCTGTGGCTTGGGATCTCGTAATTCTGAACCCCGTTAAGTGACGAGGACGACATCTGAATATAGAACTCGTGATTGAGAGCACTGGGTTATCCCATTATGAAATGAACACAAATAACACTGATGTTTACGCAAATTCCTTTTGGAATGTGTGCTGATGTATTCACTTTATTATATAAGTTTTAAATTTTGCCAAAATATTTCTTTTATATTGTTTGAATATAAAAATAAAAATTTGATTCTTTTTCCTCAATATCATTCTTAGTTTTCAAAAACCAACAAACAATCATGTTTACCAAAAAAAAGTCAAATTTTTGAAGGCAATGAAAAAGGAAAAAAATAATAAAATTAAATATATATATTATATTAAAATATTTTCATAAAAATTCACTCCGAAAAAGCAAATACAATGCATGGATCAGTCAATTTGGCCTTTGTGACAACCGACTTTTGTGAATAACATTTTAGCCCGTATGATGTAACCATACTCGTATTTTATCAAGAACAGGTGATAGCATTTTTATCAGAAAATTCGATTTCAGGTTTATTGTATTTTTCTCCGTGTGTCAGCAGATAATTCTAGACTGATTATGTATCAGATTTCTAGAACTGAGGGTGATTAATGAAAAATTATAGAAGCTTTTACACATACCTCACGTTTTGCGTACCGGAGGATTCATTCTGAAGATTAAGGTAGAAAATTTGGCATTCTCTTCTATTTTTAAAGTAAGCTATTTAGAAATATTTCCTTTATCGGGAGATTTTTTAGAAAATTATTTTATTACCTGTCAATTTCTTGAGTGGTTCAGAATACAGTGTATTTATAATAATAGAATAAGAATTTTAAGCAAACGATTTTATTTTTGTTTAAAATTCTTTTATTAAAAAAAATCGATGAATAATAACTTTTATAAAAATCATTCTATTTATTTTCACACATTAAAATTTGAAACTTGAAGTTTTTTTGTTGATAAATTTCTTGTGTGGAAAGTCATTGTGGACATTGTGTCATGGACAATTTTGTGTGTTGTGTGTAGTAGATCACCTTTTCCATATTTACATTTATCGCGATCGACTTATTGTCACAGGTGTTGCCAAAAGAAATTTCTCCGCCCCTTTTTTGTGTTATGCAGTATCTACGTCTATTCAGTGTCTAAATCTATTAATAAATTCGCGATCGACCAAAGTTGGATTCGCGATCGAAGTGTTTCCCAACCCTGGTACAAAACATGATTTATATCTGACAGGAAAATATTCCATAATTTAGCTATGTAATGCAATATTATACTGTATTTCACATTAATAATTAAAAGCTTAAGCAGTTTAGAAGCTAATTTATTATTCGCCTTCGTTGATTTTTTTCAAATTTTGTAAGAATGCCACATTGACTGCTTTTTTTAACGCAAAACCCAACTTTTTCGAATACTAAATTACGGAATACAGAACTTTTTTTTTGTAAGTATATTTGATTCATTTATTGAATTTAGGATTATTAAGCTTATTGCAAAAAAATGCGGATTTCATTTCAAAACATCGTTTATTCGAAGCAGCTTTAAGAATATAATTTGCTTACTGATATTTCATTTTAAAGAAAAGGAAAATTTCATGGATGATTGAAAAGTTTTTAATCTGAATATATGCAGGGTTATGGCACAGTTCTAGGGATATTTTAATGATGACTCTGGTTTTTACTAAAACTAACGTTTAATGGTAGACAATTGATACAGTTCTACTCACTACATAGAAAAATATTGATTGACATTTAGATTAAATTTCCTTGAACTCAGCAATGATACAACTGGATTAAAGTCCTGGCACAACAGTTCGCCTTGATGTGACACTAATTTTCGCGATGGTTTATGGAGTTAGGTGACGAGAGAGTGGCCTGCGCGTTATCCTCTTACGAACAACAACGGATATCTGGTCCCTACACGGCCACAGTTCCAATCGCTTCGTTTTTTCTCAGTTTAGGTTCTTCGACCTGTGCACGTCGAGTTTCCTCTCGAATTAATCCTTTCCTCTTTCGCTAGTGGCTGCTTGCCAGCACCCTCTAAAGAATGGTCTCTGTAAAAAATCCTACATAAATATAATTTTTCTGGGCTTTAAAATTTTTAATGGTCTTTTTAAAAAATTGACAATTCATTTTTATTCATAAAGAATACTCTGGCAGAAATCAGTACCAATAATTCCAAGTTTAATCAGTTACAATCAGTTTGTTGTTGCGGCCGCGGTAGCCGAGTGGTATAGATATCGGACCGTGGCTTGTCTTGTCACGAGTTCGAGCCCAGTACCACCAAAGATCCGCCGTGTAGGGCAGCGATGCACGTTAAATCTGTCGAAAGCTGAAACGTCCTCCGTTGGTGTGGTGTGGTAGTTAGGAGAGGGGTGCCAGCTCAGGTGTCGTCCACGTCACGGTTCAAAATTACGTGGTCCGTCGCCAAAAGCCCTCGTGTAGCTGAGCAGTGCGACGTTAATATTCACTCACTCACTCATTTAACAGTCAATTGTTTTGAAAGGTGAATATGTTGAATAACTAATGATTTGCGCTCATTTATATATTTACGCAGAAAAGTTTAATTTGGGAAAGATTTATTACTATATATATATATATCTATCACCGATAATAACAGTAAGGCAATACAAGTGATTGATATAATTATTGATCACCATAATGCGCGTGTATAACACATTACAGTTATCTTTTCTTTCTTACCCTTGGTTTTGAATCGCTTTCGAAATGATCTCCCTCTTCCCCCATAGTTTTGTGCTCTAAACTTCCTTTTAATCACTAAAAACATTAAGATTAAATAAAATTCTTTTTATTCTATTAAAAGATGATTTAAAATTAAACTAAAATACAATTTCTCCTTATATTTGCTAAATCTCGAACCGTTTTCATTCACTATGCTGAATTTTTCCATCGAATTATGTTGGGCATTAAATTATTCTATCATTACGTCATTTCTAATTTAGCCAGCCAACCAACCTCTGAAACAGTGGAAGAGCCCAATTTCAAAAGAACTGCGTCTGATTTAGAATTGGATTCTTGAAAAATATCCAACTGAAAATATTTATAATATCAATTAGCATGAAACATGCAAATAAAACAACAACACTGGAAACTATTCTGATGATACATTTTACGCTCACATCTTTTTTCCAAAACAATTTATTAAAAAGAAAACTACTAACATTTAGAAGGCAATATAGAGGAGTTTTATTAACCAGTGGAAAAGGGTTTCATTTTGAATGACCTTCAATTTGTATCGCTGCGTTAATGCTTTGCACGTGCAGTTTCATGTAACTCTTTCTCTCGGAATTGGCAAGATATGAGGTAAAGATTTTCAATCAATCATTTATAATAATTTTACCCTTTATATTTCTCGAATTTTTACTCAATTATTTTTAAAATACTGTTCTGTCTTCAAGAATTCATTTGTTATTCATATTAGAAGAATGTTGTAGTTAAAATTTAAATATAAAAAAACAGGCTTTTTAACCGCAGATGGATTATGTGCAATTTTGAATAATAATTATGAATTTGATAATGAAATTCAAAATTGAGATAAGTACATTTCGAAATCATTCCTCACTTGAATACCAATTTTGAACAAAAGAGGCTTGCTCTCAATGACTTTCATTAATCGATTATTTGAATATAAATTTTTCTGCATTCGTATTTAAAACTTCTCTTTTTGGTTGTAAAATGTATAGATGGATTACAGATCACCTCAATAGATAAGATCATTGAAAAAACGACGAAAAGGTTAAATGTCACATCTAATATCGATTAAAAAAGTTTTATCATTTATATTTTAAAAAAGTGTTCCGAATAAACTTTCAGGGAGTAAAAAATGAAAATTCCCCAAAAGTATCTAAATATAGTGTACGTGTTACACCACATCATAAATTATGGATTTAAGATATAGATACTTTAATGGAATCAGTAACGAAAAAATTGATACTTTTATTGTAGACATCAGAATATTTTCAGAATAATTCTCAAAAAGTTGTATAAAATAAAATTTTAATGTTGATACGACACATAGATTTATTTTCTGAATCATTACCTTAAAGTATCTAGATTTTGAGTCATTTTTAATTTTCTAAAAAACAATGTTTTTATATTTTTGGTATCATTTTTAAGCAAAGTAAAAAATACTGTTAGAAATAGCATTTTTATATATAATTTTTTCAGAAATTTTTATTCAAAAACGAATCAATTTTGGAACTTTTTTCCAAAAGTTCCATTTTAATAATTTAAAATTTCCAATCCCAATTGCCGCAACACATTTTCGAACATATTTCTGTGGACTAAAAACGTTAAATTATTTCTATCGAATAAAAAGTTGTAACCAGTCAAAGCTGTAAACTTTGAATTTTGACAACTTTTCAATAATTTTAAGAGGAAATTCAACTATTTCTTCGCTAAAAATTATTCCTGAACTTTTAGTTCATTTTCTAGATATCTTTAAAAACATTTGTTTGAAATGTCATACTAGTATCTATATTGGTTCTTGAAATATCATCAAGAAAAAAAAATAATGCTAAAGATATAATGCGTTTAAATTTGTCTTGGTAAATATAATAGAGCATTTTAAGCACCTGTAAACTCTTTCCGATTATCACACGATCTAAACGAAGACATATTTAGGAAGCTAAATATTTGAATTTTAAAATGGCGAATTGAAAATGCGATTTTCAAAAATGACATGTTCAACATAATCGAATACCTGAAGGACGTTTCTGCGATTAACGATTCCAAACGATTTTAGAATTTAAAACGCATCACTACGCTCCTGTAACAAAGTGCAAGAGGCTGTAAAAATCATAAATTTTAAAGAATGGCAATACGTAATGTATTAAATTGTACTGAAAAATAAAGATAAGTTTAATTTCTGAATTAAAAAAGTTGCAAAATCTTACCGTAAGCACACAGTTCCGGTTTAGCTCATTTCGGCCCCCTATGGCACTGGCGGATTGCAAAATTTATAACCAGAAAATCTGGTTAAGTCCAGCTTATCCGGGCCTCTGGACGCACCCAAAGCCCCCAAGCACCCAACTGATAGATAGACCTGCACTGACCGTAAGACTACTCGAAATCCAGACATCATCAAAGGGTGAAGTCTCTGGTTTTGAAAGAAAATCCATTTACCAAAAAGAAGCATCTTAAAGTGTAAATAAAATTATTTACAAAGATTTAAAGTCAAAGATTGATGTTTGAAATTCATTTTTTTAATCACATTAAAGTGATGGTGGGGGGAGTAACTACAGAAAATTAATGGAAATCATATGGCTGAATATAGATGGAATTTTATTAAGATCACTGATGAAGCATGGCTTTATTTGTAATAATACTGAAGGAAGAAGGTTCGTTCTGGGTACCTTCCGTTCCGAACGCAAGTACGTAACCAATCACGCCAAAACGATCGTCTTCGCGTGATGTCGGTACTAGTTCATATAGATATCACACCGCCACAATACTACCAAAACGACAGTTCTAAAAGATAATCGTAAAAATGTGTCATCATTCTGAAGAGCTTAAGGATTCACGTCTACTACAGGTTTTTATTATAAATACAAGTTAAAAAATTAATTCAGTAACGCTAGTCTCAACTATTAGTATTACCAAAAGGAAATTTTAGAACCAATACTTTATCAAGGAATTACAGTTTTATATAGTAAAATCGCATTTGGAAACATACCACGACGGTGTGTCGCAGGCTCGAACCCTGGTTCCATTAAAGATAAATGGAGGCGGATGCACGTTAAATCTGTAGAGGCTAGTGTTTTCCCGTTGGCGTGGTGCGATAGTTTGGAGAGAAGGTGCTGGTTCAGGTGTCGTCCTCGTCACTTGACCATGCGTTTCCAATAGCCTTCGTGTTGCTTTATAGTGCGACACAGTGCCGGTTTGTTCATTGGGCGCTTGAAGCGGGGACCCAGGGGTCTGGATAAGCTGGACTTAACCAGATTTTCTAATCATACATTTTGATCCGCCAATGCCAAGGGGGCCTGTAGATATTCTGCTCCTAGGGCCCAAAATGAGCTTAAATAGATACTAGTGCGACGTTAATATAACTCTCACTCACTAGATGATTTACGAGGCTGTCGGTGACTGACCTCCGAATTTGGAACCGCGGTCAAATGACGCGGACGAGACCTGAGTCAGGACCCTATTCTGCAAACTTGTACACCACACCAATGTAGACTTTTGAGGCTCGACCGATTTAACATTCATCAGCCCCACTTACCGATGGATCTTTAAAGGCATTAGGATTTTTGAACCTATGAAACTCCAATGTATACCTACACCAGCTGCGAATTCGCTAACATGATCACTCGGAAAACAGGAAAGATACTGCGACAGTAATAGTATAAGAAAGTCACTGACAAGGTAAAAAAAAGCAGCCCAAAGTCATTCTTTAAAATCATTGAAATATATAATAACAATGAAAGAATCTAACTTTAGTAAAATGTAAATCATTTATAGAAATGTAGATAGAAATGTAAATTTATAGAATATGTAAATCTCCTTATTTTGTGTGCCCCAATGGTTTTCTACTCATTTGTTTTATTAAAACATGTTTTAGAAAAACCGGTGTCTGCATATAACGGATAAGACTATGGAAAGGATTGGCATTATATTGACTTGACTACTTCGGGGGAAAAAATTCTGTTTTGTTAGAAAATTGAACTTCAGTTACGAAATACCTAGGTCATCAATAGAAGCAAATAAGCACAAAAGTTTGATGCATACGCACAGAAAAAATCGTTTTCATAAAGTATATAAACGTTCTTTTATATTACTGTTATAAATCTCTGACATTGTGAAATTCTTTTACAGCACAAGAACAATTCTTATCAAATTTATTTCTTGGCTAAAAAAATTGATAAACTGATGGATTCCAAAGACAACTTTCAGAGCTTCTTGGACAAAAAGCAATACAGCCGGGACAAGGCGTGCGTCGCTATGAATGGATCTTTGGAAAAACATTTTTGAGTACTGGTGGCTTGTCCACTACAAAGGTTAGATATCAACTATTCTTCTTCACCATACTGATACGGATTAATATGATATTTTTAAACATACTGAATCTGAAAATTTATATTTCAGAAATATGTATCACGCTTAGATCTGAAACCAGGTCAAAAAGTTTTGGATGTCGGATGTGGAATCGGGGGTCATAGTTTCTATATGGCTGAAGTAAGCAAGTTTCATTTTTTTTTTAATTATTATTATTCATATTCTTTAAATAATAAAAAATTTTTACAATAAAAATCATTTACTTAAGCTTCACTGAATACCATCCAAATTTAATTTACTCTTGAGATTTCCATTATAAAGCTCAGCCACCAAGTTGGGCATTCTGAATTGCCCGCTGAACACACCTAAGTACATCTGGCACATTTCGAATGATAACTGGGTGATGCCAACAAAGAGTAAATAAATTAAAAGCAAAAAAACTTTGTTTTTAAAAAAGTTTTATTTAAATGCGCTAAAACGAATAAATTATGTAATTATTTTTTGTCTCAGTTTGATAGAAAGTATAAGATAGTTTTTTAAAAAAGGTCGAAAAATCGGGGAACTTCTTTACGCTCAATCCCAAAAGCTGCTCGGCAGAATAAAAAGCTAACAGGGGTAAAAGTTTTTTAATTAATATCTTTTTAACTAATTGCTATATCCGAATATAAATGGCCAAAACATGCATTGTCATCCAAAATAAACGTGCATACAAAATTTCAGCTCAATCGGTTGAAGACATCAGCTTCAAAATTGAGTTGCAAGATTCCACCCGAACAAATTACATTGCAAGTTAAATAAAAGCTTGTAAAATAATAGAATTTTCAGAATGCATACATAATTAGGTCCCATTTTAATTTTCATGACACAAATAAGTAAATCAATGATTTTTAAGAAGCCATGTATTTATTAGGGTATTAACTTAAAAAAATCACTTAAATAAATATGATTATTAATAATAAAACATGGTTTTTTAGCACTTATTTTTCGATTCGTCTCGATCCCAGTCAATCACTAATCTCTATCTATCTTTCACGTTCTTTTGTCATTATAATCGCGCTTGCCTTGTCACGAGTTCGAGCCCAGTACCACTAAAGACCCGCCGTGTAGGGCAGCGATGCACGTTAAATCTGTCGAGAGCTGAAACGTCCTCCCGTTGGTGTGGTGTGGTAGTTAGGAGAGGGGGTGCCAGCTCAGGTGTCGTCCACGTCACTTGACCATGGTTCAAAATTACGTGGTCCGTCGCCAAAAGCCCTCGTGTAGCTAAAAAGTGTGACGTTAATAATCAATCAATCAATCAGTCATTATAATCGCAGCACCACTTCGAGACAATTGCCTCGTATGCAATACCGATTTAAGCTCAGTTCGGGCCCTGGGCGCAGAAGAACTAAGGCCCCCTTCGCACTGGCGGATCGAAATTCAATACCAGAAAACCTGGTTAGGTCCAGCTTATCCGGTCCCCTGGGCGCCCGCCCCAAGCATCCAATGGATAAACCGGCACTGCTCATATGGCATTCTTTCTTCAATGGCTCAACAGCCCTGGGTTAGGCCCTGGTCTTCTCCAAAAGTTTTTTCCTCGCAACTGTTTTCTAGTTTTTAATCTTTAAAATATCAATCTTTTTCGATACAATCAATCCATTTTAGCCGGAGTCTGCCCCAAGGTTAAATTCCCATGGACTTTTCCAGGAAAATTTTCTTGCAGCAACGATCTTCATTCATTCTATGAAGATCGTTTAACAGTGGCGTAACGTGCACCCCGCATTGCGGGGGGGACAGGATTCTAGGGGACCCAAAGCCTGACTGACACCAATTACATACCCTTTTAAGATGTCTTAGGACACAAAACATGACTTTGCATGAAGAGCGGGGGGAGGCCTAATATTCTCCGTTACGCCAGCCACTGTCGTTTAGTAATGGCAAATTTAATCTAATAGCAAGTTTTTTTCCCGATAGAAATTAATGGGTTAAAGAAAAAGCTATTAATTCTTTTCTAAAATACTTAATCTCAGCTCTTATTTCTTTAAAAATACACTCATAGACAAAAAAAATTTGCGCACCAAGAAGGAGTCGTCAAAATGAAACGAAATTTTACATACGTAATGACTACTTTGATATAAGTAAATGATTAAAAAATCAAAGAAAAAGGATCATTTATTTCAGAGAATAAGGCAAAAGAATGGAGGATTTAATACCCTGTTGAACACCCTCTATATATAGCGCGAATGCACGATGCGATACGATCGGGCATTGAGGCATACAAGTTCTGTATGATGTTTTGAGACATTTCGTTCCATATTTGCTGTAGCCTTGCCTCTAGTTCGTTCAAACTCGTGGGATGCCCAACTCGCCGTCTCAAATGATCCTAGATATGGTCGATTGGAGACAAATCTGGGTATCGGCCAGGCCAAGGAAGGGTACTAACAATGCAGAGACAGTCTTGTGACACCCTTGCCATGTGAGGCCAAGCATTGTCTTGTTGAAAAATGGCTCCTGGAAGCCGTTGCATGAGTGGCAACACATGTGGTTGCAGGATGTCATGGACATACCGCCGGGCTGTCATGGTGCCACGGATCAATACTAGGGGTGACCATGTATTGTAGGCAATGGCACCCTATACCATCACACCAGCTGTGGGAGCGGTGCGTCGATGTAAAGCAAAGGCAGGATTGAGGCGTTCACCACGGTGTCTCCACACACGAACACGATTGTCATCACTGCTGGGATTGAATCTGGATTCGTCGCTAAAGACGACCTGGTTCCATTCCGCTGCAGTCCAGTTTCCTTGTGCGCGGCACCACTCCAAACGGAGGCGTCGATGGGTGTGCGTCAAGGGTAGCACACGTAATGGGCGCCGCGATCCCAAATGTCCTTCAGCCAGGCGCCTTCGTATGGTTCGAGAAGACACAGGGGCCCCTAGTGAAAGTGCCACCTGTGCCTGGATGGTGTCAGATGAAGCAGTTGGCTGTACGCGTGCATTTCTTACGATGTGGAGGTCTTCTCGACGACTGATCTGTCGAGGGCGTCCTGAGCCTGGTCTTCGTGTAAATGACATCTCTCGGATCCACTGGTTAGGAGAGGGGGGTTTCCAGCTCAGGTGTCGTCCACGTCACTTGACCATGGTTCAAAATTACGTGGTCCGTCGCCAAAAGCCCTCGTGTAGCTGAACAGTGCGACGTTAATAGTCAATCAATCAATCAATCGGATCCACTGGTCCCAACACTTCCTAATTGACGAGCTACTTGCCTAGCTGACCACCCAGCTTCCATCATGCCGATGATTCTCCTACTTTTAAACCACTGCTCATATTGTCTTCGAAAACGACGTATTGGCATGTCTACCTCAGCTCTTACTTTGTAAACGATTCAGCTCCACGGAGAACGAGGTTAAACGCCCTTTACCGGCTATACGTAATGCGCAATTGCGCTGAATTTCTAATCATTTACATATCTCCCCGACATGTACCTTCATGCCAAGTTTCGTTACGATCCCGCAATAATTTCTTGGTGCGCTAATTTTTTTGTCCATGAGTGTATGATGAGAAATTAAAATTTAAATTGTTAAAATGTTTACAAGTACTTTTCTCGCTTCCGATGTAAAACATGAGCATAAAGTAATTAATACTATTTAACAAATAAGTCTGTACACATAAATAAACTTAATACTTTTTATTGAATTCCATGCATTGTTTGTATAAAATTTTTAGTAATGATTAAGAATTAAGTCGGCTGGGTGGCATGGTTGGTTTGTCGCTGGCCTTCTTTACCCAAGGTTGTGGGTTCGACCCGGCCCAAGTCGGTGTATTTTCATGATGCAGAAAATCGACAGAGGGCATGTCGTATGATTATACGGCATGTAAAAGATTCCTAGGGGTGCCCTAGGTAAAATTAAATCCTAGTACAGGTTCGCATCGTCAGAGCTCAAGTGCCTCCCTCTAGGGAGGAAACTAGGCGTCAAAATTACCTGCGGCGTTTGGTATCTGCCAACATGGCGCCGCACTAAAAAGATATACCAGCTTTCGGTGATGTACTAGGTAGATTGATGAACTCTCTATTAATTAACTATCATAATCTGCCATTAGAAACAAAAAAAAATAATTAAGAATTAATACTGAGTTGTGTGTGTGTGTTTTACAATCTACTGTAGTGGTATAAGTGGACTAAGATAAAATCTAGAGCTCGTAGCTCGAAATATCATTTGGGCAATGCTATTTATATACCAGTGTAAACTGCTAAGCGAATAATATTTTATAAATTCTGTTTCTCATGGTTTATTTTTCCTAACAATGTTTTGTTTATTTTAATCGATGTTTCCAAGCGTGAAATTGGCTAATTTTTATTTCTTATTATAACTGCATAATATAAGAATTTAAAAGAAAAAAAAATCTTGGTATAAATATTTTGTTCATAATATCTTAAGAATTGCAAAATCGAGGTAAATGGAATACTTATTCGCATTCTCTTTGCTTATTTTTTAAATTTATTTTAGAATCACGGCGTCGAAGTTTTGGGTGTGGATTTATCTGTCAATATGATGACTGTAGCAACAGAATATCTTTCCGAAAGGCCCCACCTGAACAATAAGGCAAGTTTGATCTTTGGTTTTATAAACAAGAATTCATATCTGTCTCAATTTGATACTGAATGATGAAATTTTGTTTTAAAAGTTCTTGAAGATAATCGAGTTTGCAAAATGAAAACTTATAATAAACATGAATGCAGTTTTATTTCTTCAGTGAATTGTATTAAAAATTAGAGCAAAAAATTTAGTGTTAAGTGTGTATATATATACTTTTACACAATATAAGGAGACATAATTTTAGAAGAGAATTCGAAAATAATTCCATCTCTAATCGGAGCCTACAAATAACGAATACAGATATATATATAGTCTTAGGTACTTCAGAATATCTAACAACAGTATGATAAAAAAGATTAAAAATAAGTTTGAAATATATAAATAAATTAAATTTTAATAGTACAGTACGAAGATAAAAAAATATATATTTTTTCGGTTTATTCTTGTCATTCATATAAGTAAGGAAATGATATTTAGTATTTCGAAGAAATGACAGAAGTATAGGAACAGTGGTTCTTAATGATTCAATATTTAATCCAGTTATATAATTTGGATAATTTAGATAAAGGATTCAGGACTGAAAATGAAAGGGGGAGGACATTCATAAATGATAAAATAACATTAATTCGATTAATAGTTTTTAGTTTTTTATTTGCCGTGGAATGAATGAATTTCAGAAAGTGGTAAAAAAATTAAAATCTTCAGTTTTAAAATGCTTGAAAATAACTTAAATACAAGGTGATGATATCAACCATTGAATTTTTTAATGGTTGATTGTATTATGGACTCCATGAAAATAATTAAAAAAAAATGTGTGATGTGAAAATGTAAAAGATGGGTATTAACCGAAAAAATAGACTTAGATTATATGTGGTGTTGACATTACCCCTGAAGAAGAAATAGCTTTATTTCGTTTAATTTTAAAAAACGCGTTGAAACTTTCTGTAGTCCGTCTAGTTGAACAAAACACATTTTCCTTTACCAGGCAAAGTTTGGTGTATTATGTTCTACGGAAAATTGAAAATGTATAGCTATTTAACACTAAATTAAAATGGAAAAGTTTTCATAAATTCTGTAAACATTTTTTAAAAAAATATCTAGTAACTAAATAAATTTAATGCATGCTGTAAACGAGAAAAATTTTGCCCTGAACATAAATCCCTCTTAGATATCTGGGAAAAATACTTTTGGATGAAATTCCCTGTATTACGTCAATTTTCACTGTTTAAGAAATATTTAACATCTACTTGTACGTTAAGGAAGCTTAGGATATCATTTTGCTACTGTACCTCAAAGATGCTTTTCTTCGTGTAATATGCTCTCTAAAATATAGTTTAAATAGAAACTCTGTGAAAAGTTTAGCAAAATTACTTATTTTGCAGTAAAGTTAATCGCTGTCAACAGGCAGCTTCCAACAAAAATCTTTAAATATTTTACTAGTGAAAATTTTTCGGTGTAATGTGTCGAACATTTCTATGCATAGTTAAATTTTCCTTTCATTTTACAAAGACTTATAAACGTAATATTTTTAGGTGAAATTCGTCATATGTGACGTCACAAAATCCACTTATGATGACGGATCTTTCGATACCATATACAGTAGAGACACTCTCCTTCACATTCCAAACAAGGATGAATTGTTTCAGAATTTTGAAGTAAGTTATTTTTTAAAAAAAGACACGTAACTATTACTATATATAAATGTCTTAAAATAAAAGCTATTTTAATAATCTCTAAACTTAAAATATCTCAAATATTTTAGAAAAGTGAAAAATGATTTATTACACAAGTCTCCCTCCCTCCCTCTCTCTCTCTGAAGGGTTTTCTTTCTTCACTCTGTAAGAAACAATGAAATATGTAATTCCAAAAGCAAATTTTAAAAAATATTACTATATATGGAACAACAAGTTATAAAGTGCAACGTATAGTGTTGCCACTGACTGATGCCGTGGACTGGTTATCGGAGAGACATGGATGTTTGTAAATGTATAGTGCCTGTGTGGCATGGGGATACTCTAAATAGCCGTCGAGCCGCAAGTCCTGTCGTGAGGTTGGTGGAAGGGGAAGAGAGGTGGGAGGCCCCTGACCACCCCCAGGGTTTTCTCCTCTAAATTGGGGTGGAACCGAGCAAAATCGTACTGTCACCTGCATGGTGCTCAAAGCTAAGGCTAACGACAGGCGTAAAAATTCTAGCCCTTAGCCGCGATGAATTTCGCGGGCCTCGATCTGACTTCGTCAGGCATGTGGCATTAGTCACAACAACACAAGTTATAAATAATTGGAATTGAGCCGACTATATCGAAATTGAGTATCGAAAATAAAAGCCAACACTTTTAAGATTATATCAAAACATTTAATTTAAGTTTTTAAGGAGTTTTTACATGGTTGTGTTACTTGTTCTCCTCTTTGTATTATTATTTTCTTCTGTAATGCCACGACTTTGGAAATAAAAAAAATAATTCTTCGTAATAGATTAGCTATGTGAAAGTCTTAAATCCTGATGAATGCCTAGTATATCTTGAAAATGAATATTCCAGATGAGTACCTCAATACTGGTTAGTTTGAATGATGAATGCAAATTTAAAAGTATTCATTAAATCTTTGTAATTTCTTACAGCACACACAGTAATTGTCTTAAAGTGAGAAAAATCCACAATATTACTATCTCTACGCAGCTATATTAGAAATCAATTAGTATAAAATTCAATTTGGGAAATTGCAATTACGCTTTAGTTGAAAGATTTTCGATACAGCTGTTTTTATGTGTTATTTACTGTAATAAATCTTATACAAATAATATTTTCTGCTTAATATATTATTTCTTTAGCTTATTTTATTTACACCCAAAGTAAAAATGTTTTGATAACGATTATCTAATTTATAGAGGTGGCTGAAACCCGGTGGCAAAATCTTATTCACAGATTACACAAGAAGTGAAAAAGAAAATTCTCCCCAATTTGAAAAGTATATTGATGATAGAGGATATAATTTGCTTACTTTGCAACAATACAAAGAAGTAAGTATTTTGAATTTTCACTGATTTATTACATCACTATATTAATTTGAAAGTTATATTTCAATTTAGTATTAAAATTTTTGGTACTTACGTATTATACCGTCTACCAATATCATCAAATGAAAAAGACGTGGGCCAAATGCCACGCGATATACAGTGCATAGTGGAAACCGTACCCACGCACATTCGAAAACAATAACTAAGCATTTGGCGACATCTTTTCGTTTGGCAAAACTATTCTACGGTATAATACGTAAGCACCTATTTTTTTTATGTAGTTATTTTATTCAAATTTGCCAGATTGAATGCATACTCAACAATTTTAATCTGTTAAATTGTGGGATTTTGAAACTTAAAAGTAATTTTTAGAAGATGTATAACATATGCGTTTCAGATATTTTTTGATTTTTTTACACATATATTATAATTAAATCTGAATGTTAACATAGTAAGTTCGATTTTTTTTTTGCATATTTTTAAAAAGTATTCTCTGAAATTCATTTTTAGTTGTTAGAAAGAAGTGGTTTCGTGAATATCAAAGCAGAAGATGCAACAGAAGATTTTCTAAATGCACTTCATGCAGAACTAGATAGATTACGAAAAGGAAAGGAAGCTTTCTTGCAAGTAAGCACTTTTTTATAATTGAAATCAATAAACATTTTACTAATTTTAAAATATTTTTTCGGAATTGAATTAAATGATTTACACTTCCCTTTGGATTTTTTTTAAAGTAAAGGGAAAAAAAATCCCGAAAAAAATTAACTTAAATTAAATTCAGTGGCCCCCAAAAACCCCCCTTGCCCCATCCCCATTTTTAAATGACCTTGGCACTGAGCGGGGATGTTCGGTCAGGTGGCCTATCGGGCGAAAACCCCGGCAAAAAAACCAGTGCTCTTTTATGACCCACTGAAGGTTTTGGGGTGGGCCTTCCCAACCTGATTTAAAACCCCAAAAAAAGTTACTGAATTTTTTTAATGTTTTTTATCTTAAGCTAAACACAAAAAAAGGTTTCCCAAATTTAAAAAAAACTTTTTATAAGTAAAAAAGTTTAATGCAATTTGATTAAAATTAATTTAAACACAACATAACATAAAAACATGATGAAAAATCCTATTGAATATTTTTTAAAAACATTTCTCTCTTCTAGCTGGAAAAAAAAGCATCTATAAAAGAATCGAATAATATGAGTCACTCAACCCCAATCGGTTAAGTCCTTTTTTTGCCAAATAAAAAATTCTTTTTTAGTTTTTAAAAAGGATTTATTTTGTTTGTTTCCCTTTTTTCTACCCTTAAAAACGAGAAAAATAACAAAGCTTGATATTCAGCGTCTAAAAAAAGGGTTGAGAAGTACGGGTCTAAAGGGTTTTATTTGATTCATGAATTTATTAAATAATGGCTTAAAAATAATTAGGTTTATGCTAATAGTAAAAAATTAAAGGGTTGCATTTTTAATCTTTTTTAAAATATCGGCTCCCTTGGTTTTTTTGTATACTAGATTTCACTATAACCTAAATTTTTTTAAAAGAATTTTTGGAAGAAGTGTTTTTTTAATACAAATGGGCATTAACGGTTTTAAAATTTTTACTTTTCCGGAATTCACTAAAAAGAAGTTTTTTTGCATATTTAGAAAAAATTTGGACTAAAAAAAATAAAGGGGTTGCAAAAGGGAAAAACCCAAAACGGACTGCATTTTAAAGAAAAAAAAAAGGGGTAAAATTTGGGAGATAAAGCATTAATTCCTGAATATTTCTTTTTTTGTAATAAATTTCTGTAGTCTTACTAAGGCGTTTTATTTAAAATGTTTTAAAAGTATAGATTATTCATTATTTTGAATTATATAAAAATAACGACATAATATTACACACATAAAATAAAGAGGAAAAACACAACATTATGGTACAAATTCGAAAGTTTATTAGAACTTGGATTACAGAAAATCATAAATATTCAAGCATGAAAAAAATCTATGCACACATTATGCATTCTTGAAATAAAATTTTCTATTTATAAATACAACTCTACTATTTCCAACAAATAAATAAGTTATAACACATGAAATAATTATAATCTTTAATAAATAAAAAGTATTTACATTAACACATTTGTTAAGGAATGTTGTAATTTTGAAAAGTAGATTAGTAGAAAAATCTAGTAGTTCAGTAAATGTACAAGTTAGTGATATGCAATAATTATTTAAAATTCCTATATAGCATTTACATTTTGTTACTTCTAAAAATAACAAGATATACAAATTTAAAAAAATATTTCATTTAACAAATACCAAAGAAAATTATTGTAAATTAAAAGTGGAATATTTTTAATAAATCTATTTTTTAAATATTTCAGTTCAAAGTACAATAAAATGATGCTGAAATCTTTTAAACTAATTTAACAAATGCTTATAATAAAAGTAATTAGAAAAAGATTTACCTAAATTGCAATGCTATCCAGTATTCTAATAATTTAACATCACTAAACTACACTACTGATCACCTACCTTTACAAAAACACCCAAATACTGCAAAAAATACACATACAAACGTTCTTTTCGTAGCACCACAATAAATAAAAAATATCACACAAACTCCCCACTTTATGCATCCAACAACATTTGATTCTTTTGTAGAATTTTAATTTTGACTTGCTTAAACAACTTGAAGAAAATTTTTCTTCCGTATTTTCAACAGAGTAATTACTAAATGCATTTAAAAGAGAACAAGAACCATCTTTTTAAATATAATATGGATTAAATACAATTTACCAGATCTCGGTAACAAAATATTGTGTTAAATAGGTTGTAAATCATGACAAACTTGACTGATATTTTAGAATTGTACATTATCAAAACTTTTTAAAAATGCACACTGGTATCTTTTTCTTCTTTTGTCCCAAATTCTTTTATCTAGCAAGTATTTGTTATTTTTTAAATTTTGATTTTGAAATGGCCTCAATAACTTATGAATACAAATTTTAAAGACTAATATTGCTCATCTACTGCTTAACAATATTATGTTAAACTATTAATAATGATGACTATTTAATATGCTAAAATTGTATAAGGCAATATTAATTAATGGTGCATTCTTCTCAGATAGTAACTAACTCAATGATGCAATATTATCTAATAATATTATCATATATAATCTGCTTGAAGAGCAAATAATTCTACAACAGAAATTCTACAGTTTAAAATGTATTTCAATCTACTAGCATCACAAAAAATTCTAATTAATTGGAAGATTACATTCAATTCTATATTTTTGCAATGACTGCAGTATCTATTGTTAAGAGTAAATAAATTTTCTGGCGGCTATCTAATAATTTTCAGTTTAAGTGCCATATGATATGCCTATTAAAACAATATGTGATCTGATTGAGTACAAATTGTACAAAAAAAATTTTTTTTTTTTCATTTACAAAACAAATTTATAAAAAGACAATATTTTTAATTTCAGGGGTTATTAGACAAGAATTCAAAAAAAAATAAATGTTAAATTTTAATTAAAATTCTATTAATTAAATTTAACAGAATTTTCAATATATGCTATAAAAATGTACATATTAATCCATATAATAGAAACATTAAATGCAGATTTTAATTGCTTTTTTTCCCAAATTAATACTTTTTTCTTTTTTTTAAAAAAAAATTTTTTTGAATTTATAAAAATCCAAAAAAAGGGTGAACAGGGAAACTTTTTAACTAACATTTAAGAATTTATACATAAACAGAAAAAAACAACCACAAATATAAAAAGATTTGCTTTAATCAACCAAAAAAAAAATTTAAAAACAGAAAAAAAATAGATAAATATATCTTTTATATAATAATTATAACATTTCCAATTTTAAAATTTTTTTTCCCTCAGAAAAGGGGGGGAAAAAATAACCAAATACAATGCAAAATTTTCATGGGAACATAATGAAAAAAAAGAAAACATGATTCAAAGGAATATGATAACATTTTTTAAAAACAAATCAAAAAAAAAAGCGGGGGAAATTTTAAAAATTTTGGCCAAAAAAAAAATTAAAGATTTCGAAAACAGAAAAAAAAAAAACAACTATAAATTGAAAAATAAAATAAATTCAAATTTGGAAATTTATTATTCAAATAAAAAAAAAATATTAAAAAACACAACCCCCCAAGAAAATTTAAAATTTATTTTGGGGGCTTTAAAATTCAAAAAAGAACTTTTTAAAGCTTTTACCCTCCAAAAACCGGTTTAAGTATCCAAAAAAAGTTGTCCAAATTTTAAAATAATTATTAACCAAAAAAATTTTTTTTAATCAACAGATTTTGTCTGAAGACCATATTTCATTAGAAGCAGCTGGTTTCATAAATGGGGAATTTGATTTTACAAAAACTTATATAATTAAAAAAGGGAAAAATAAAATTTTGGTGCTTTTTAAAAGGTTTTTAATGGAATAAAAATTTTTTCAATACTATTTCCTTTTTTAGCTATCTGCTGCTATTTTTAAATCTATTTTGTAAAATTTTTACTAGTGATGGAAATTTTCCAAAAAAATATTTCCCCAAATTTTTTGGGAAAAACTAGGGGAAATATTTTATACACATCAGCAATAAAATTTTCAGTTTTTACATATAAATAATGATAAAATGGTTTTCAGACTAGGAGGAAAAAGTAAGATAAGGGAAAGATACATTTTTAATTTTAAAAAAGAAAAAGGGTTTTTCCAAAAACAACAAAAATAAATATATGAGTTAAATTAGGACTGACTGCCTAAAGAAAAACTTGGGAAAAAATAATAAAAAAAAAAAGTATATATACAGTTTACTTTAGAGGTAAGATGCATTATTAATAGCATTAAAAGCTTAAATAATCATAAACAAAAACAATATATTAAATGGTATACAGTGGTATACAGACAATAGATAGTATCTATTTCTACTTTGTAGTGAGCCATTGGAAGACTTAAAATTTTGGGAAAAAATATTCCATTAGATTTGGGAAAAAAATATAAAAATAAATATTATTTTTTAAGACAGATCATTAATTTCCAATAAAATAAAATCATGGACACATTTAGAAATATCCATCGTCAAAAAAATTAAATATATCTATTTATATTGAAAATACTTTTCAACTAAAGTTTTAATTAAAAACAATTTGGAAAAAATTGTTTTATAAATTTATATTTCTTCAGAAATATTTTTAAATAAATTTTTAAAACTTTTGAAATTTTTTAAAAAGACAAAAAAAAATTCAAAAATTTTTTTTAAGTAAATAATTTAAAAAAATGTTCCCCTTTTTAAAAGGTTTTAAAATTACATTTTTAACCCCTCAGATGGTAAGATGTTTTTTTATTTCATCAAGCCCCTTTTTTGTTCTTCCCATTGCAAAACTGATGACAATTGGAGGCTTTGTAAAATTCCCCCTTACCCACATCTCCATGTCATGTTCTTTCTCGGACATCATTAAAAAATTTATTCTATTTTTTACATAATTCCCGCTTTAAAAACCAAAATTAAAATCAATATAAACTTCTTGAATTGCCAAAAAAATTTGTTCCCGGAAACATAGCTTTGCCCAAAGCAAATTGAATTGGGGATACATTTTGGTATGAACCAATTCCAACAAATTTTTGGGAAAAACCCCTTTTTTGGGAGGGGGAGGGTGATAAAATCAGGGTTTTTTCGAAGGTGATAATCTATCAAAACCCCGTATCTTCAACAACTCTTATAACTTTTTTTCACAGTGTTTAAATTTTTGGATAAATCAACAATATGAATTTCCTGAACCTAGCTGTAAGTAAAGAAAAAACACAAATTTAATAAAAGGGAGGGGGTTGGAAATGTAATTTGTATAAACATTTGCATAAATCTTCTTGTTCTCAACTGTTTTCCCTTTTGGGATGGGTTTTCCCAAGGGTTTTTCCCAAATTTTAAAAGCCCGATTTCATGCTATCCATGCATTCCATAGTATGCTCCTGTTTTTCTAAAAATGTTTCCCAATGTTCTTGAATTTCCAATACGCAGAATTTATGACGTTCTAACTGCACCATAATTTCTGGATCAATATGAATGAATGGACATTCAAAATGATTGAGAAGAATATCCAACATAGTTAGGAAATTAGAAGCAACACCTCTGAACCCATCCATATGAGAAATCATTTGGCAACATTCTCTTGTCAATCTAGTTACTCTTCTGAACATTTCTTTGAAAAGTCGAGACATAATTTGATAGGTATTAGCAGCTACACTGCCAGATGTATCAGACATTAATTCACGTACATGAGCTCTCCACATATCTTCTATGTCTTCTAATCCTGGTGGTAAATGAATTGCTGCTAACGGTGAGAAACTGGGTGAAGTGATGCTCAAAGTCAGATCCCCATCACTTGCCAAACTATGTGTTGATCCTGAAGCAGGACTGATTGGTCTTCTTCTATGTTCAGATAAAGGAAGAGAACTAGGAGGAAACACATATCCACTACTGCTACTTGGGAGGACAGGCTGCATATCATCAAGTGGAGATACACTTCCGATTTCATCATCAGATGATTCTTCCTTTCGAGGACTCAATGTTGAATTGCTCATATTCAAACTTAATTTTGGTTTTGAGATATCATCAGCGCTACCATCATAATTAGTGAGTGATCTGCGACGGACACCCCAGTTGAAATTATCCATGCTTTCTCCTTCTTGACTTTCTAATTCATATTCCAAGAAGTCAAAATCTTTGAAGACTCCAAATTGGGCATGTTCTGGATGTCCATCTTCTAGCTTACTGTCAGCTGATTCATTATTTGTTGCAGAAATTTCTTCAGTACTGCTACACATAGATGATTGGTGTTCAATTATATCACTACTCTGGCTAAATATAACAGAGGGACTCTTTGGTAAACCTACTCTTTGACCACAGCTTGTAAGCAAACCTATCAAATGCTCTCTTGTTCGAGCTTGAGATAACCAAGGTCGTTTCCATCCTACAGAACCATTTTCTGTAAAAGAATGATTATGAGAAAGGCTACGTCTGGGTGAAGCAGAGGAACCTTCTTTTTCACCATCTTTGGGACTATCTTTTAAAAGATACTTTTGACCAACAATTGGAGTTAGAGATAAATCTATAGTAAAATCCATAGTTCTTCCAGGTAATTCTCTTTTAGTTCCAAATTCTGAATCAGCAAATGATGTATTTGATGCAATGCTAACACAGTCTGCTGCAGAAGAACCAATGGTAAATGGAGCTGGAGGAGCAGCAAGTGTGGAAGACCGTGTGACAACAAGTTTTAATATTTTCAGAGCATCTTTCCACTGTGGACCTTCAATGTATCTTGATATAACTCGCAAAAGATCTGAATTAATTGTTTGGGCAGAACATGTTACATCTAAGTAATGCAGAACACAATAAAGGATGCCTAAAACATGTGGAATTAAATTTTGAGGACCTTTTTCCAAAATTTCTACCAGAAAAGTAATTAGATTCAAGAAAATGTGACAATATGCATCATATAAATATTTGACCACACATTTTGTCCACTGAAAACTTTCTTTGCTGAATGAACGTCTACTGTAAAGCATCATAACAGTTGCTAAATTTTCTAACTTCTTAGATTTTTCCATGCAAACTTGAGCTATATTTTCAGCACTTTTGATGCATAGAGTGTTTGGATCATCATAATTTAATAATAAATATGGTAACAAAGCCATAACATGAAATGGAAAAGCTAATGATTCAGATGGGTCTACAATAGGAATATCTAATAATGATGTAAAGTGTGTTAATATTTTAACTGTAGAATCGAAAGTTGTTGGAGCAGCACATCCTTTAAGAAGTAATGCATGAACTCCAGGAAAATTTGACCATTTGATTTGCATTTGAATTTTCTCGAGTTTCTCCTGACAATCAGTACGTTCCATAGGCAATTTCATCATTACTTTTTCAAGTAATCTCACAGCAAGTAAAAATTCATGCTCGTAATCAGATTCCAAAAGTGAAACAGCAATCCAAAAGAACTGTGAAAGTAGTGTCATTCTATCTTCCTGAGAAAATTGTTCATCAGCCATTTTTAATGACTGGGCACTTCTAGATCGACCCAGATTATTTGCCCGTAATCTTACATCAATGTCAGTATTACTACGATTTCTAAGATCTTTTATTTCGATTGTCGGCGAGTCAGGATATTTTCTTCCTGAATAAGAAGTACTTCTTTGATGATTAGCAGCCATTGGCAATGGATTACTTGATCCACTAGAATGACCAGATTGGGAGACAGTAATTGGAGGAGCACTTTTTCGATTGCTTTCTTTGTTTAAATTAGGTGTTGATTTAAAAAAGTCTTTCATGATATCACTGATTTTAAATGCAGAATCCAAAGAATCAATAGCTTCTTCAAGGGTAAGCATTAATTCAGTAACATAACCTTGCATATCTTCTCCTTGTTCGGTAACAGTTTCAACAAGACGAGAAAGTATATCACTCAACATTCTTGCATTTAAGGGCACTTTTAAAGCTCTAAAAATCTGTAAAGAACGCCCAGCATAATGACGAGAGGAACAGGACAAAGCCAATTGCAAAGCTATTTGAGCCCAACGATCCTGAATATGTGCCATTGGAATAGATTCTTTAAATACAAACAGAACATGCTGTAAAAATGTAGATAACTGTTCAGCACTTTTAACAGACCAAACTTTAGCAGTAATATCTTCATAGCTCCATAAAGCATGACCTTTTTTCCCTGCTAAATAATCTATTAATGATTTTATAGTATCTTCAACACTTGGTGTTAATTTGTTGATTTCTAAAATTTTATTCACAATAGCTTCTTCATTAGCAAGTGTTTCTGAAGAGCCACTATCTTGATCTCTGCTGGAAGTTGATTCTGTGTCATCAGTGGAAGGAGTATTTTTAATTTCATTTAAAATATCACTTTCTTCAAAAAGTTTTTGTTCAGTAAAATTAATTTTGGATACAAAATTTTGAAGAGGAAGACCATAGCCCAATTCACGTGTTTTATTATTTAAAAGTATTCTTGCAACACCTAAATGGTCATCATGTTTTGTTAGAACTATTAACAACTTGAGCAAAAGTATTTTACAATGTTCATGTACTAAAGGACGAGTATGATCAAGGCCTAAAAATATGACATGTAACATTAAAGGTACATGAGGTGACCAATCAATACTTATACCATCAAGTACATCTACTAAAAGCATTACAGCTAAATTACATCTATGAAATCCAGTTACAGGTTGAGAGCTATCAGGTAAAAATTCTGTCAAAGGAGCATAGTATCCACCAAATTCAGGCATTGGTAGAGGATGTGGTTGTGGAGTTTCAGGTTTTACAGTTTCATCTGGAACATGACATAACAGTAAAAAGTTATCTTCTTCCACAGAAGAAATAACAGTATTTTGTCCATCATCACTAGCTGTAGTTGATGAGGGGCCAGGATTTAATTTTCCTGATGCAACCATGCTGCAAGAATTTTGCATTGATTCAGGGCTACAAGCATCCTTTCTTATTTGGCTATCTTTTTCACAACCACTCTCAGTACTATGGCGCTTAGTATGAAGGGTGCCACGTTCAAGAGTAACCTCACTACGAGGTGCATCTGGTTGTGAACTAGATCCACCATCGTCAGAGTGGCTACTTTCTTTGCGAATACTAGTGACTCTAAAGAAAGGAGGTGTCTCTGTTCTTTCAATAAGACAGTTCAGAGTTTCAACAGTCTGCATATCAGCCATCATTTCATCCAAGAGTTTCTCTGGTCTTGCTTTTGCCATGAACAATACAACACGCTTAGTAAATACAAGCAATTCATTGGGGGCTAGTCCTGTGACAATGAATAGATATCTAATGATGACTTTCAAATTGTTTGGCCAACACTTACATAGGGAAGCCCAAAGATCTTCGATTTCATGAGGATGTTCATTTACAAACTTTGCTGTAATATAAAAAAGATTATTCAAAACCATTTCTGTAGCTTCAGCTGAGCCCCATCCTTCTCTCCGCTCAAGCACAATACTCTGGCAAATTTCGGAGGAACAGAATTCTTGAATTCGACTTAAATGTGGTAATGGACCACAATGTGTAATGTTAGGATCAACTAGTTCCATGTTGTAAAGCCATGGCAAAACATACTGCAGCAGATTCTGTCGTACAGCTGGACGTGCAGTTTGGAGTCTACTGGTTATTTCAGAGAAAATAGGCATAGTAAGTTCAGGATGTAACTGAGCAAGATGATGGGAAAGTTGCATCTGGGTGCAAGGGTAGCCTGATGAAAATAAAGCGTCATAAAACTGTGGGTGTTTTTTTCTCAAAACAACATTCCTGTTAACAGCATCAGTTTCACCATCAACTGAAATTGAAGTACAACTGCTAAAAACGATGATCCAGTATCTGTAAAAGCTGAAAAGCTGTTTCTTGGATTTTACTTCTTGGACAACCAGTGTTCAGTAATGTTACATTAATAATGGCCATGTAATGATCACATGGATATTCACGTACACTGAATATAGTAGCCAGGGCATTAAAACAACCATCAGCCATTTGAATATCTCCTGTATAGCAGCAATCTACCAACCAATCTAATAGTGTACCAGAATCTGAGTTGAATTCCAAGAGTAATACAACAGTTTCTTGACCCAATTGATATATTTTTTCAACATCAGAATTTAATAGACTATTTAGCCAAGAATAAAATGGACCTTCCTCACTGAGACCTTGAGGGTCAAAGCAAGGACCACAACACAAAACTGCTGACATTGCTTGCAATGCAGAAAATTCAAAATCTGAGCAAGGTTCTTCCTTAACAATTTTTCGATCACTTACTCCAAAATGAGACCCATATTTACCACTCCATGATGCAAAAAGGTAGAAAAGATTTCGCCGCAGATCACATCCAAGTAAATTGTGTCTATTTTCTAAAGAGAAGCTTTTAATTAATTTATGAATAAATCCACAAAAATGTTGCTTGATTTCTTGCACCATACCAAGAACATCCTTATCATTCTCAGCTTCAAGATATAATCGAGCTCCATCTATATACTCCACAAATGTAGTGTTCAAAGATGATGCATCTCTGTCAAGAACACTGCTGCTTATGCCAAATGTACCTTGTTCAGCAATAAGTTCAAGTACTCGGGCAAGTTGAACTCGTAAGACATCTCGACGCCTTCGTCTTCTAACATTTTCTTGTTTACGATCTATGGCTTCTCTAATATAAACAACCAGTTCTTCCATCAAGTCTTTAACAGCTAAATGGTTAACTTTTGATAACCCAAGAACAATAGAATCCCGTAGATCTGCTTGTTCACTTCTGAGTAAAGGAGTTATTTGTTTAAACAGACTTGATACCTGTACACTTGAACTGTTAGGGGATCTACTATCAGATCTTTCAGAAGTAACACTATCAGGTGATGAGCTAAGGCTAAGTTCAGCAGGCATAAAGCGAATTGGTGGATTGCAGTTGGGTGGAGCAATACGACATGCGAACATTAAATAATTTCTCCATAAAGTCAAATGCAGCTCCCTTTCATTTAATGCTTTCTTAATCACAGGTGCAGGTCTTAGCAATGAGGCTCGATTATCATTAACCGGATTAAGATCAAGGTAACTAAAAAGAGTAGTTATTCTAGAATAAACAATCAACCAAGAATGAGCAACAGCTGTAGGGCATCGCTTCAGTAAAGTACTGTTATCGATAAAACCTAACAAGCAAACACACCATGGGTCTAAGCCTGAATTCTCAGAAATTTCAAGATTGCTTGAGACTTTATTTGATCCCTCAGTTGCATCATGTCCAGAGGTCCATGCAGAGCTATTTCTTTCAGTTAACCATTGGAGATCAATGTGAGATGCAGAAAGCAAAGCAGCTTTTTCTGCTGGAGGAAGTAGTGGAAGGCATTTCTCAGCAACTAATGGACAACACTGATCAATAGCTTCAGAAACATAATCCTCCTCACAAGATGGTACTAATATTTTTAGAAGAGACTTAGTTTCTTTTAGTATATGAACTGCAAGACGTCTTGGTGGTAGCCTACAATGACAAAGCATTACTAGTGCTACTGCTTCAACCAGATGTAGTACTGAACATAAATGATCAATTTTATTTTGTTCATGAGTAGTCTTCCTGAGTGAATTTTGTGATTGTGAAGTTAAAGCATTTTTCCAATTAGTAAGGAATTGCAAAAGCATGCGTAGAGCATTATCAAGCAACTGAGGGAATGTATCATTTACTTCTCGTAGCATAAATTGGACGAAGCCATAAATAACATCTTCCCTCCAGTCTGGAAAGTCAAGTGTCATATTTTGAAGAGACTGAAAAGCTAAAGCACGTAATTCTTCATCCATATGAACAGTAAGTCGTGATAAAAGGTCTACAAATCATGTCTGCTCATTCCATCTGGTATAAGTCGTGGAACTGCAGCAACACAGGTACGAAATAAGTCTATTTTAGGTTTTCTTTCACCAGTGATCATGTCATCAGGCTCTTTGTTAATATTCTGAACAGTAGTCATCATGAGAGGACGACCAAATTGTACATCAAGAGCTTTCAAAATGTCATCAAATACTTTTCTTACGTATGGATGATAATGGGACATACCTATTGTTCGAGCTGTTTCATCTGTTAACATTTTATTCAAAAATGTTTTTTTAACTCGAAGAGTATTTCCTGATGGCAAAACTCCAACAGTTCTAGGCATAGGAGGATCTCCCTCTTTTTGTTGCAAACTATCAGCAACTACCAAAAAGGCTCTCAAGGCAATACTCATAGTTCTGGAGTCAAAATTATCTTAATAGGACGACCGACAGATAACAAATCAAAAACTATTTCTTTCATTGCAAAATCTAATCTCTCTTGAGCAATGAATTGTATAATTTTTACAAAAATGTTCAATGGTGTATCTCTAGGCACAACTGCTTTGGAACCTTTAGGAAAGAGTGAATTAACAATACTTTGCAATCTACTTTGAGTGGCAGTATTACTTTCACATTTTATTCGAATCATATAAACCCACAGTAACCGATATAGAGATTCTAATGCAACACGACACATTTTAGGATCTCGATTTTTTAAATGAGATAAACACATAGCTAAAAAGTAATGCCAGTTCTGTAAGAAAAATAGTTTTTGACTTACACAGAGTAAGCAAGTCACCAATGGGAAAAGAGCCAAGCTATGTTTCTTTTTAGTACACAAGTCTAATGTATGTGAGTATAGCATTTCAACAAATGTTTTCAAACATGGAACATTTACTTCATTTTTAACGGTGGCTGCAACAGGAACCAAAATTTCTACAAACAACCCAGCTAAAGCATGTTTGATATCTTTATCTTTCACTTCTAAGAAGTAGGTTGCACACTCTTGCATGAACTGAAATGAGGCTTCAAATTCTTCAATGGGCACCATTTTAACCCTAAAAAATTTCATCCCCATAAGAAGACTGATTATGCTGTGAGTTGTGATTGGACTAGGTTCTTTGCTTCTAAGTTCTTTTAATTCAGCAACAAAGCGTTTTCTCACTGACTGGAATCTGGATTGAGCAAGAACACCAATTACTTCTGCATAGAGATCAGCAATGATATTCACATTCTGGGCATTGGGTCCAGTCTGTGCACCTTCTCTAAATTTGAAATGTTTGAATGCCAGATTTTCAATGTACATAACCAAATCATCATGTCCAGGGTGCACTGACAATTGTCTTAGAACTTCAATGAGTACCAAGCAAAATATAAACTCCACGGCAAGATCGCGTCTTTCATGTAAGTAATCTTTTTCTGTCTTTTCTTGAACATCTCCTTTGCTTTTGGAATCGCATCTCATTCGTAATTCCTGAGAAAGTGTAGAATCAACTCCCTGTCGATCATACCAGGCAAAAAGAGTACGTAAAAGTGATGGCAGACAGTGTTCTGCAACTGAACCAAAAGCGCTAAGCAATTGATCAAATAATGCATCTTCGCCTCTTTGCAGGGATTTGGACAAAGGTCTTTCCAATGACTCGGATAAGACTAAATCTATCTTGCGCTCAGCTTGAACAGTAAATTCAGCAAAAAGAGTTCGTAATATAAACTCACCAGGTTTGACTTCTATATCTATATTTATGCCAGATGGAAAAGTTTGTCTTTCTTTTCGTACACCCCAAGGAAGTTGGGATTGAGTACAAATATTATAGCAGTTAGACTGCCCTTTAGAATCACTTGAAGACGTCATTTTAGTCAAAAGTGTCTTGTAGAATTTCAAAAACAAAACTACATTATAAACTGCTAATATACCGTTATAAATATCAAAGTTGTCATTCTGGCTACAAAACCATTTATGAAAACAAATCGATTGATCAGTCACAGTTAACAGTACAGTTTACAATAAAAATAAACTATTTCGTAATTTTTATCGGATGATCAAGAAATGATTAACAAAATAATTTATATATTGTTTAGCATGCTATAGATGAAAGTATTAATATGAACTTTACAAGTTTTCAATCAATACAATTTTTTTTAAAGAGAACACTGATCAGATTCAGTCAAGGGACAACTTCGAATTCTAGTTCTATGAAAGCCCGTCGTTTTGATTAAGGCTTTCAAATTGGCAGCACTTTGGCAGTTTACCCTTTGTTCCCGAGTGTGAGAGCCATTTCATTGGGAGCACCATCTAGTGACAGTCCCAGCTATCAAATTTTTGACGTTTGAATTTATTCAATTCAAGATCTAGTCAGATGCTAAATATTGCCATGATTTCAGTTTTGCCGAGGGTACCAGAGCCAATTTGATACTCAAGATATCTTAGTTAAGGCTTAGTTTAGATCAACCTTAGGCTTATGAGACGGGCACGTTGCTTCGAAGCCATAGAGCCCACCGTTTGGATTAAAGCGGGAGCCATAACATAACAGAAAATAAACAAGTCCTAACGCGGCGCAATGTTGAAGTTAGGAAAATGCAGGGCTAATTCAGGAATCATCCTTGTCACATGATCATACTTTTAAAAGTCTAAAAACTATGATTGGATCCAAATATTTAATGTAAAATAATTATTCAAAGATCAGGAATAGTAGGGACTTCAGGAAGATTTCTCAAAGAGGAAAATATGTTCGCAGCTCAGATAGTCAGATTGTGAATAGTTATTATAAGCCAATCAAGAACTTGGCAAAGTTCATTTTAGCCTTCTAATTGGGGGAGATAAAATTTCGCCAAATCATGAAAACCCGATGAATGAAGGAGTTTTTATTAACGTCACACTTAAAGCAACGCAAAGGCTATTGGTGGCACACCTCGGTACTTTTGAACCATGGTCAAGTGACGAGAACGATATCTGAGGCAGAACCCCATCTATTAACTTCCACAGCACACCAACGTGAGGACTTAGGGCCACAACAGATTTAACGTGCATCAGCTCTACACGGCAGATCTTCTATGACATCAAACTCAAGGCACGATTCAACAACATCAACCACAAGTTTGTAACCCTTACTATTAAGGTACCGTGGCCTACTCCGGGAACCAGAAGAAAACGCAACATACGTTGGGTTACATTTTTTTCTCCTCAAGTTTGCAAGATTACCAAAGCGTCATTTTTTGCGCCAAATCAGGGGGCTATAAACAGGATCTCTTCAAAATATTTTTAACTTGTATATCTTGTAACAATATACCTGATTGTTTTAATAATTATATTCATTCAATTATTTTACCTTTCGTAAAACTTTTTTACTTTGCTCGTGAGAATGCTGAAGGTTGGGGTTGAAAAAGTTTTTCTTCGCAAAATTATCTTCTATACTTTTGTAGTAATTAACAACGTATTAATCTGGAGATAAATCAGTTTTTGTCATAAGAATGCATGAAATGATGCACATGGAAAACTCTTCCCATTATCGCAGGAAGTAATACAATTGTTTTAATCTTGAAATGTTAAATTAAAGTTTAAAAAAATGTGTACATTTCACAAAAAATAGCCATTGGTCATCAAATTTTAGGACAAACATTTCATAATTAAACTCTTCTTTAAACATTTTCTTAAATTGCCATTTGGTAGAATCTTATTTAGGAAAGTATTGTGTAATAGCAAGAAAAATAGAACATTAAGTTGTGCTTGTATTAATGGGGATGACATGTAACCACATGAATTTGTGCCAGTTGTTTCAAGTTTAGTTGCATAATAAATAGGATGCAGTTATTACCACTACACTGCTTTCAAATTTTTTCACAATTTGATTTAATGAAAAAATGAAGTAATTTAACTTCCTGAATTTGTTTAATTAGTTATTAACTGAAAGGCATAATTTTATTCAATGATAGCAGAGACTTTGAACTATCAGAATCTTTACTTTCTCCTCAACTACTTTTTCTGAAAGAACATTAAATTATTTGTAGTTTATATAATAAAACTGTTATACAAGATTTTCTAATTAGCATAAGCAGTACTACTTTTTACGGTGAAAAACGTTCTAAAAGAAAATAGGGAAACCCTTATAAAGCACACGGCATCCTGGAACATGAGTTACTGTAACGCTAAGAATTACATGACTTCCATTGCACTCTTTCAAGTTTTTAAGAGTAAAATTCAAAATCACAGAGTAATCGCTGCATTTAAATCAAGTTAAAGAGCACAAAGATATCTCATTGAAAATATTTAATGACCTTTAAACCTATTATATTATGATAGTTTTGTTTATAAATTATTTAATGAATATTGTTATTACGATAATTTTGCTTTTTCTTTTGTATTGAAAGAGCTAACTTGGCTCGGGCCTCGGCCACGATGGGGGCCTCGACTGTTCTCAACTTAGTCTTAGTAGGATCATAATTCGAATAATTTCAACTGTCAAATGTTATTTGCGGTTGTATTCTCTGAAAAACTGGATTTTTTGGACTACAGGTCACCTGGCTACATGTGATGAGACCGTCTTCCCCGTACAGGCACAGGTCTACCACCATACACCATCATTACGCATACAGTAAAAAGGTGGAAGTCGGTCAAACCGGTTGAAAGATTGTAAGTTATTCACATTTATTTGTTTCAAATTATTGTTTGTACGAGTATTTGACAACGCTAAGCTATTACTGTATACTTTTAAGGGTCATAGATGGGGCTTGCATTTGTCTAGGGCCTACTTTCGAGAAGGGGCCCCAGGGCCTCAAGAAATCTTAAAATGTCCCTGTGAACAACAATATCATAGTCAAATATTTCATTTATATTATTTTTTGTAAGATAGTTTTTGTACAATTAGAAATGTTTTTATTTTTTACATAAATATTTTTCTCTCCTTATTATATAACATAAATAAATGAAGTAACAAACATATATTTTTCTATCATTTTTTAACCCTTTAAAGAGAGTGCATTTATTATATAGAAGACTGCATACAGTGTGTTACGAAATTATAAAACCGCTATCGAATTTGTGCGTTTCTGAAAAAAGCAAAAAACATCAATTTAATTGCAAAGTCGTGTTCTTATTTTGAATTCCATTCTATTACAAAATGCAATTTTATTGCAATAAACCAGTGATACTCAACCTGCAACCCGGTCAGGATCCATTGCACTAAGAAATTAAATTATTGGAGAACAATTCACTAAAAGTTAAGCGGGAAATTCTATCAATCAAGCAATCAATATATCAGTTTTGCTATCAATTTTTTTAATAGTAAAATGTAAGCAAGAGGCTTGGTCATAGATGAAAGGAAATAGAAATTATCCCATAACTCAGTAAAAAATGCATAAAAATAAATATTTATATATATATGTTTGATCGAAAAGTTAATATATACGGTACTAAAATAAAAGCTAAAAATGAGTTTTAATACTTTGATCAATTTTGCTTTATCCAATGTTGCGTTGGTCTTATAGTGTGTTTGTTCCATTATCCGCATATTGCGGCCCGCATGAAATGTTTATCATGTGTATACGGCCCGCGTGAAATACCTGTTACGTGTATGCGACCCTTCGGGTAAAAAGGTTGAGTACCCGTGCAATAAACCAAATATTTATAAAGTTATCTCATAGCTTATGACCTTAATTTTGCACACCAGTGTAGTAATTGCACTGGCTGAATTTTCTGTTTTTTGAAAAAGAAAGCGCATGTTTAATTTCATGCCATCTGGGAACTTTTTAGATTTTTTAAAAAAATTAATGCTCGAAAATAAAATATAGAATCCGGACATTTAAAAAAAAACATATGAATAATACTAAGTATACGAATTAGGATAAATATAGAATAATATTTTAATATATTATGTAACAGAGTAATAAAATAATGTTTTTTAAAATAATTTATTGCTATTAAAAGCGTGTTTAGAGTTTATATTTAAGTTATAAAATATTTGAATATGTTGTTCAGGCATTTTTTTCTCCAATTTCATTTCAAAATTTAAATAAGAATGGTCATATGGGAAATTTCAAGATTCTCTATTCAATGATTCAGACAGGTGTGAGTGAATTATTTTGAAATAATTAATATGTGCGTGATTCACTTTTCTCTATATAAAAATATGAAGATATTAAGATGCTCAGGATAAAAAATTGTCTTAATTCATAAGAAATGATCTGACCGGAACATCTGCTCGTGCACCTCAATGCCCAATGGTCATGGAAACTGAGATGGGAACAGTAGGCCTTGGCCCACATAGGTTGTTGCGCCACTGAGTTTTGTTCAAAAGAAATAATTTACGGAAGAACATTTTGTTTATTATTATTTTTTTTTTTTATTTTACATAACTGAAGAAAAAGGTATGCTATAAAACACAGAAGAGTGTGTATTAAATTTAAGTAGTTGCAAAAATATTTTTCTCATACTTTTTCCCTTTTCACCAATTTAATCAAATTTCCCCATACCAATAAATATTATTAGGTTGAGTCAGTGGCGAAAAGGGGGGTTCTAAGCCCAGGACCCCCCCCCTTTTTTTTCCGATTGACTATAATTCTAAGTATATACGAAAAAATTTAATTAAGTATTTGTTTTTAAAAGATTAATTTTATTAATTAATCTAATTATTTATTCAAAAATTATTTTTTATTATGTTTTGTTCCCGAAAATCGACAAAATCAAAAGGAGCCTGATACAAGAATGGTGAACTTTCAACCCCGGACCCCCCCCCTTGAAAAATTCCTGTGTGCGCTACTGGGGGTTAAGTTTATTTCAATTAAAAAACAAACCAAATGTGCTGGTAAGAATAAAGGTGCTGTTTCAAAGATCTCAAGCTATGCGTTTGTATTTACTTATTTATATGTATGAGCCGTATTTGGCAACTATAAGCCTTTACAGCCGCGGTAAGTCTCGTAGTGTGGAAGCCACTTCATCGGTGGCACCATCCAGTGGCGGTTTTCATTACCAAATTTTTGACGGATAAATTTATTTAATTTAAGCTCTCATTGGATGCTAAATATTGCCGGGATTTAATTTGCCGAGAGTATACCAGAGCCAAATTATACTCAAGGGATCTTATACATGCCACATAATCATATGACACGAAAGCCTACGATTTTTGCATCCAGAAAATCTGTCGACTCTAGCCGGGATCGAACCTACAGCTTTGGGCTTACGAGGCAAGCATGCTACCTCTAAGCTACCGATGTGATTCTATTAAATATAGAAATGTATGCAACCTGGAAATAAGTAGTAATACTGGAGCCAGCTAGTTTTATTGTCAACGAAAAAATAGATTGCTAAATTTTCTTATAGTAATTAACAGTTGAAAAAAAAATCCTATTTATTTAATTCCATTCTATTTGTCCATCTAAAATGTTCTCTCACAACTATTACTATATCTTCCATTTTGGTCACAATGCTTTCAGTCCTAATTACGAGTATAATAAATTAATTATAAGGTTTTAGTTTTCGAGAACAATTGTAGTAATAAACGACGCAAATGACAGTTTCAAATTCTTTATCATGAAAACTATTTTATTGAATATTATATAACACCAAGCTATCTTTTTGTTTTAAAAAAAAATGAATGATTGTTTTACAGATCTTTTGCTATGTAGCATAGCAGACATTTTGTTACATGTTTTTTGCTTTATCCAAGGTTCTTGAAGAAATTGATAATGTTATCCACCCATACTCCACCGTTGTATTCTCGGCAATGAGAGGTCCACTTGGCATTTCCTTTACCGTCTGAGCCTTGTCTGTCCCAAATGACGCATCTCGTTCGAATGGAGCAGCAGTTTGGGCCCGAGGCAAACGAACACTGAGCACCTATAGGCAGACATTTCTCTTCTCTCTCAGCTAACTCTTCCCTAAAAGAAGGAGCACAGTTAACAATATGAATGCATTTAATTTATATAATGCTGTGGACAGAAAGTAGATGCGCTTTAAAACATGTGTTATTCCATGATTGCGAATACAGTTAAAAAAGTCTGATTGAAATCTAAAATTTAATAATTGAATATTTAACCTGTATATAGTTTTAGAACGCTTTTTTCTTCATGTAGCATTTGACTAAATTAATCTGTATCGTTTTCTTTTCTCCATATCATGATATAATGCAAGCAAACGATTTTGAATTAAAATTTTGAGTACAATTCTTTATTCCATTCGAATTAATTTTTTTAGTATAAATCCAAGGGCCAAATATATTACATTGAAAGCAAAAAACTTCAGATGTATAATTTTAAGAAGCGCCAATTAAGAATTTATAAAAGAAGCGCTAATAACTTTTCGAATATATATTTTTTTTCGTAAGGATGACTAATAAGAAATTTTCTAATTTTTTTGAAACTGTCAATCATCTTACCTTGCTTCTGTTTTGGTATCCGAATCAAGAATTATGCGTAAAAAGGCTTCCAACAAGTTTAATTTATCCAATTTTCCTTGAATTGCTGAGTAGTCAAAGAGAAATTCAAAAATAAGTAAATAAATAATGATTTTATAAAACAATAAATGAGAATGTATTTATTATTTTTTATTATCCATAAATGAAGAAAATAAAAGATATAAATATCGAAAATGCTGGATAACTACTTCAGAAGTGGGAAACTTATCTAAATAGAATACCATAATAATCAAAATGCATATCAAATATAAAATTACTCAAATCGAATTAAAAAATGTGTACTCTTTATAAAAGCTATAAAAATTACGCATATTCCCATACGTCCTTATTCAAGATGTTTTATTTTGAAGCAGCTAGAAATTTATCTTATTTTAAAAGAAATCTTTGAATTAAAAAATTTGATTTGACGATATTTATTAAGTTAACAACTTTTTACTTACATACATTTCAAAACTCTTCAGTTTTAATATCTCTTTGATTTTTGTTGCATATGTTGTAAATTAAAATTGGTACAATAATTTTAAACCTGCGATGCTAACTGGAGGTACAAAATTAGCGGGTTACAGAAACGATTGCTGCGCGGGCTTTTAAAACTTCAGTTTACCATCTAGTTTGAATACGAGAATGAATTTTTCTTAATTACTTTTTTTTCTTGTGTGTTCTATAAGTATATCATATCATCAGTTTATTTTTATGAAAAAAAAATTCTATTTTTATAACTTAATTAATTTACATGAACTTACAAAAAGCAAAAATGTATACTTAGTCTTTTAAAAAAAAATCTAAAAAAAAACAAAACAGGCATTATTTTTTAAATGTACCTTCTAATGGAAACACTGAAAACTGAATGTTAGGAGATGCTTTATTCAGGCTTTAATGTAAAAGTGAGACCCTACAAAGTTAACAAGAACAAGTGCAAAAGTCGAGAAGAGAGATTCGAATGACACATAAAATATATTTACCTTTAAGTTCTTCGTCACTGATAAGGGCGTTTTCAGAATTGACTACAAAAGAGATGCAGCTAACAATCAGGAAGATGTATAATAAACCCATTCTCTCTAAAAAAAAAATAAAAGACACAGTGGTCAAAATAAGCTATAATGCACGTTACCAAAATAACACCCAGTGTGTCTGATATTTTTTGTGTAAGATTTGAAAAATATAAAGGAGTCACAATTTTTTAAAAGTTTTTACTATTTTTAATAAAGTAATCTGGAGAAGTGACAATCTTTAAGTTCATATATATTCCATATTTATAGATAAATACTTTGTGTTTCCCATAGTTTTTTCTCACCATTTTTCTTAATTTTTAACTATAACAAAATATTCGTCTTGTAGATTGTAAATTTTTATGGATGCAAATGCCTTAATAACAACTTAGAAGTCGATTAACGTGTAGATTTTAAGAGTTATTAAAAACAGTTTTTCTTAAAGCAGAAAAAATTATATTTGATTAAAATTATTAAAAGTAGAAGACATTCACATAAAAATCATTGCATATAATTTAATATCATGCAATTTTATTGGCATCGTCATTGCTAACATGCTAATTTGCTTGATTTTTAATTCGATCATTGCTGTTATGAAGATTCAAAAAGCGGAATGAAATAAACTGCTAATTTTTTTGCCTTTTATTTTCATACCAATTTCTTACTGGCTAATACGAGTATTTTCTAATTATTTATAAATTTTATCTTGTTGTTTGAATTGTTTCGTTTTAAAATTCCATTAAAAAACGTTTGACTTAATAAGGATCTACGATAAATGCATAAGGTCGAAAAGTAAATCAGGTTAAAAAAAAATCGTCACACTAAAAATAATAGTAAAATTTCATTAAATAATTTAAATTATTATTTTTTTTTGTGACGCAATTAAAATAATTCTTCCTAAAATTCAAATAAATAAACTAAGAGAATAGGGTATAAAACTTGATAAAAACTAAATAAAAATCATATGTACCTTTTTGTCCGAAGCCCAATCAAACAACCGTGATTTGCTACGATATCTATCAGAATATTCACTTTGCATTTATATAGTCATACATTTAAGAGTACACGTGTTTCTTTTTAATTCTTAATTATACAAAATGATATACATATTGACAGTTTTGGCATTTTTATGGATTTGACATGGAGTTAAATTCGAATTCATTTTATGAATGCCTTAATTTTCTTTTTCTTTTTAAATCTGTCATCTGAATGTATTATATCGTAAATTGAAAATCTAGAAAGAGGCAAACTGGAGCCTTTGAATAAAATGCCATCTTTTTGGCAGAAGAATAATTTATTTTCTTTATGTAAAAGTTTTAATGTAGTATACAATGTTGGAAAAATTGGATTTTGTTGCATTTTTCTCCTATAATTTCAATTTTGCATACATGATTTTTCCAAGAAAATCGAAAATATTTTCAGTTTTCATTGGATTTACAGTCTTATAAAATTATTTTCAAAAAATCTAGTAATATGGTCTATTTTTCATTAATCCTCCTTTCATATCTTTTGCGAATCATTTTAGTAATCAGAATACTTTTGGGGGTCTTTTTTGAGCTGTCTATATTTATTCGTAAAAAGTTATAAAAATTGTATTGTAAAAAGTTCAATAATCGCGAAGTTACCTTTATAATAAATATTTATTCTATTCAATATATGATGCTTAATCCCCCTACTATAAAAAATAACGAAATTAATTTGAACACAAAATTGAGTAACTCTATGCTATTTAAATTTTAACTTTTAAGATTTAAGACGTTTTGGATTATATGTTAATAATTTAAGTTATAAATTTAAATAAAAAGGAATGAGATACATAACTGTCAAAATCTTTTTAAATTAGTTCTAAAACTGGATTCAAATTACAAAATTAAAGGATTGGATTTATAACAAACAATTTTTTTTCATAAAGTTTCTTATTTAATATAATAAGCGAATGAGTGATAAATGCAAAAATGAATTCGAAATTTGCTATATTGCTAACCATCAATTTAAATATATATATCCACGCAAAAATGTTGAATTCATAATATGTTAAAATAAATTGAGAACGAAAAAGAACATGACGCAAATCAATGAACATATAGACTCAACCCAAAATTTCTTGGTTTTGCATTTTTTTAAGAAAAATTAAATATTTGGGAAAAAATTTTATCCTTATTTAAATTTAAAAACTTTTTTTGGAAGTTTTTGTACAACAAATTTCCCCAACAATGGATGATGGCACTTGACATGACTTCATTGACATTCGAAAATTGTTAAACATGTCCATAAGTTTATTTTGCTAGAAGTTTATTTTGCTAATTCACCCCGAATATTTTCAGTAAAATTCAGGTTAGGGCAATGGTCTTAAACGGGCCACAACCCCAAAATTTTGACCTGGACCCGTAAAAAAATTAAAAAAAAATTGTAAATATGTATGCAAAATGGATCTTCATTCTCTTTGAAGTTTGTGTATATAACCACAAGTATCACAAAAACTCATCTCAGTCATTAAAACTGAAAGTTTTATTTATACATAATAACACACACACACACTTTATTTTGTCATATTTCTTCAACTTTTTTTTAGTAAAAAAGTTAAAAAAGACTTTTTTTTTTACAAAAGTTTGGGGAATATTTCTGTTTCATGCTCGTTAGCCCAATCCCAAAAAACTAAATGGTTTTGAAGGGAAAAAGGAACCCCCGGGGAAAAAAAACCCTATATCGAAGAAGAAAATTTTTCAATATTAAACAGAATGTTAAAATCTAAATTTAAGCAATAGCACTTCAAAAATTAAAGGTTGAAAATTCATCAGAATATGAAAAATCTGACCAAGGAAAATTTGGGCCCCTGAAAAAAAGTGGGGTTTTCCCTTTTAATTTTTTTATAAATTGGGTAAATCAATTTGTTTAGTCGGCCCTTTAAAGGCCCCCTGGGCCCGCCCCCCCCCGGGGGGAAGGGGTTCGGTTTATTTTCCACTTAAAATACACAGGTTTTCACACAGCTGACATTTTAATCCTTTTTATCTTCTTTTTTAATTTCTTTTTATTTTCTATCTATACCATTTCCTTTTCTATCACATTTCATTTCTATTTAGGTTAAAAATTTTTCCCCAACGGTCAAAAAAAACAAAATAAAAAAACAAAAAACAAGAATGGAAAAATACCCGCAAAAATTTTTTTAAAACCCCGCTTCGACATTTCGTTCAAAAAAAGTTTTCCCCATTTAAAAACAACTGGGTGAATAGGAAGTGATACTTCGATCACAAACTACTATTACTAGTGAGTAAATTACATTAGAATTTTTTAATAACAAATGCACAACACTTTTCTTAAATGTGTGTGTGTGTTCACATAAAAAAACCCTTAAAAAACCCCTCAAAGGGGAAAAATTTTTAAATTTTAAAATTTTAAAACCCAAAAAACCCCCACAACTAACGAAGTGTGTCTTCCCGGCTTAGAGGTAGCGTGTCAGCTTCGTAGGTTGAGGGTTCGATCCCTAAGAGTCGATAGGTTTTCTGGATGCGAAAAACGGATGGAACTGCCTAGGTTAGGGCGGGCCCCCGGGGGCAACTTGGCGGGGGTTTTTGGCATATTTAACATCCGACTAGAGCGATTAAAAATTTGCTATGTGCGTCAAAATTTGGGCGGGGCCCCACAGGTGGTACCAAACCAATTTGGGGACATGCCGTTCCGCAAAAAAGGTTTCTCCACTAAAAAATACTAACTAAATGTTTTCTTTCTTACTCTTTTCTCTAAATAAAAGGGTATATTTATCACTAAATATTTTAATTTTCAGATATCTATTTTTTGTTCTGTCTTTTTTTTTTTTTTGTTTAAATCTTTCTTATATATTCAAAATTATTAATATCTTACTTTCAGTTAATTTTTGTGAGGGATTACGGTTTTTCTCTAAGAAATTACTGTGATTATCAGTTTATTTTGAAAATTATAGTGACAAGAATATCTTACAATGCTTACTTAATCTTACAAGAAAATTTTTTAAAATAAGTATTATTTTAATAATTAAATTTTACATTGATTAATAAAATTTTTCCACATTAAATGTTTATTTTTCATGAATATTTGTGAAAGAAATTTTTGTTAAGGCTGTCTTCGGTTAATGTTAAAGAATAGGACCAGAATTCGGAACATTTTTTTCAGATATAAAAGAAATGAAACATTAATATGATATTCTGGCTTCACTATCCTTTAAGAGAAGAATTTTTTATCATACTTCCCTTTTTTAACCGAGTTTATTCATTTTTTCTGGTATAAAATGCGTTTCGCGTTTTTTCTCCTATACCGTAATGTTTAATGAGCTATGCCTTCGCGTATTAAAACAAAAAAGAAAATATTCATGGAATGTTTTAGCATTTTTAAAAACATTATATTGTTAACAAAGGTATGAGTCAAATTTGCATAGAAATTGAGGAATTTTTTCTGTCTGAAAATGTGTGCTTCGCGTTTATAGTTCAAGCCCTCTTACTTTTACCCAAGAACAGCCTTAACATTTTGATATACAAAAGTAAAAATGCATCCCTATATTTCAGTACTATTTGTGTGTGTGCTTAAAGCAATCGCGCAATGTGCATCTACTTTTTCAAACATTTAGAATTGAATGGTGGCAGCTTTTTCTCATTCAAGTTTTAGAACGAAAGTGAGATGCTATAAAATAAACAACAAAAAAATTTGCGTGACGTAGGATATACATTTTTCATTCAGTTCTTTTCCATTGAAAGGGATACGATCACAGACAACTGACATTAAGACAAATACCTAATAGAACCATTTGCTATATTATAAAAAGAAGACACCTCAACGATTCTTTTATTCAACATTCAAATATAAGCTGTCAGAAAGGAAAACGTTGTATAGCTACAGATACACAGATACATTAAATTTAAGGTCCGAAAGTTATGGGAGGATCACTATAGTTTACAATTCTTAATAGCCGAATTTTAAGAAGTGACTATATGTTAAGAATAAATATTTCCTATATTTATTAACATATTTTTTCATAGTCATTGATTTTTTACAATTCTAGCTCTTCAATTAAGTAATATAGAACTGAGAGTTGTAAAAATATTTTTAGTGGATGAAAGTTAGATATTTAATTAAAATTCATTAAGAAGTTATCGGTTATATAAAACACCAAAAATGAATCTTTTATGAAGTTAAATCTTTACAAAAGAAAGTCTCATCTTTGAGAGATTCTCTTTATTCTGAGATGCGTGAAATTATTTGTAGTGCATATTTAATTTATTTTTCTCGATTGTTTATGGAATTAGTTTAATCCCGTGAAAACAAAGTTTTAAGTTAAAATGTGTATACTCTCTCTCTCTCTATATATATATGTCTATATGTCGCAAGAAAACGATGAAATTAGGGCTTTCGTTAAATCCATAAAGGAGATGATCAATTCACGCAAGATGTTACAATAACGTCTCTTTGATGTCTTTTCCCTGTTGTAAAGTGAATTAATTAAATCCCCGAACTGCTTTAGTGAAATGATGAAATGAAAAATATGCCACTTTTTGGCTGTTGATATTTGGGGGATCCAATTTTGTATGGTTAGGATCTGCTGGGACGCATCCCCGGTGCATTTCCACCTCCCTCTACCAGCTTTTGGGCCAAATATCTCGACACTAACCTCACGTCCATTCGGACCTGGCTCATTCGATCCTCTCTAACTGATCTTCCAGCTATTATAATTTCATGATCATAGGGCTATTCCTTACATAATTTTTAATTGTTTTAAACTTTTAAAATTTATTTAAATCCACAATATTTTGGCTCCTGTTTGAGTCTCGGACTTGAGATTTGAACCAACTGTTCCACTCGTCAAGACGCCAATATTTTAAAATAAAGTCTCTTCAATTTCATTTCCATGATGAAAGTAAGTGATTTTTTTCAAACCCTGAACTGTTTCAGTGAAATGATGAAATGAGCTAGTCAGGATTTGCATTAGCAAAATACTGTTCAGGGAGGGGGGAGACACCTGGGAGGGCGAGTCCTTGTTTTCCCGAACCAGACGGTCAAAATCCTCGGAGCTATCGGAATTTAAAATTTTTAAAATTGTTTAAAAGCGTGAAGGGGGGAAGGAATGGGATTATTGGGATAAAATTACATATTTGAAGAGCTCATAGAGAGAACAATCGAATCCAGTGGGTGCGGTCGACCAAGGTAGCATAGGATTCGAGTTATTAATGGGGAAGCCCTGAAGGGGGAGCACCGGAGGGGGCCAATTCCACGTAAAGCTCGCCCATACACGAAAATATGGCGGACCTTCTAAAATCAAGTCCCAAGCTCAATTCCTTAGGGGGAGTGAAATTTTTTCAGATCCCATAAGATTAACATGAGAGCATATTAGTATAGGGAGTCAAGTATATGACTGGATGCGTCTCGACGAGTGGAATAGTTGGTTCAAATCTGAAGTCCGAAACTCAAACAGGAGCCAAGATATTTTTGGATTTAAATAAATTTTAAAAGTTTAAAAAAGTTTTAAACAATTAAAAACTATGTAAGTAATAGCCCTATGATCATGAAATTATAATAACTGGAAGATCAGTTGAGGGGGATCGAAGGTCCCGTGGACTGTGGGCTGGGTGCAAATTTTGGCCCAAAAAAGCTTTAGAGGGGGGGAATGCCCCGGGGAGAGGTCCCAGAGATCTAACCATAACAAAAGTTTTGGATCCCCAAATATAGTCCTCTAGCCCCAAAAAGTGGCATATTTTTCATTTCATTATTTCATAAAACAGTTGGGGAAATTTTTAAAAAATTTCCCCTTACACAACGGGAAAAAAGACATCAAAGAGATGTTATTGTAACATCTTGGTGAATTGATCATTCTTTAGGGATTTGAGAAAGCCTAATTCCATCTTTCCCCCTGCGACATATATATATATAAAATTTTCGATTTTAATTTTAAACAGTCAAATGAATCAATGCTCCTCTTTATAACAGAATCTTTAATTTAAAGGGGAGGGAACGACTAAAAATTCTTTTGGGTTACGAGTTTTGGTACTAGTAGTATTTTTGGGGCAGGGGCCCCAACCCCCGGTAGGGAAAATATACCGGGCCCACAAAACATTAAAATTTTCCCTTTTCATTGTGGTATATTTTTGGGTTTTTCGCTGCTTTTTTTTTTAAAAAAAACCATTTTTTGAACCTTTTATATTCATTTTGGTGTAGCTATATGTTATTCTGAAGACACATTTATATATATAAATACTATTAAAATAAAATTATTAAATTAAAACAATCTAAAATATAAACAGCGGGGCTCGGTAAAATTATCCAACGTTGACCGGTCGGGCGTAAAAAAGGGTTGGAAAATGCTTTGGGTTAACCCAATTTAAAAGAAAGGCCAGTCTTCGGGAAAAAAGTTTTTGAAATTATCTTGTTTTTAAAAATTAAATTTCAGTAATATAGGGGTTTCAATGACATGATTTGTGAGGTTTCCCCGCGACGGGGCAAGGGTTGAGTCCCAAACGATTTTTGTTTTTTTGTTTTAAAATTATTTAAATTTTTTTACAATTAAATAAATTTTTTAAAAGAACTTTTTAAATATTTATATGATTATAAAACAATTAAAATTTAAAAGTATATGACATAAGATATATATTCTTTTTTTATATTAATTATACAAATTTTTTAAATAAAAATTATAAAATATTTTGTATATTATTATAATTTTTTTATAATATTTCATTTATAATATATTGTATTTCATATTATAAAGCTATCTGTAACTAATTTTTATAAAAAATATTTAACATTTATTATACTGTAATTTATAATAAATATTATTTATTAATAATTATATTTATAAAATATAATATAAATATTTATATAATTACAGTAATTATTTTACTTTTCAAAGAACAAAAAATATAACTATCTAAAACATCATTAAATATTTAATAAACCTTTTTTAAATAAATTTATTTAATTGAAAGAATAATTAAATGAATTTAAAAAATGAAACAAATAAATCATTTGCGCGACTCGAACCTTGGCCGGCCGCGCGGAAACAGGTACTCTCCCAATCAAGCCATTGCATCGCTGGAGATAATTGAAATTTGATTATATAAAAGCTAAGCATGAATTTCGATGGCTATTTTCTCCGAATTGACTGGCCATTCGGCGCTATTTCATTGGGGGTTGATCACCCTAAAGAAATACAACTATTACACGAAGTCTCATCCCGAAATGAATTTCCTTAGTCGTGCTCTCCCCTTGTTAGATAATCTTTCTATGAAAAATTAATCCAATCATTTTATACAGAGAGAGAGTTTTGGTTCCATTTACTGTTTGAAAACATATCTTAAAGTTTAAAATTCTATTAAAAACGTGACACATTTTATGAAATTATTGTCTGTTCCCAGGAGAAAATTTACTTGTAGATAAAAAACATATTTAGTAGTCATTGTAAGCTTTGTATTTGCATTTCACTCATAAACGGGGGGTCCCCTTGGTCTCAGTAATCCTTGGAATCCCCTTCACATGGAGAGAAATATGCAGGAACGTAAACATACATGAATTTGCAAGTCATTAGGATCTTGGGGCACACACACGCACATAAGAAATTCCTGCTGTTTAAATACCAGCACTGCCAGAGCCAACTTGACACCAAAAACATTTCAAACCGTATCAGGAGTTGCCGGAATTCCTCTTTCAGACCAGGGAATAATGTAGGTAAAGTTTTATTTATTAATAATTCTAATTAACTGGTACTTGACGGCCATTCCTTTCACTTTAAACTAGTATAAATTTAACTTCATAAATAAACTTATATTTTATGTTACTGATTTTGATTCCATTTTCAATAGAGCTGTAACAGTAGCACTTTTCTAATAGATACTTTCAAACTGAGAAATATCCCTCAGACATTTATAAATAGTATCATATAATATCAACAGTCCAGTGGTCTAGTAGTGGCGCGCCGCGCCTCCACGTCACAGGTCCGGGGTTCAAACCTCGGGCTGGGCAAGGTAGACTCAGACTTTCATCCCTTCAGTGGGTCATAAAAGGAAAACTACACTTGCTTGGGAACTAAACAATGAGGGTTTTGCGTCTGACTGGCTACTTTACCAGAACATCTGTAAGGCATTCGCCCGTGGGTGATGCCTTACTTCCAAGTTATCCTCATGACCTAGAAGTGTGGGAGTGAATGAAGAACCAGGCGTTGTCATAATCTTAATATTTCTTTATTAAGATCTTAACTTGAACACTATACACACACACACAATGATAATGTATATATTATAACTTAGCGGTTCTGAGGTAAAGAAACACACAAAACGTATTATCAAATAAGCGCGACCTTAATCACTATATTTAACTTTACCACCTACTCCTAATCTCAGTATATACACAGTTCCTAGTATTTAATAGAACGATCCTACCTCTATATCCTAGGTAGCAGCCACTATCTCGAATCCTCAATGTAAATTCCTTATCTCGCGTGGAATGGTATCCACCTTGACTTGAACGCACTTTCACGGATAGCTGACACTGGAATATCGGCTTACTTCAGCTTACACGCTTAAACTCCGACTAGCATAATCACTTTCCCAAATCACTTACGCTAAACTTCTGCTATTTAAAAGGACCCTAATTTGAATAATCACGCTTTGCTTCTGGATTTGGTTGGAAAGGATTTGCTTTTTTCGGAGTTAATGAGCAAATCCACTGAAATAAGTAAATCTTTCGCAAACACTGTCAAGGTCCTTTTATTGCATTCCAAATGCCTTCTGAATAATTTTTTTATGGATAGCAGTTCTGAGATCGTACTTTGGAAAGACGTATATATACGTCCAGGGCAAATAACTTACCGGCTGAAAAAGACGTTTATATACGCCGGTGGCACTTAAGAGGTTATAGTCGTATTGTAGGTTTAGCATCAACGTATAGTATTATTAAACTTAATACATTGTTATTGTATGAAGGGGTGGGGGGCGCGATGAAAATTTTAATTGAATATTGGGTAGCAAGAATTGAAAGTTTGAGAAGCAATGCCCTAACCACTATATGTTTCATATAAAATGCATCATTCAAAGAAAAATATTTACATAGGTACTGGAAGAACTTTTGTCTACGCGCATCTAGCTTGACATCCAGATCGTGCAAGAAGTTAAAGAAAATTATATACTTAATTTTGTTTCTCACAAAAGTCTTTTTTGTATAAGAGTTATCATTATAGTGACTGAATTTTTATAACAAAATTTTCAAGTATAACCATGAAAGGAATACTTCAAAATTTTTCCATGTGATTCTAGTCATACTTATTTATTTGTATACAGGAGTTTATTTAAAGGAGAAAAAAAAATTAATTATAAAATGCATAAAAAGTCAAGAGAGAGTGAAAGGATTACCTTAACGTCGCACTATAAAGCAACAAAAGGGTTATTGGCAAAATATTTCGTAATTTTGAGCCTCGGTCAAGTTACGAGGATGACACATGAGCTGGTAATCCCCTCTCCTAACTACCACACTACAACAACGGGAAAACATTAAGCCTCTAGAGATTTAATGTACATCGGCCTTCTTTACAAGGTGGGTCTTCTTTGGAACCAGGGATCGAACCCACTACATTCCGTCATCGAGTTCATGACCATAATCACTAGGTTACGCAGATTCTATAAAGAGTGAAACAAAATTATAAAAATGTTTAAAAATCAAATTTTAAAGCATACGTAAAAAACACAGGCGATTTAGAATTTCAAAACATTTAACTAAACATAGCATTTTGTACGTACTAGCATAAAAAATTAACAGTAAAATAAATAAATAACATTAAAACATTTTATACTAAGTTGGTTAATATCTTTATATATATAAAAATCTTCTGTGCGTGTGTATGTGACTAAACTCCTCCTAAACGGCTGGACCGATTTTGATGAAATTTTTTGTGTGGGTTCAAGTGGATTCGAGAATGGTTTAGATTTACAATTCGGTCCGATATCGCAATTAGTTAAAAATATATTAATTAAAAGCAGTAGCGCACACAGGAATTTTTCAAGGGGGGTGTCCGGGGTTGAAAGTTCACCATTCTTGTATCATGCTCCTTATGATTTTGTCGATTTTCGGGAACAAAACACAGTAAAAAACTAATTATAGAATAAATAATTAGCATTAATTAATAAAATTAATCATTAATAACAAATATTTAATTAAATTTTACGTACTATATACTTAGAATTATAATCAATCAGAAAAAAAATCGAGGTCTTTGGGGGGAAGTCCGGACCCCCAGGACCCATCCCTTGTGTGCGCCCCTGATTAAAAACATTCAACTCAATATTCACCTGCATTGTTGTAACAACGTTATTGTTATAAAAATGACGTAAGTTAGTGTGGAAAATCGATTTTCAGCCAAACTAGCCGAACCGGGTCTTCATTGTTACAAAAATGCAGAGGAATCATGCTTTTTAGCGTTTTTAATTAATATCTTTTCAAATAATTGTTATATATGTACTTCTGTGCTTGTGTATGTGACTGAACTCCTCCTAAGGGACTGCACAGATTTTGACGACATTTTTTGTGTGGTTTCAAGTGGATTCGAGAATGATTTAGATTCACAATTCGATCTGATGCCGCAATTATTTAAATATGTGCCAAAATTATGTAAGGGCACGCGATTGTTCATAAAAAAATCATGGATAATATTCTTGAGACCACTATTTTGAGCGGCAAACTTGAAGGTGAAGTTGTACTTCTACCACATATCCCAATGATTCATTCAGACTCACCAACCCATTCAAATGTTTGCAATTTCCAATTCGTTTGGTATTTGCTATGACCATTACAAGGTCAGGCAATGACAACTTACTGACAACAATGTGGCTTAGATTTAGAAAACCCTTGCTTTTCACACTGCCAATTATATGTTGCATGTCCGAGGTTTGACAAACTATCGCATTTGTATGTTTATGCCCCTCAAAAGGATTAACCAAATCATTGTACATTCAATGGCATTACGATACATTTATTTTTTGTGCATTAAAAAAATATACCTATTATGAAAATAGCTCTAGTTTTATCTTTTTTACCCTTTAATCAAAACAAGTTAAGTTTCTATTCAGAATAGGTTCTATATTCAACTTAGTTCATAGTAAATACATACTCACACGCAATCGATTGGTCGAATTGTGGTAACTGTACATGTGATGATGTCAGGTATTGTAATAACTTTCTTTATAAAAAATTTCATCAAAACGGTCCAGATTGTCACAACTTATTCAAAAAGTTTGTAATTTTAGGATTTAAGACGTGTGTACAGGACAACGTCTGTCGGGACCGCTAGTATTTTTGTAATAATTATATTTAGCAGAAAAAGTATTTGTTGATTTAATAAATGAGTTTTAAACTTTTTTCTTCAAGACACTGGGATGAATAATTTTATCAAAACCTCTGAAAAAAGCATAGAATTTAGTAGAAAAAAAAGAAGTGTCACACACACAGATTTAAAGATGAACACTAAGAATTTATTTTTTTTTTTAGAATATGCAAAGAAATATAGGAGTCTTCTAAAAATATAAATTTGATTATTATGGAGCTTAAGAAGAAAGTGTCATCTTAAATATTTAAAATAGCATATTATTAAATACCATAATTAAAATAGCATATTAAAATAGCATGAATTAAAATAGCATATTAAAATAGCATGAATTAAAATAGCATTATTTGAAGGGATTTTTTTCTTAAAAATCCCTTTAAAAAAATCACTATTTTTTTTGCTACTTATTCTTATTTTAAGTTCTGAAATTAACCAAATGCTATTAATCATATTTTTATTAGCTATAGTCTATAAGCAAATCTAAATTTAATGCCATTATTTTTTTAAAAATTGGCCGTGAAAAATCTAAATCATGCTGATTAAAATTTTCATTTTTGTTTTGCAAGGAGAAAAGTTAACACAAAGTTAAACATATTCTATTTTTCAAACATTTTCACACTCTAAAATTTGGCAGTTTTGATATAAAGTTCAACCTTTAATAATAATAAAATATTTTTAAAATAATTTTCTGAGTTTTTTTATATTTACATCTTTTTAAATGTTTATTAACTTGTATTAGAAAACAATGAATTAAGAGCACATAAATTGTGACACCCCATCATTGTCTGAATGCAAATTCTATTTTAATTTTTACATGAATATTTATAAACTATGTCAATTATAATTTTTGGTATAATAGTAGTTGTATAAGGTTCAAATATTGAAATGTAAATCGTACAAAATGGAAATCACTCATTTTCATTGAAAAGGAAATTTACATCCTATGTCTTGTTAAGAAAAAAAAATATATACACAGAAAATCTTACTGTGTACATTAAATCTTACATACATAGATGCATATAAAAGTCAGTGGCGTAACGTACACCCCCGCAGTGCAGGGGGCACAGGATTATAGAGGGCCCAAAGCCTGACTGATGCTAAGTACATACCAATTGTAAGATCCGGCTTGGGGCCCCAAACCCAACTTTGCAGAGGGGCCCTAATAGTCTCCGTTCCGCCACTGATATATATATATATATATATATATATATATATATATATATAATAAGTGTTTTACTAAATTATTCTTTAACAAAGTTTTTCTTAAGTTGATACAATAATAATAATAAAAAAAAAAAGATCATGTACGATTATAAGGAATAAAATAAAATTTCAAAAAGACATTAGCGAATTCTGGAGTTTTTTTGTTTTATAAAAAAATGCTAAAATTTTGAAAGGTTAATTTAAGATAAATATATTTATATGCCGATTGAACTTTTAATTGATCGGTTTCTTGTTCAATCAAGTTTTACAGTCACCCCTTGTGATACCCCGCGGCCCGGGGGTATCATCTCTTCATCTACGCGACCTAGATTTATAGAAGGAAATGACTGATCACCCAAATTCGTCATAATAAATCTAATTTATTACTATTCCAATATATTGATCTTCACAACACATATCTTTCTTATAGGGATGTAATCAGGAGTGATACAACGTAATTCTAAATCTAAGTAACTAGCGCCTGGAATATTAATCACTATCTTTATGAAAGGCTATCCTAAGAATCCTTATCTGCCTTAAATTCCTTAACACACTAAAGTCCGTTCTATAATTAATATCTTACCAATATCTCACGGCGATCAGCCTCTCAGCTTTCAGTCTTTCTTCTATTCTATTCTTCTACATTTCATCTACTATATTCTTCCATTCTACTTCCATCCTCCTAACACGCGAATGCTAAAGCTCCTTTATATATCTATTAACTAATCTGCAAATAGTGGTTTCTTCTTGAGAGGATTGGATTGAAATAATGCCATTCTCTAGCCCCAAAGATTCCTTAAGAGGATTAGTAAGAAAATCCGATAAAGCCCCGTCACACTCTTTCAATAAATCTATGGTGAAAGAACATTTCTCATTCAATATTCTTTTATTGCGGTGCACGAAACACATCGTCTTAGTATGTTTACATCTTGTGTTTTTCTGCCAGGCCGTATTCTCAAAACTCTTTTCAGGGAGTTGTAATATTCTATTTGGGAATGGCAAAAAACCCCATCTTGTAAGAGTCGGGGGTTTTTAAAAAATTTTGATTTTCTTAGGGGATTATTCAGATTTTTTTCATCTCATTTACTTAAGGATTTTTTACCCAGCAGAGAAATGTGAATTCTATTATACTATTCACTAACTTATGCAATATCCACATTTTCTTGTAAATTACTATTTTTTCGAAAAACTAACCGGAAAAAGAGAAAAGTAATGAAAAATGTGAAATAAAATACCATACTGCAAGTATATATACGCTTCCAAATTAGATCTTTTAACTATTACATCGAAAAAAAAAAATCTCGGTACGAAATAATCTTTGAGTATAATAAATCAGCTCTCTGAATAGATATAATGGAGGAAAATTCAGTAAAGTATTTGAATATTTCGAAAAACATGAGTGATTCTCTCCTTTAGAAATTAGATATATGAAATTTGTGGATTAGATAAATAATTACTTTCCTTAGTACAGGCAAAATATTAAAACTACGTGTAATTTGACATTTTTGTATTGTATTTGTAAAAATAATGTAATTTACCTTCGATCTAAATCAAGCATTTTTCAAACTGTGGGACACGCCTCCTAGGGAGCGGGATAACCCTACAAGGGGGCACGAGCATATCGAAAATAAAAGGTTTAAAAAATTAATTTACTGGAACGAAGTAAACAAAATACTTTCTGACATTTAAAAAATACGCATTTACATTGGTATAATTTATATATATCAGCTGGATACTACTTCATCAAAAATAAAAGTTTCCACTTTGATACATTAATTATCTATCTGATCCTATAACTAACTAAATAAAAAAATATTTTGTTTGATATGCATTAATCCCACGATGAGAAATTTTTTTTATTACGTTTGCTTTTTAAACCTAAAATACTACTTTTTCAGAAAAAGGAAGAAGAAAAAAAACTCAGACACAGAGAAAAATTCTAGGGAGATAAAAAATTCATCACTTTTATTATTACTGAAATGCTGTTTATTAGGTGTAGAATGAAAAGGAAGACTTATACACTTTTCACCTAGGAAGCAGATTTGCTTCAGTCTTCATTGTCTTCATCGTTTGACCTCAAAATTTATTGGTATGATTAGTTCTGACTTGAAGGATTATTTGGCTAAAATTTATTTTTATGGGTATTTTGAAAGATATAAAGCATGATGAAATACGCGTTTTACACAATTCTTATTTTAGAACTAACATCCATATTTTCATATTGAATACACTTTTAACCCGGCAGCGGTCGCACGGGGCCCAAAGTCAGAGGGAAGCTAAACTACAACAATTTGAACAAAATATGACGGTTTTGCTTACATATATCATTTCTGTAATGTTAGCGAAAAGTGTCTGTGATTTGTGTCCTTTGTTAAAGATACGAACCTTTGAAACATTTTAGTTCAGTTTTAATAGATTTTTTCTCAAATTATCAAAGAAAAAAATGAAAAGTCCTTGAGTAGTAGTATTGAGTGCGCGCCTGCTCTCACAGGTTAAAACATTTTGAAGTCTTCTTGCTTTAAATATTAATACCAGATGTTATGGATATGATAGTGAGCAACATATACTAGACTCTTTTTCTAAAAACATTTATACTTTTAGAAATGGATGATGGAGGAAATAAATTTTTAATTAAATATCATTTTCCAATCTGTTCCAATTTAAAATTAGAGAAAAGAAAAAAAACTAAAAATATCCCATTAATTAAAGTAACAAATACAAATTTGCATTTATCTTGTTAATTTGTGCAGTTTATAATTAAGATCATATTGTAGCTTTAGCGCCAAGAGCGCATTATTATTGTATAAAGGGGACGCGATAAAAATTGTGATTGAAAATTGAGTCGCCAATAGTGAAAGTTTGAGAAGCACTGATCTAAATGATAATAATTCTTCGCTTTGAAAAATAAATTAAAAATTTAACTTAGTTGACAAATGCATAAAGGTTTTTTAATCTGATTTTGATTTTAAAAAAAATTTCGAAGTGAATTCGAGAAATCATTAAAATTACTGCTGAAACTACACAGTTAATATTGCGAGAGAACATTAGCGTTAAAAAAAAGCCGAATATCAGAAATGCAGGTATTACTATGCAGAGTTTCCCGTGAGGGGGAAAAATTGCATATGGTTACTGCAAAACGGGTTTGTCTCAAGGATCACACATCCTAAAAAAATCATCTAGGAGTTATTTCAAGTATACGCCTTGGCAACGACCTTGACTAGAAAAGCGCATTTAGCGGTGGAAAATCCCAGCCTACGATATTGAAAAATTTCCCGATTGATCTTTGACTATAAAGAAGATTTGGGGTGGAAATCCAGGCCCCAATATTTAAGATTTCCCCTAAAACCACAGGAAAACTATTTCACTATTTTTTAAGGGTTACCCTTTTATGGCTTTAATTTTCCTTATATTTTTAAAAATCTTAATAAGGCAAAAGTGTATTTAAAAATATTAAATAAAATTCTGAAAACTTTATAGACATTTTGTTCGTGCAGCAACAATCTTAGATATAATTTCTGTCATTAATCTAACTTTTTCTCAAACGCATCAGTGAAGCTGAAATTTTTCCGAGAACATGGATCGTGCAGCAATCCTCAACTTCTATCCAATAGATTTTTGAGCATCAATGAGAAACAGTATTTCTGAAAGAGCCGAAGGGGAAATGGGCACCGCTCTTTTTTGAAATTGGATTAAGCGCTCAGAAGCTCGTCCCAAGTTCTAACTTTATTTACTGTCGAGAATTGTTTTCTGTTTTACTTTATAATTTGTAAGAAAACGCTCATTATGAAGGGAAAAACCCCTCAAATATTTCTCAATAAAGAAATTTCTATAAGGTAAGTTTTTTATGTTGCTCTAAGTCATCGGTTAACAAATCTTATTGTTTAGTATCTCAAGAATTTGGGTCTTTGGGCATAGTTTCCGATTCTAAGACCTTTGTTTACATTTTCAGATCATCCTTAAGAGTTAAACATTAGGCATAACGCGGCGAACAATAAACACTGTAATTAGCGAGAAATGACTTATTGCCAAAAAAAAATCCAATATGGCAGCTGCCGGGCACATACAATACCAGTTCTGTGTAGCTGAACAGTGCGACATTTATGTTCATTCATTTACCAATGGTGTTCATTCTTTTTTCACTCACAAAACCCTTGAAACTGCAAGGTGCTTTGGAGTAATCCACTCCACTCTTAGATGAATATCTTAAAATACTATTGTTAGTATATCAACATGTTAAAGTATTATGTTATTAGGAATCTTTAATATAATTGGTGCAAAGTTGCTATCCGATGGGCGATAACACTACAATATGGTTACCTTGATATTTTTATCCTGTGGTAATGTGGTTGCCATGGGGATGATGTATATTATAGTTAATTTTTGTTGATTTTTATGTGATAATCCTTTTAATTTGATTTCTTTAAAAATCTAACCATTTTCATTGCAATCATTTTTCAAGCTGGCTGCTTCAGTCTTCTGTTGTATTTTTGTGCTATTTTTGAATATGGGTATATCTAATATCGTTAGTGAGTACCAAGGTATATCGTTCAAAAAATATGATGGCTGTGCTTTTAATTATTGTTGCAAACTATGCATTTCCACTTTATTTTACTTTTAAATAATGCAATTTTTTAACGTTCTTTGTTCGAGATGAAATTCATTAAAGGAACACACGGTTTGGGGAATATTGTAAATTATCAGCAATTATTAATTTATATTCATTATTAATTTTAATATATGTAATGGGATTATTTTTTATGTTTAATATAATTATATTGTATATTTGTTATTAACATTATATAATATATTATTATAGTATTATTGATTGATATTGTTTATTTCAAACAAATCCTACATTATTTCTTTGAAATAAATTTAATTTATCAATAATGTAATTGTGTGACCCAAGTGCCACACCAATA
>BMAV01015291.1:0-105923 GCA_019973955.1 Trichonephila inaurata madagascariensis
CCCCCTACCCTTGAAGCCGATTACATGGGCCGGGGTACAGTTGGACCATGCCTCAACCTTATTTTAACGTAAGGGCTACCGAAAACTGTCCACAGCCGGTTTTCCCGTACGTAGATATTTTCTTCTTTCTTTGATTTGTACATACATACTTTTATTTCTTACAGTGAGAGATTATTAGTGCTAATGTGCTTTTAAGAGATGTATAATTTGACCATGGTACTGAAATACTTTTCATCCTGGATTTTCTTTGTGGGGATAGATATTAGATTCTTGGAAAAGGCATTGTGCAGTTTGCTTCTTGAGAAGAAAAGGAAATGGAAAGATAATCCAAAAAAAAAACACCCGATATTATCTTTGTGCCCATTGAAATCTTAATATTATACCATGCTTTTCTCAAATTGTGAATGCATATATATACATGAATACGCACAGAAAATCACCAACCATTTGAAAAAGAGGCACAAATATGAAATATTTTTGTAAGTATGGGAAAAATTCTTTTACGATATATGAAACGTTCTTCTTAGCATACAGAGAGCACTTACAAAACGTAATCATTTAGGTTATTTTGTGCTCTACATACACACACGCACAATTATAAAACAAAAAGTAGTGTGAAAATTTTAAAACTGAAAATTAAAATAAAATTCTTCCACACATTTTCGCATTCTGTTAAATATTGTGCTCAGTTATATGCAATAAAAAATGTGTGTGTGTATTTTTAACATTTTGGGCAAAAAAGTTGACCGCGTAAGGGATTAAAATAATTTTAACAATAACTAATAGATAAAAATAAATCTAGCAATCTGATTGCAGTTAATTGTAATAGATTCCGAATTCTGCCTTAAAAGAGTTTAGCCCTTGCTTGATGAATAAAAATCAAACAAATAACAAACATTCGCCCTGTAGAACATTACATTTTACAAGTAAAGCTTTAAGATAGCTAAAGACAGCACAAGACGATAATTAGTTATACGTTTTGTTGGTTGACCTGTTGAATCGAAATCCGATTGAAGAAAGGAAGTGAAAAGGTATCTATTAGTTAAATTATTATGCATCGATTAAGTTAAATTGAAACTTGCGCGTAAAATTATGAACTTATTATGAAATAATAACCCTTTATATAAGGACGGTACTTATAAGTACCACTCACTTTAGAGTTGCGTAGAATAACCATTTTTACGAATATTTTGACGATACTTAGGAGGGATATTCCTTGAAATCCACTCTTTCAAGATATATGGCAGCACAGGTTCTATGAAGAGTACCTTAGCGGGGAAAGTGAACAGTTTTATAGCAGAAATTGCGTTTTCAGCTGACGGCGTTTTTAGCGGATTGTGAAGATAATCATTTTTGTCCCAAAAAAATTGTTAATGTCAAAATTTAAGTGCCTTATTTTTTTTGCATGTTAATGAAGACCTTAGAAAACGATTTGACTATTTATTTTAAGTGAACAGTGTATATATATAATTAATTTTACAGTTGAATATCTTTAATTCATTAATTAGCTCTAACGGATTAAATTTCCCAAAGTTGAGTATTTTGTTTATGTGTATCCCTTAATTTTCAATGTAGTAATTCAAAAAAAATATATATTGCATGAAAAAAACTGCAATAAATCATAATGTGGTAAATAAAGGGTTAAACTCACTTCTACAAACTTATGCTATTTTAAAACATAGATTTTGCGTATTTTTTTAGACAAATTGTTCGCTTTTGCTTAATAATAACAAATAATAATAAATAATAGCAATTTTCAGTAAAAAATAAAAATAAAATATTGGTATTTTTCAACTCTCCCAACCAAAGGGAAAAAAGATGAGTAAATAAATAAATAAATTTGTCTACATTACGATTTCGAAATATTTACTGCATTCACCAAGTGTATGTATATGTGTGTGTGTGTTCATTTCTTTAAATTTAAAAAAAAAATTCTTTTTGAAAAAGTGTATTATTTATAATAATTGCAGTACTTTTCGAAATAGTATTTTCCTTTTATTCTTCAGTCTTTTTTTAAACTGCTATAATACAGAAATACTATCAATGTTATGTAATTTATTTATTTAATAAATAATCCAGTAAATTATTAATTAGAGTTCTATAAATACTTAATTAAAATAAACTATTTGTTCTGAATAATTATTTATTTGTGTTACAAGCCAACGCACACTTAGTATGTTATCTTCCGAAAACAATTTTATTTTAAATTAGTATGAAACTGATATTTAAAAAGGGTAATTGGAACATTTTTTAAATTGACTTCTTCATAAAAGAGACGCGCGCGTTTCATGAATCCCAAACTGTTTTTATCTACAACGTCTTAAATTTCGCTCTTTTAAATCGTCTCATATTTTTTTATTCGAAAAAAAGATGTCCAAGTACTTTACAAGATAAACTTTCCTTTACAAAAATAAAAACTTGCACAATTTTTAATTTAATCTATGATAAAAAAAATATGAATTTAAAATCGAATCGTATCCTTTATCCATTATTGACTTCTCATTATTGAATTTTCTTATTTCTGAAATGTTTTTTTGGTGTTTTTTCTTTAAAATACCCCTAAACAAACCTTAAAGATCATATTTTTTATTGTTTTAAATAAAAAATGAATAATTAAATTATATATATCACCATTTTTCTTTCAATATACAAGTTTTACATAATTACATTTTTACTCAGATTTTATTTTGTCACTTATTTATTATATATATTATTTTTATTCTTTGAAAATAAGTTTATGCACATTTACTTTAAGTTAAGTTCATCTAAATATAGCTAGTTAGAAATTTTATGTTTTTTCTCCCTTTAGAACAGTGAAAAGTTAGGTTTGCAAAAAAAGATAACAAATAATTTTTCAAATAATGATGATTTTCAAATTGTATTTTGTGATAAGATTATACCTTATATAATTAAATAAGGTGAATTTAATCCCAAATTACGACTTATAAAACTACTTTCTCTGGAACTCAAACATTTCAAGAAATACGCCAATTTTTCAACCAAATTGTTTTCATTTCAATGTATGCCAATAAAGTAGCCCCAGATACTCAAGACAAAAAATATTATAACCTAATAGAATATTATAATTCAAATAGAGTGAAGTGCCGTTCAGATGATCCATCTGCCTCATCATCAAAACATACTTTGAAGTAATACTTCATTCTTTTTGCTTCCCCCACAACCAAAAATATTGCTGGATTGCAATGGTAATACAAACACCCAACACAACATTATTATAACCTATTAGTCACAAAGGGTTATTGTTACAGCTACCTAAAAATTATACCTGACCACTATTCAAATGCCTGATTTCACCAATAATGATTCACGAGAAAGGTTTGTTGTTCGCATGCGAAACCGAGGTTCTGTTTCAAGACGTTTGAATTTTGACTGACAGCCGGGCTTCAGTACATCTATCCAATGGGCTCAATTCATGACATCACATGACAAAGACAAACACGTGCCCTCCATTGAATCCAAAACAAACATTAAACTAATAGTACTTGTTGTTCAATTTGTAAAACAGATAAAATTTCAAATTTCACATTTGGATAAAGATGTTTAAATATTGGGAAAAAAAAAATTCAAAAAGATTTTTTAATATTAAAAAAAAATCATATTTCATGCTTATACTTTTAAATAAAATGCATTTTGTATACATGCGTACTTTTTGAGAGAAAGTTTCTGCAAAGAGCAAAACTTGGCAACACCGAAGCGCGTGAACTGATTAGTTGGGAACACAAGATAGTTTTTATCATGTGACTATGACGTCACATGAGTTTTTGAATTGATCGTCTAGAAGCAAGTGGTTTTCACTACCATGCGACTATGACGTCATATGAATTGAGCCCATTGGACATCTATACGGGAACCAGACCAGCCTTGATATTCTTAACCTTCTTGGTTGGATTTCTTCTAATCATCATGTAAATTTTCAGCGGGGCCCATCCCACATGGGGATTGATGGTTATGAGGAAGCCTACTTAGCCAGGACTGCGACCGAGCAGGGGTGAGCCCTACTGGGTCTCTTAACCTCAGCGAATTAACCTCCCTTAAGAAGAATCAACTATATCAACTTGGAAGAACTCCTCCTAATCATCCTTGATGCTTCGAAAGAAATCCAAGAGGTGCATTCAGGCTTATGTCTAGTACAGGGGTGGGGAACCTTTATGGATCAAAGTGCCATTTTTTTTAAAGAAGTATTTAATGGGGTACAGACGTGCCGTCAAATGATTTTGAGACTTGTGATTATTGGGAAAATAATAAAACTAAATACAAACAACTCTCAAAACTCTTTATTTACAACGAAAAATATCTTTTGAGCTGTATGGTTGTAAATGTTTTAGTTATACATGTAATTTGAATTAAAGAAACATTAGCGTGACTTCTGTTGTTGCAGATTAAATGATAAATAACTTTTATTAGGATTGTAAGATGTTACTTTTAGCAGAATCCATGCGGAATTGGAGTCTTTTGCCAAATGGTTTCTAAGCAATTAATTATTTTTGCTGTGGTTCACTTCTTTTACAAGAGGATTTGTGATTTGCATCAAAATGCCGTTTTACAGACGATCTTCTGCATACCACTATTCCAGAACATAAAACACACGCCACTTTGTCGCCTTTACTAATCATATGCCATATTTATAGATTCACCAAGTTTGAAATTTTCTATTACACTAACTATCTTGAACTTTTTGTTCTTTTACTGAACTAGCCATGTTAAATAACAGTTAGAAATAGTAAATGTAACACAAATAAACTTTAAAATAAAGTTATGTTGACGAAATTGACTATGCTATGCGTAGACAAATTTTGTATTATAAGACGTAACTAAAGCAATAACTAAGAGACAATAACAAACGAGTGTGCTCCCCGCCGCTCCGTTAGCGATCACTCGCGTTTGTTCGTAATATTTCATAGTGAATTTTGTTATTTTGAAATGAAATGCAAACCATTTTGATCGTTGGCATGCTCAAAATATTGTGTCGCGTGCCATTGATGGCACGCGTGCCACTGGTTCGCCATTCCTGGTCTAGTAAATACCAGTTTGTCTTTTCGCGCTTTGTGAGCGGCCATATAAAAGCTCTCACTTTTCGTCATAGTCAGAAGATATTTCCGGGGTTCAACTGGTGTTATTAGGCTGTGGCCAATGCCAGGTGTAAATCTAGAAGTCCAACCTGTTTCAGGCTCTGGCAACTTTCCTTCCTTCCCGAAGGAAAAGACAACAACTGGTGTTATTCCAATCTGGTCTCTCTTCTCACATCTTGACTTGTTTGGATTGTTTTTGGTGTTCCAAGTCCTCTTAAAAAGGACGAGGTCCTTCTGGACCCTTTTCTGATTTTAGAATTTCTAGAATTTGTTGGCTTCATGGAGACAATCTGGGATTAGAAACAACTAAACAACCAATAATGACGTTAGTTTTGGAAATATATTATAACAATGATAAATTTCAATTTTAATTCGTATTGAATTAAATTAAAACTCGCACAAAAATTAAGCAGTACTTAATCAATCGATAAGCGGGTACTTTCGTATTATCCCGTCGGAACAGTAAATTGAAGAATTTCCCTACTTACAAACAAGGTTATTGCGTTGGATTATGCGAGGAATGTTCTTTCGTTATTGGCTAATGAATATTACGGAAATAGGCGATAGATGGTTTTTATTTGGTGAAACGGATTGTGACGTGCTGTAGTAATTTTTACGTAATCAAGAATTAAAAGAAGAAATGAAATATAATCAAACTATTTAGAGTTTCAACTAACTATGAAAATGTTTTTTTTTTTTTATTTGGTGTAACGGATTGTGACGTGCTGTAGTAATTTTTACGTAATCAAGAACTAAAATAAGAAACGAAATATAATCAAACTATTTAGAGTTTCAACTAACTTTCAAAATTAGCGTCCCAATTTTCAATCATAATTTTCATCGTCCCCCCCTCTTATTTAATGACAATGTATTGAATGCAATAATAATGTACTTTTATGTAAAGTTACAATACGACCTTTTTTATAAGTCGTATAAATTATCAATGTAAGCATTATTTCGCTTATATTACTTTTAAGTAATAAATAATTTTTGTTACTTTTTAGTTATAGAGGATAAGCATATGTTACTGTCATAGTTCAGAATGCATTTTGTTTTTCTTCCTTTCAGTAAATAAATAATAATTTTTTAAAAATAATCTTTTATTTCCGACTTTTTGATAAGCTACGTAAGATTATCACTTCCTCCTAGGGGGGCGCGCCCCAAAGTTTAAGAGAAGCTGTAGTAACCTTACAATTAGCAAGATTGGATTGCCATGTTTATTTTCTGGCTTGGCTTACGTTTTATTCAAATTTAAGTTCATTTTTTAAAATTTTATTACGAAAAAAATTTGTTCTTAATATATATGTATGTAAGTAAATACCCTTTGGGTAACAAAAATTGTTATTTTCAAAATTCAACATAAGTTTTTGTATTTTCTAAAATTATTTCCTAGTTTCGCAAAACAGACTTCATGTTAAATATTTTGAATTGTTTATTTTAAAATTTTGATTTCATTCCCCCTTTTTTTTCAAATGTTATTAAATATAGAAGGAATTCCCATCGAAAGCGTAATATTAACAATTATAGAATATATATATATAGCAGTATTTTTAAAGTTAAATTTTACATTGATATTCAGTTGGAAAACAAGAGATAACAAAAGATAGCTAAAACCTCACTGTTTCAAAATTTGCATAGATTTTTTATCTCTTTACTTGTTTTTAAATTTTATTTTACATGTCATTTCTGAATATTGCATATATGTTATCGTAAAACCGCATCTGTTTTGTTATGTTAGAAAAGATTTGTACATGTGTACGTTGTGTCAATGCAATTATTCAGTCGTCTGGATCATCTGAATGTTATTTTGCTTAAGCATTACTTTTGTCTTTCTTGCTTTTCCTTTTTGTTTCTTTTTGTGTAGATTTTAGCTTCTAAATTTTGTGTTGTTCTACGAGATTAGAAGTAATTTATTGAGTCTGCAATCGTAAATAAAAGTTAAAATCTTTATTGTATCTTGACATTATAAATTTAAAATTCTAATGTGATTTTTAAGCTAGAATTCATCGAACCACATCGGAATCTTTTTAACATATATCAACATTTCCTTTTTTAACTCTCTATTCTTCCATCGTCTGAATGAATATCAAGAATCTCAGTGAAAAATTTAACCTTGAAAGGCTTCTTATATTATTTAACACTAGCGAACAAAAAATTCAAACGGAATGATTTAGAAATCATTTTCATAAAAACGTATCGATTTTGACTCATTTTAGAAAAAATCTCAAAAAATAGAAAATATAATTATTTTGTAAAAGAATTATACCTATCGGAAAAAAAAAATGATTTTTCCATTCTAAAATATTTTTGTTAGTTAGATTGTAAGTTGTTGGTTTTAAAAACGTGGGGAAAGTCGGAACTTCATTTCGCTGAAATGGTAATGATGCTCGGCGGTATAAAAAGCCAACAGGGGTACAGCAATTATGCGTTTTAAGTTTTTAATTTATTTTTTTAAAATAATTGCAATATCAATATAAATATAAAAACGGGGATTCCCAGATCATTTAATCTTTTGGTACCTTCGGCGAGTTTCTGGGGCGGCGTGAGAAAATGATGTACATACAAAGCAATAAAAATTCTTTGTTTACCTACAATTTTTTAATGGTGTAGATTTCCGTATATTTATTAATGCCACATTCTAAAGAAACACGAGAGATGTTGGCGATGGTCCTCGTAATTCTGAACCGCATTCAAGTGACGAGGACGACACCTACCTTGCCTTTTTCCTCTTCCACCCAAGCCAACGGAAGTCTTTGGGTCAAAAAGGGGCAGTTTAAACGGGGGGTTGCATCGCCAAAATTTTACAATACTAGGCTACCTGGCACATATATGTTTTTAAAAAGGGCCGGGGAGTTACGAAGGGTGAGGCTGTAAATCTCAAATCATAAAAAAATTTCTGTATCCTGATATTCTCATACAGATCCAAAGTAAAAAAAATTATTTTTATGCATTTCTTTCTGAAAAAGTTGATATCAAAATCCTTTACTCCAAATAAAAATTTTTGTCACCTTGAATGTAACAATGTATTTTGAAATTAATATTGATTATAAGAGAGGGGGAGATTTCTCGCTACACCCCTTTATATATGCATATATTTATGGATTTAAGAACCAAATTACTCACGTCAGAACATGGAAAGGAATTTCAAATTTTCATAAAACATTAAACACTACATTTCGAGTATGTTAAATAATCTGATTTGTTTTTCAATTCCTACTATTAGTTCACTCTTCCTATGTAAATATATACCCTTTGGAACTTAATCCAGTTTTTTATTTAAAAAATAACAAAGTAGCGCCCAAGGCAAAACCAGGGGCTCCGGGGAGCCGGGTTTATACATGATGAGGCAAAAGCAGACAAAAAAAAGAAAGGGGAATTTTTTTAAACAGGAAAAACCCCCACGGAAAACCGTGAATTTTGAAAAGAGCCGGGGGTTTGCAATGGGCGGGGGAAAGGGGTTTATGAGTAATAATATTAGTCATTTCGATTAAGATCAGGGTGTTGTTTCGCCAAATAATTAAAAAATTATTTGAATATTATTAAAAAGAGTTAATTAAAAGGGTGCTAGGGGGAAATTATACACACACACACACACAAAAAAAATATATATATATATATATATATATATATATATATATATATATATATATATATATATATATATATATGTCCCCTTGGGCATTGCAAAATGCCTCTCAGCTTTTCTTGGCAAATAATCACCATTAAATTTTTTTTCTTTATGACGGTGAACGGTTCCTTGGGAAGTATTCTTCCCACCCTAAAATTTAAATGTAAACATAAAATTTGGCAAAATAAAATATATTTCCTTAAATACTATTATTTAATTGTTGATAAATCATAAAAAACTGCGAGAAATTTAAGAGAAATAAATGGCCCACGAAAGGGTTATAATAAGCTTTTCTCCGATTTTTTATTTGAAAAATTAACTTTATCTTATTTAATTCAATAATAGGAACAGTTTTAACCAGTCAAACTGTATATATGGAAATCGTTATTAAATCCTGTTACTAATGGTTAATTTTTAAAGCGAAACTTTTTGAACTGAAAAAAATCCTATATTCATAATAAACATTCGTAAATACAGAAGCTTCTAAATATTTTTTTTCGTCGATTTTTATCTTTGTCTACAAGAGATATGCCTCATTTATTTCAACGCTCAATAAATTTTTTAGATGTAAATGATAGGTAGAATCATGAACTGGGGAATTTGGTTACACACGTGTAAACACAGATCTGAGGTAACAAAAAAATGTGAACTCTTTTCTATCTAAATAATATAAAATAATTTTGGTTTTATTTACACCTATAATAATGTAAATTAATACTAATTTGAATAAAGTCTTTATCACATGCTTTATTGTATATTTCAATAGTGTACATGTAAATTTGATTTTGACTATGTATGAATATGTTTTTGTAAAATATTAGGGGCCATAAAGTAATGTCGTTATTTACGTTAAATTCAAATAAATGAATTTTTACTTTTTAGTTTTAATTAGTTATGTAATTATCTTTTTTCGTTATAAAACAACCTATTGCCGTCTACTGTAGAAATTCTCAATACCGGATCGATAAAAAATCAAATGAGTTTTGAACAAAATATCTGGAGATGGTATCTTAGACATCCTCCGAATATTTCTAATTTTTACCCTTAAAAATCTTTTAAGAGATGGGAATAAATGGAAATCCGTTGGAGCAGTATCGGGCGAGTATGGATGGTGAGATAATAAACTCCCATCTCAATCCGTTAGCTTATTCCAGGGTTCGTCTTGAGCAGTGTGGTCTTGCATTATCAAGTTTCAGAATAACATCTTTTATGTTGACAGTATGTGGGCACTTTTTAATTAAAGACTGATTTACTCAATCCACTTGTACGCAGTAAGGGTTTGCATTCACAGTTTGTCCCGGTTTAAAATGAACGGCCCCGCCAATTGTCCACCAAGTACACAATAGCGCATTTAGGGAGAAAACACTGCCTTTTGCTTTTCGGATTATCATGCAGGACTCATTTTTCATCTCCAGTTATCGCGCAATCAAAAAACATTTCTGTAGAGTGCCGCTAAAGCAATAAGTTGCATGTGGTGGATTGGTCAGCTTTGTTTTCATCGGACGGATTATGCCCTAACACCTGCTCTGCTCACTCTACCAATCTGCTGCAAATGTTCTTGTATGGTTAACAGTGTTTGACAGTTCCTAGATCAGGGATGGCACGCGCCAAAATATTTTGGGCTCGCCATCGATCAAAAACGGTTTGTATTTTAATTCAAAATAACAAAGTTCAATATGAAGTATTACGAACAAACGCGAGTGGTCAGTCACAATTTTTAGTGAGATTTTCTCAGTTCAAAGAATTATCGGAAACGCTTAAGTTTTTTATGTACTCTGATGGGATTTCATTTAATAAACTGAACTTGTCCCAATTCGATTGGTTGGAAAATGAAAATTTTGAATTGCAACTAATTGGTTTCCAGCCTAGTTTAATATGGATTCAAAAATTTGTTGAAAAAAAGGAGAAAATTGGAATTGATTGAAACAGAAAGATTAAAAAGCAATATAAATAAAAATGCTAACAATGACATTTTCGAAACATGGAATTTGATTCTATGTACATTTAACTGTTTGAAGAAGCTGGGTCATGCTATTTCAACCATATTTTAATCTACCCATGCCTGCGAGTCATTATTTTCAAAGATGAATAGCATTAAAAACTCGCTTTGAAACTGTTTGGCAGATGACCAATTCAACATGCATTTTGCTAAAAGTAACATCTGACAATCATAATATGAGTTATTTTTCATCTAATCATCATCAGCAGAAATCACACTAATGTTACTTTAATTTGAATTACACGTATAACTAAAACATTTACTACTATAAAGGGCAAAATTTATTTTTTTGTAATAAATAGAGTTTTGAGCTGTTAGCATTTAGTTTTATTATTTTTCCCAAAAATCACATGCCAAAATTATTTGACGGCACGTCTATACCTCATTAAACGTTTCTTTGGGAAAAATGGCACGTTGACCCATAAAGGTTCGCCACCCCTGTCCTAGATGGTTTGGCACAGATTTGCCTTTTAACATGCCACTGTCTAAAGCTGTTCATCTTCCTGAAGAGTGTGAGTCGGAAAGATCAAAATTACCCAATTTGAACTTAAAACCCATTATATGCACTTTCGAACGTCTAATACGTTTGGATAAACATCGCAAAAGAGAGAGAGAGTTTGGTATCAACCATTACGTTACTACTTTTGTGAAACTCAGAAAGCATGCAATGAAGGCTATGTATGTGTTCTGGTATTTGGCAGGTCATTCCACCATAAATTGGAAAAAAATATAAGATTTAAATATTTAAGAGTAAACAAATCACTCTAACCATAAAATGTCTTTGGCACGACTTTGAAGTTTACAATGAGCTGATAAAGGACTAACTAATATCGACATACACAGAAACAACATTGCGTTCCAGTCCTCCTTATTATTTGTTAATAGAAAACTGTGAGAACTTGTTCTTAGACAGTTGGTGACTTTTTTTTTTCGGGGGGAGGGTATACGAATTTTTTTTATAGGATGTAAGCTTAAATTCATTTTCATTATAAGAATGTTACTCTTTTAATCAGACATACAAATATAATGATTAAAATTACTTAACTATGTAAATGTTTAATATTCTCTTTTTCATTGTGAAAACTAATTTATAGATGCATTTCGAGATAATTTTTTTTTTTTAAATTTTCTGTTGTAGAAAAGAATATATGTAAAGAAATTCCAAAAAACCTCTGTTTATTTTATTAGAAATACGTAAACGAAAACACCGAATCGTTATCTCTATGGTAAAAATTAAATATCTATTGGTCCGCAGAGATTGAGCCCCCAAACCCCAGCCTTGTGTAAGACCCAAGTACCAACTTGAGGGCAATTTTTGATAATAATCTTGATTACGAACCACGTCGGTACATATGAAAGGAATCACACTTTGTATTTTATATGAAAATTTATATACGGATCATTGTAAGAGATAGAGATGAGCATGTTCAACATGATGGTCTTAGTCGCAAGCTCACGTTTGCAGACATTCAAAACGACTTGCGAATTCCACTTCTAGTTGCAGCTCCACACCAACTTGTCCTCGCAATCCTCACTCGACGAGGTGTGGAGTTTAAAAAATAATAATATATGTGAATTCTGTAGTCATCTTGTTGACTGCTTCTGTCTGGTGCATCTTCCCTGGCGCTTGACTGTCAGCGAAGAATCTCTTAAAATTAAGAAATCCGTCACCAACAGCTTTAGTGTGACTTTAAAGCAATGTTATATAATCCAGTGCATACTTTCAAGTACTTATGTTTTAATTTTAATAATTTTGGTGCATTAACTTCAATTTCATGTTATTATCTTAAAATTGAGCTAGTCTTATTTGTTTCATTGCAGAGGGTATGATTTTAACTTCAAGCTGCTGTACTTTGGCTACAGGATCATGTAGAGCTACTTGTGAAGAGGTAAATAATAAATTTTATATTACTTGTTATTAATTATCGTGTATTTATTATTTTTCCATCAGTATTCCATCAATATAACGTCATTTAGATAAATGTATTCAATGTGTTTTCCCTATATTTATAGACTCCCATGGACAGACACGCTGTATATACTAATATATGATAAATATGTTTCTCACTTAAATACGCTTATAAAGTTTTGCGTAATCATGTAATTAAATAAAATTCATTTATTAAATAAGCAGTATCGTTGAGTAATAAAAATATACTTCATTTGTACTTCCGATACAGAGTTTAAAAGACAAAACAGCAAACATTTTGTATTTAAGCTACTTACTATTATACCGTCGACTAATTTCGCCAAGCGGAAAGACCGCCTACTCAAAAAAATGTCCCCAAATGCCGATATCATTATTATTGATACGATCGAACGCGTACGGGAACGGTTTCTACGATTGGCTGTACATTGCCACATTTGGTGATGTCTTTTGATTTGATGAAATTGGTGAACGGTATAATACGTAGGTACAGTATTTATAATAATCTTTCAAATTAATATTTCTAACGAAATATTGTATTTTTAAACTAAAATTATTTTTAACTACTTCAATTTTATATTGACGAATTATTTAATTTGTAATGTAAAATAATGCAAAAAATCGTACCTTAAACACACAGCATTTAAACATAACTGTAAAAAGGTGGGGTTTTTCCCCGGAACAACTGTTGAGCGTGAGTAGTATTTTAATAGGCAATCCTTGAAATATATACGTAAGCACTTATTTTAAAATGCAAATATTCTAAAAACTAAATATGTACATGTCATTTTAGATGTGTTTGGAATAAATATATTCAAGCAAAACTCTCATACCTGCATTTAATGAGTTTTCTTCCACTTGTCTCTCTCGGTAACTTATTATTTTCTCTAACATTTCACAGTTTTATTTTGACATGTTTGGGTTTGTTCTTAAACACGTGACATAACTTTTTAACTATGTCTACAGTCATGTGGCGAGCTATTAACCTTTTCCCCCTTCGGTTTATAAGATTCAATGAACCTACAAGTACATTGATTTTGAAAGTTAAGCATAGGTCTTTATCTTATAAATTAAATTAATTGAAAGAAGAAAAAAAGAGAGGTTTTTGAAAAGTTTGGAATTCTTTGTAATAATTTTCTGCGCGAAATTGAAAAGAACGAGTAAAATTTTTCGATCTAGAATACCTTTCTCGAAGCATATGCAGCTCAAAATTTTAGTATCTGATTTTGGTTTCTTTTAAATAAACATTCAAAAACAACACCTTTTTTGGAAAAAATAAAATTGGAGTATCTACAGGGTGTCCATAATTAAACTTGAAATCTGCGAGCAGTCTGTAGCAAAAACTATTCAGCGGAATTGCATGAAAATTGGGTAATTGTAGAATGAGAAATGATGGGAATTTTATCGAGGGGAAAAACAATTAGTTTCTAAAACCACCCCTAGGTGGCGTATCATAGCTTTATTGAGAACATATAAATAATGTACAAAAGATTACAAAACATGCTCGATATGCTGTTTTGAAGTGATTTATTACAGGTATTATCCTAAGTTTTAAAAATGATATACTTCTAGAAATATACCATTGCAGGCCTAGTACTTTTTCCGGGAGTTGGTATCACTTTATTTTAGTGTGACACTATATACGTGGGTACCAAATGCCACAGTGTAATTGTGACGCAAAGTTTTCTCTGTGAAGCCCGATGTGAACTTTGACTAGAAAGCTAAATTTGCAAGTGAGCACCCAAGCCAAACAGGTTTTCTAAGGATCTTTAACATGCTGCATAATCATACGACTCGGACGCTGTTGACTTTTTAGTATCGTGGAAATCCACCGACTAGGCCCAGGATCGAATCCGCAAACTTGTGCATACAAGGCCAGCGCCTAAGCAACTACGCCTCCCAGCCGACTCAAAACACAAAAGTAACTAAGTTCAAAATGGAATAATACGAGAACCTTGAGACAAAAAGAGTGGAGTAAAAGTTTTTAAAAATATCCATAGCTTTATCCTTTTTTTCAGTTATTTTTTAACATTTTCTTTTAAATTTTAAAACAAAACAAACATTTCATTTTATGAGTGAAAAAAAATTGCTTTCTTCTGTGTTTCATTGCAATCCATCAATTTTTTTTAACCCGGGAGTGGTCACGCGGGGAACAGAGTTACCCCAGGATCACAAGGCTTTTAATTCTGAAAAATTGTTTGTTTGTTACCAATTACCTTATCTGTATCGTACTATATGACGGTCTTAATGGAAACTAAAAGTATTTGTCACATCTCTTTTTTTAAAATGGCAAACGTTTTCTTACAATCTCAAAGTACTTCGAGTGACTGAGTTTCCCCGCGACCACGTTTGTTCGCAAATATTTTCTATGAAAAGGATAAAATTTTTCCCCTGAGAACGCATGAGTGGTTTTGATTGCTGTGCAGTGCGACTCATTATGGTTTATAAACGTAAATGTAAAAGAGTATAAGGAAAGAAATGAGCATCTGTGCGACCTCTATTGGATGAAGTTAAAACTGATCAAGCAAGAGTAGAACCTGATGAAATAATGGATATTAATCAAGATAGCGAAAGTAAATTAGAGAAAAGTGATAAACATGAAACGTTTGAGTAGAAAGGTAAGTTTACAAATGCTACCTAAAAAAATTCATCAAGAAAGGTATAAAACCATAAATGTACATAGCAGTGGCGTAACGGAGAACATTTGGGCCCCTGCAAAGTCAAGTTTTGAGCCCCCAAATTGGAGTTTACAAAGGGTAGGTACTTGGCGACCGTCAGGCCTGAGCCCCCTCCCGCGATGTGGAGGTTGCGGGGGTGTACGTTACGCCACTGGTACACAAAATATATACACTGCGCCATATCAAAAAGATACAAGCGAGAAAATGTTCTATATGATATTTGTCGATCATCAAAGGAAAATAAAACTACAATAACTTGATTAAAATATGACAGTTTTGCCTGTAAATATTATCACTTTAAAGTTAACGAAAGTGTCTGTGAGAGATTTGTGTCCTTTATTAAGGTCACGCATAGCGATTGCAATACCGGTATACCGGGATACCGAATACCGGTATTTTGAGCCTGTTTTACAGTTTTGTAATACCAGTATTCACTAACTTAAATAGTAGTTTTTCTGTATTTACTAGAAATTTTTTTTTAAATTTCTAGTAAATACCTTTTCTATATTTCACTATATATTCAGGAATCGCCAACCTAGCAAAATAGTATAAGTTTTTGTTTTTATGTCTTCCTAACGGGCGAAATTAATTAGACTGTGAATATAAAGTTGCATCGTACAATCAAGAGAAGTGATAAAATATGTGAATCATTGAAGGAGGCGGGCCAAAATTATTCTGTTGCAGCTCAGAGCGATACTGCACACGCGCAGAATTCATAGTCTGATATTCGTATGTGTGAAAACAAGGTTGTAGTTGTGAAGAAAGTGTATAATGTTCGATATTTTTTTTAATTGGTGAGCTTGTTATTCACATTGTATTTGCATATGATACTTGTATTTGCTTATCATAAATGAAAATGAAAAAGAAGAAAAAATACTAATTCAAATTTTATCAAGTTTATAATATATTTTCTTAAAATTTTTTACCCACAAACCTTATCCGCATTCAGAAGAATTCGGTACAGTTATCGAAGATGATTATGACCCTAACGTTGATAGTGAAAAGGCATTGTATCTTGAACAAAAATTAAAATTAGCTATAACTAAAAAAAATTCAACAAACCGAAATACAATACAGAAATGAGCTATATCCAAAACCATCCGACGAGAAATCGATTTATTTGAAGATGAGAGATTTAGAAGAAAATACTTGGAAAGGTATATCGCGTATTGCTAACAATACCACCAACTAACTTAGATGCCGAAAGAGCGTTTTCGACATTTTCTAATTTTTGCACATAATTACTTTCCAGGCTTAATGACAGTACAATTAATGCATTATGTTTTTTAAGATCACATTTCAAAAATTTGTAATAGTACCACAAACTGAATAGTGATATTTACACTTATTTTTTGTGATTTAAATAAATAAGATGTTCCTTTACTTTTTTGTGATTCTTTATGTGCTGTTATAATTTAAAAATTACAAATTAATTTTTTCCGATATTTACACTTTCTAATAAAACTGGCAAAAAAAACAACATAGAAACATTTGCATTTTCTTTTTTTCCTAAGACTTCTACTACCGGTATTAAGATGTAAGAAATACCGAATACCGGTATTGAACTTTTGGTCCGGTATTGCACAATCCCTAGTCACACACACACACACACGCACATTTGAAACATTTTAGTTCAGTTTTGTTGATTTTTTTTCTCAAAATATCAAAGTAAACTCGAAAAGTCCTTAAAAATAGGTAACTATATATACTTACTCTTAATTAAATTATTCACTGGATTCTCGATTTTTATAGTGTACTCGGTCACCTCGCGCGACCATTAACGTTAGTATTTGGTGCACGCCTGCTCCCGGGTTAAACAGTATCTATCTTACAAACAAAATATTTTACTGGAGAATGCTACGTTTCAAATAAAATGTACAAGTTGTATTTGTTGCTCTCCTTAAACTAAGCTAACTATTAACTGAGTTGACAAATTTAATTCCGATATTTGTATCAAAAAGCTTTTCCTCCCCTTATTTTTGAAATGCATCATTTGTCATGAAAACAAGTCAAACTATTAACCCATTTCACTTCAGTACTGGTTCCTAAATCAGTCAATTTGTAATTTCCCATAAAATAACATTAGTACATTCTACATTCTCCGAACAATTTTACTGTCGAATAATTTAGTTGGCTCGCGAAAATAGAAATGTGATCTTGCTTCGACCGACCATTGACACAAGACTTCAAAAACAGAATTTTATGACCCCCAGTTATTTATGCTTTTGATCCATTACTGCAGTCGAAAAACAATGTAGAAGATGACGCATACGCGTACGCTTCAGGGACAAATGTACTTTTTTATCCGTCTTCCCAGTAACTTGTTTATGTTAAGGCTCAGCCCACACGAAAGAAAGAGTACAGCTTGTCCTTTGCGTTCAGCTTATAAATGACTTAAGTCATTTTATACGATTTTCCGGAAATATAAAATAAGAACAATGGCATTCTTAAGATAAAGGTCGTAGAGGTCATCTATTTGGTGTTAAGAGTTTGTTATTACAAAAGCTAAGAATAATCACTGTGCTTAGGTATAAATAGCTTGCTGGAAGATATGTCTCCAACTTATCGCATTGATGGCTTAAATGATTCATGGTTTTGAAAGGAGAGGACGTGGAAGATATGACAGATACAATTACTGTTGATATTAAGGTCTTACGACTATATTCATTCTGTGATATTTGTATTAGTAATTCTATATGCAAAATGGATTATTTTTCAATTCCTATATTATTCATTCACAGTCTCCCTATATATGTGAAAGATATTTATGTAATATATCAAAAACACAAGAAATAATACATAATGAACATAACAAGAAATAACGTAAAAAAAAAATATAAAAGCAAAACATTATGATCAAATTTATAGAAAAATACAAAAAAGGAACTACAAAAAATAACCTAGCGAGTCAGAAAGCAATTTCGTGAATAAGTGGAGTTAAACTAGTTTGAATGCGCCAACCTTCCCCCTTTGCAACTCGGTAGGAAAAAACCAAATAAAATAAACAAAAATTCAAAGTATATAAAAACTTACAGAAATTATGATAAAACCACTGACTACTATTCTGCAACAAATTCTCTTAAAATCTTAAAGCAGAAAATTCCTAAACAATTACGTAAGAAAAGTATTTTTCAAAAAAGAATTTTACAAAATTTTTACTCACAGAGCTTTTCAAGAGAGCCAAGAGTCTTGAAATTAATGGAAAGCCGTTATTCACCGAGTTATATATATATATATATATATATATATATATATATATATATATATATATATAATCTTATTCAAATTTTAAATCGTTAACAAAATACTTTCTATACATCCATTCAAGTTCAAATACATTTTTTTAAACTTGTAGTGGATGGCACTTAACGTTATATATACAGTTTTTTTAAATATCAATCCATTAGTTAAACTTAATTAGTAATAAATAGTAACAATGCAAAAATAATAGCCCAACACCATACATAAAAAGGAAATTCGCTCGTTGTGTCCCTGTAGCGCAATGGATAGGGCGTTGAACTTATAATCCGAAGATCGTGGGTTCGAATCCTACCTGGGATTGTCTAATTTCTAAAAATTTAATTTATGAATGAATAAATAGTACCACGCGCGCGCAAACAAAAATAATAGTTCAACCCCATTTATAGAAAGAAAAATCGCTTCCTATTTTGCCACTTAATATTGTGATTCTGTCATATGTATATACATATTTATATTAATTGTAATTCCTTAAAATTTAACTAAAATAAAAATTTTCTATTTTGACCTAAGTAGGAATTGACTTTTTTTTATATATATTATTTGTTAATTTTGAAGGTTTATATACTATACACAGGAGTCGGCAGACTTACGAAAGAGACGAGCCATGTTTTTAAAGAAAATATTTTAATTTACTGTTTTTAACACCTTCACTATCAATTTTAGTTTTTTAAGAAATGTAATGTACTTAGAAAAGTGGATTTTCTATGCTTCATTTTCCGTTTCATTAATTTAATATTTGATAAACACTTTTGTAAATTGTTTGAATATTTTTCCAAAATTAATTACTAAAAATTCCTTCAAAAACAAATTTATGAATTTTACTGTCAGCTATGAACATCAAGTGTTAGATTTTTTAATAATTGCGCATTATGTATGTATGTTATTTAAGGACTACTAGCTTTATCGATGTCCTTGTATTTTTTCTTTCTCCCGTTTAAGTCTATTTCATTTATTTATTTTTTTGTCATATGAATTTTAATAAGTGTTATCAATCAAAATCTAAGAATAATGATAATAGACAGTTTTATAGTGGAAAGGTGAGGAAAAACATAAGAAATTCCATTCTAAATCTATGGAATGGCGGCAAATTATAAAAACAAGGCTAATAAGTAGTTTTAAACAGAGTTAGTCATATCAATCAATATTAAAATGGTTGAAATAATTATATGCGTGAAATACAGAAACTAAATTTAAATCATAGAATAACTTTAATTTTTTTAAATAAGTTTTCTTTGTATATTTTAAACTCGAGTTAGTGATCGATCAGAGATAAAATTTCGCGGAATATGCATGGAGCCTCAAGAAATTTTGGGTTAATATAAAAGTAGTTCAATTTTCGTAAGTCAGACCCTGGCATAAAATATTATTGAGACACGTCTTATTTCCGATTAATAAATATTTTAAACAATTTCCCTTTGTTTTTTTTATCTTATTTAAACATTCGTTACTGCTTGAAGACTGTGTTATTAAATAATGTAATTTTTTAAAAAATTTATTTTAGTTCATTTTTTTCTTTATAGATCAGAGCATAATTTTTTTAAATTGTTTACTTTACTTTTTGTTGAAATATTAAAAGTGAATATATATATTTTCTACTTATATATTTAGATTTCAAGTGTGCGTTTTTTACATTGTTTTGCATATTGCAATATGCAGATGAGCCTCGCATAACGCTGTTTATAACATAGTAAATCTTTACGTGCAGGAAATCGTGAGAGATATATTTTTTGTATTATAGGTGTTATTTAGTATAATGCAATTTATTGAGGTGACCAAACGTCCTCCTTTAGGGAGGACAGTCCTCCTTTTATAGGTTCTGTCCTTTCTCGAAAAGTGTCCTTACTTGTGCTCCTTTTCAATATTTTAAAACCAATCTGTTAATCTGTGTATTCAGTGATGAACCAAACATATTTTCAATATGTCGAAGACTGGCCTGAAACAAATATCACAGGAAATAACAGTTTTCAATGGTGTTTTTTGACTTCATCGAAAATAAATTGGGCAAATATAGAAAATGGTATTGAGTTTTTATCGAAAGAAATGCCTGATATTAAAATCGATGACAATGGTCTGTTTGAAGAAGAAAGACGAATAAATGCATATTTAAATTCTAATAAATTAGAACAATTGGAAAATCAACATGTTGAAATTGATAAAAGATGGGTGAAAATACATAAACCATTTCAAAAATGAACACATTCCATATGAAAATTTAGTTATTCTTGTTGAATTTACTTTGTGCTGCCCTGGAACAAATACAGCAGTTGAAAGAGTTTTTTTCAGTTGGTAATGTGATTTTTGGACAAGTGAAAAATCAAGATTGAATGTTAATATATTAGCTACAGTGCTTACCGTAAAATAAAGTAAGAAGGATATTTTTTGCTCAAAAATTTCCGATGTATTAGAAAATGATATATTGACCCAAAAAAATCATTCAATGGAAAAGTACTCGTTTAAGTAAAGAAGCAAGAGGAATTTTATCGTAATTAGCGTATTTTTGTTTGAATTAATAAAATATTTCATATATTTACGTTGTAATTTTTAGAAAAATTTTTCGTCCTCCTTTTCATTGTAAAAAAACTGGTCACCTTAAATTTATAGACATTTCTTTAAAAATATGTATCTTCTGTATTTTATAATATGATTTCACTTTATTATATATTAATTTTATGAAAAACCGTTAAAATTAGCACAATTTTGCAATGTCTACAAATTGATACGCTCCATATTTAAATTTATTTCATTTACAGTAATACCTCTACTTACACTACCCCAACTTGCGCGTACCCGGAGTTACGCGCTTTTCAGATCTCATCGATTCGCCTTTTATTTGAGGGGGGGGGGATTGGTAACATTGGTGAAATTGGAAATATGATTGGAAAAGTTGTCGATCTTGCAAAGTAAAGAAATTTAGAAATGGGTAGTGATGGTGTTCTAGAACAGTGATCCCGCAACCCCCGGTCCACGGACCAGTACCGGTCCGCTAAAGAACATTTAACTATTGTCATTTTATTCAAAGTGGTGCATTTCTCTCGGATTTGAGCAACTTTCCACGGAAATAACTTTATATTCCGCGTTAAATCCCTTTTATTCATTTTTGGTGTAACTATATTTTATTCTGAAGGCATATTTATATAGATGTAACTAAATTAAAATTGTTAAATCAAAACAATCTAAAATATAAACAATCAACGTGTCCCACCCTCAGCGGGCCGCGGTAAAATTATCAAACGTTGACCGGTCCGCAGCGATAAAAAGGTTGCGGAGCACTGCTCTAGAACTGCTGGATTCCTACAATCAGGAGCTGACAATTGATGAGCTCAAAGAAATGCCCGAGCAAGACATTGAAGAACTTGAGTCTTCAGACCCAATTCAACCAGAAAATCGAATGACGAGTGGGAATTTGACAGAAGGCCTCGGTTTAATTGAAAAAGGGTTACACAATTTTTAGAAAATATGGACTCCAACTGTGGACGCCTTTTTCAATAAAACAAGGAATAAAAAAATTAATAGCGTGCTACGAAAAACTTTCGTGGAAAAAAATTTTTGAGCCATTAGACTACTTTGTTAGATTTTATTAAACATTCTACATAAAAATAGCTTTAGTTTGCAATATTGTATTTGTGTTATCTGAGATCTTACGTAACATTTTTTTTTTTCTCAATTATTATTTTCTTTCGCCTATGGTACCAATTGAAAATAATTTATATGTATTTACTTGTGAAATTATACCCCGACTAATGCGAATTCGACTTATGCGGTTATTACTAGGGATGGCGGTTCTTTCCGAAAAAGAACGATTTTTAAATCGATTCACAAAAAAATCGAGTCTAAAAGATCGATTTCTAAAAAATCGATTTTTTTTTCAAGTTTGCATTTACAATGTAAATATAAATCCATTTTATAAAAAAACAAGAAAAATACCATAATAAACGATCTCTTATCAGTAAAATCAAGGAATTTTTTTAGTTCAAGGAATTCGACAATTACAATTTTTATTACCATATCAAAGTATCAGGTATAAAAGAAGACATTTATTTTCTAAATGTATTTGTTACATTAAAAAGTTTAGAAAATGGATTATATAACTTATAGTTCCCAATGCTTAATATCTAATTTTTTTAAAAACAACAGGCTCTCAAGTCTATTGGGATCCAAGCGGTTCCGCGATGTTGTCGGCAATCGAAAAAAGGCGCTCACAAGGAACAGAGGATCCCACTATACTCATATAGATCAGGGGTGGTGAACCTTTATGGAACAACGTGGCATTTTTTCTAAAGAAATGTAGAAGGTGGTATAGACGTGCCGCAGAATAATTTTGACTTGTTATTATTGGGAAAATAAAAAAACTAAATACTAACAACTCAAAACTCTTTATTTACTACAAAAAAAATACATTTTGCTCTGTATGGTTGTAAATGTTTTAGTTATAGGTGCAATTAAAATTTTAAAGTAACATATGTGTGTTGCAGATTAAACGACAAATAACTTATATTAGGATTATAAGATGTTGCTTTTAGCACAGAATTCATGATGAATTGGAGTCATCTGCCAAACGGTTCTTAAAGCGAGTTTTAATGTTATTCATCTCTGAAAACAATGACTCGCAGGCATAGACAGATGAAAATATGGTTAAAATAGCATGAGCCAGTTTCTTCAAGCAGTTAAATCTGTCTGAAATCGAACATCATGTTCCCAAAATTTCGTTACTGGCATTATTACTTGTATTGCTTGTTAATCTTTGTTTCAATTAATTCCAATTTTTCCTCGTTTCAATACATTTTTGAATCTGTATTGAACTGAAATCAACCAGATTGGAAATATAGTCGAATATTAGACATGAAAACAATCAGTTGCATTTCAAATTCTTGAATTTTCAACCAATCAAATTAGAACAAGTTCAGTTTATCAAAAAAAAGTCACATCAGGATACATAATAAACTTGAGCATTTCTGATAACTTTTAGAACTGAGAAAATCTCGCTAAAAATTCCTTGATTGGAGAATCAATATATATACAGAAAAAAAGTTCTTCAATAATCTTTTTTTCGTCTGGTTTCTCATGTACATATAAATCTTTGATATTTTTATCAAGTTTAGGAAGTACTTGTAGTTTCTTGTAATAAGAATAATAACAAACGAGCGTGCTCTCTACATCACTCAGCGACGTATCGTAATACTTCATATTGAACTTAGTTAAACTAAAATGCAAACCGTTTTTGATCGGTGGCGTGCCCAAAATACTGTGTCACATGTCATTGGTTCGCCAGCCCTGATATACAGTAGCGCACACAGGAATTTTTCAAGAGGGGTGTCCAGGGTCGAAAGTGCACCATTCTTGTATCATGCTTCTTTTGGTTTTGTCGATTTTCGGGAACAAAAAACAGTAAAAAAACTAATTATTGAATAAATAATCAGCATTAATTAATAAAATTAATCATTAATAACAAATATTTAATTAAATTTTACGTACTATATACTTAGAATTATAGTCAATCGTAAAAAAATCAAGGGCTTTGGGGAGGCCGGACCCCTAAGACAACCCTTGTTGCGCCACTGCTGATGTAGATCATTACTATTGAGTGAACGTGATGATAGAGTTTTTTTTTTGTTGTTGTTGTTGTTCTTGCCTGTAAAGTATAGAATCATACTTCAGGTGTATAATTACCTTCGATAAATAGTGTTTAAATTCTTCGTTTTTTTATAGTATTTACCAAAACGGAAGAAAATCGAATGTCAATTTTCTAGGATGAAATATCGATTCACTGAATGGATTCAGTGCTACATATCGATTTAAAAAATCGATTTTTTTTTTGCCCAGAGAAATTGATTTTTCGATTAATCGATCTCAGATCGCCATTCCTGGTTATCACTCAGTTCCACATATCGCATAAGTTCGGGGTATTTATGTACTGTGCGAAAAATGAGAATTCTCATCGCTATCACTGATATCCTCAAACAATTTGCACTATTTTCTAAAAAATTATTTATCAAAAAAGCTATTAGTCTTAGGTTGGCCGTAAAGTGTTTTGAATTCTTTCTTCTCTCTCTGTCCAAAAAAAGAAGAAAGAGTTATTAGTGTCAAAAATCCGTGAATGAATATTCATGAATAATTTTTTTTCTTGTGAAAAAAAAAAATCTTTTTCACTCCAACTTTTGAAAAGAAGACCACCCAAACGCTTCGCCTGACGACTTCACCGAGTTTACTAAGACTTGAGCCATTTTTCGAAAGTCTGTTCTCCTGCGTGGGCGGCAAGCTGTTTATTTTTCGCTCGGAATGCCTTTTGTTCAGCCGGAAACAGTCATAACAAGAAATACGATTTCCAAAAAGGCGTGATAATTTGTAAACAAAACACGAAATGCTTTGAAGTATTGCATATTTTCTCGAAATAACTGATACTTTTTTTTTTTGTTTGCTTGCAAAGTAATTATGCGAAATCGATCAATCTTTCCGAACGAAAACAAAAGATGTTGTTTTGGGCAGTCTTTTATATGAGAGCTTTATTTGCATTTTCGTGCGTATGAAGAATTGTTTTAAGATATGAAGGTTAGAATAGTTTAACATAACTCTCAACAGAAGCTATCACCAGCAACACACTCAAATAAAGATTAGATTCAATTGGTTTGTTGACTTCAGAGAACCGATTGTTGTTAATCAAATTGTATTTTTATCAGTAATTGTTTAATTGTATGTTCATTTATATGCTGTATTTAATAACAATTCACACACACAATTCTTATTATTATTTACAATTTCTATTTAATACGTATTTTGTGTGAAATAATAATTTTTGTCGTGTTATTTACCAACACCATCGACTCGTATTTATCTTTCGCGCGATGGTAACTTGTTGCCGGTTTTGAAAGTTGTTTTTATAATAGAATCTCTGTGGAATGTGTTCAGTTCAGGGGCATAGCTACCTCCGTATCAGACGTATCAATGATACGGGGCCCCAACATGTGTAAGTACATTCCCACTAACAGGGTTCTCATATCTAAAAGAAGGGTCTCGAAGGAATTTTGATACAGGGCCCCTTCAGAAATATCTACGCCGTGGTTCAGTTATTGTTCTGTCTCGTTAGAAGAGGTTCACCGTACGAAACTGGTGGCATTTATTACAAGCTTTCTTTGCAAAAATTAAAATTGTTGAGTTTTAAAATCAAGAGTCTTCGTCTTGTGTGGGCACACTTAACTGGATCCCCAGGTGTGGTGAAATTGGTGTCTTATTTTTTTGATTGATTGGAATACACAATTTGGTTAATAATATAAAACAATTACATCCAAATAGTTGTTTTGGTAGGTTATGGTTAGCCAGAACTGATACCTGGGGGATTATAGCCTTTGTTGATCTACATCAATAAAATCAGTTAACTTTTAATCGATACCTGTTGGAGAATTGGTTGCTGCTGTTGGCACATTTCGCAGAAGTTTTAAAAACATTAAAATCACATTCGTATTTAATTATTTATTCTGATAGTTCTAAAAGAGAAAGTAATTATTTGCTATAAAAGTTCTTGCCAAATATTGCACTATCCATAGAAGAATGTTACCATTGCCTCAAAATGTTGGACTTTCTCCAGACCTTGCCTCACTTCTTATAAGATCCTTTGGACCAAGAGAAATGCACTAAACTCATAAACAAGATAAGAAGAAAGTTCTTACGTAGCACAAAGAGGGTTTTCAAAGATGACGATAAATTACGTGTGTTTCTAGTAAATCAAATGACCTCAAAGTTTGAGTTCCCTCTAATTTGGAATTTCTTAACTAAATTTTAGAAGTCTATATTAGATTAATCTAAATATTAGATTAATATTTATGTGCTATTCTTTTATAATTAAAAAAAATAACCTTTCCCAAAACATTAATTTAAAAGATCGCTGATTTAATAATATTAGATTAATCATTTATTTTGATAAATCTCTTTCAAAAAATATTTTTTCTTCAAAATTTGACGAAAAAAATAAAATTTTGTCTTGGGGAAAATATTTTTCGCTGAAGTGATTAAAGTCATTCATTGAACTGTCAAAAGAACGCGTCGAATAATCGAGCGATATAACTTAAATAGTTTTTTTTTAAATTGTAAAACGAATTTTTACTTGGTACTAGGAAATACCTTTTGTCACCTTTTGAAACATCCCTAAATGCATGTTATTTTTAAAATTTCTTACAGCATTTTATACAAATTTTAAAAAAATAAAATTTGCTGAATTATGTAAATTATTGAAAAAGCTGCTCATCCGGCAGTATTAAAATCTCAATAAAAATTTTATATTCTTTGTTGATTGTTTATTGACGTCACAGTTAGAAATAACACGAGAACTATTGGCGATGGACTTCATAATTTTGAGCTTCAGTGTTACGCGATTCCCGTCACACAGCTGTAAATCGGCTTCTTTTTGTGGATTTTTTCTTTTTTCTCGTTTTAGAGTGACTAAAACTCTTGTTTACTCTTTAATATTTCGTTATCATGTAGGATCCAAAATTGGTTCAATTTATTTAAATTGTCCCTGCTGCCGCAAAGTTTATCATTATTTATAAATTATGAAAACTTAAACTATATATAATAAATGTGATCCGATATATCATTTTGTATTGGATCATCCCACTTTTAAATACTCTTCCTCGTTGTCCCCAAGTTGACGCGGAATGCCCCCTTTTTAAGGTACCCACTGTGGTGTCATGGTCGTAAACTCATAGATGTCTCTGTGTTTTGTTGTGAAAAAAATAAATTGTCATTTAAATTATAACTGCTGTAAATTAAATGTTATTTAAATCATTCTTAAATAGTAAACACTGCAAAACTCCGAGAAAAAATTGGACTTTTGAGAAAAAATGTCATATATAGCTTTTTCTTTCTATAAGTAAAAATATTTTCGTGATGCTGTAATAAATTTATTTATATATAAGGTGTAGTGTGTTAGTAAAAATGGGTCGTAAAAAGTTGAATTTTGATCTACATAATACATGTAAATTACAGTTTTACAATTTGACCAGAGTATGAACAGTTGTATAATTTGTGCGATGAGGGTTGGACCGCCGTTAGGTGGATAAGGAGCACCGCCCCCCAGTAATAATTATAATAATTATTACAATAAAAATACCAAAAAACTATTTAAATGTTAGTCACATTTCGCAATATACAAATCTATAAAATACTTTAAAATTGTATAAGAAACTTTTTTAAAATCCCATTTAGAGCCAACAGCCATTCTTAACAATGACAAATACTTTGATTTAAACGGTAACGGTTATACATTTACGTGGAACCTTAGAGAAAGCTCTATTATCCACTCATCATAATAAATTGAACAGTGAAGAATTTGTTGATTGATTGATTGAATATTAACGTCGCACTGTTCAGCTACACGAAGGCTTTTGACGACGGACCACGTAATTTTGAACCATGGTCAAGTGACGTAGACGACACCTGAGCTGGCACCCCCTCTCCTAACTACCACACCAACGGGAGGACGTTTCAGCTCTCGACAGATTTAACGTACATCGCTGCCCTACACAGCGGGTCTTTAGTGGTACTGGGTTCGAATTCGTGACAAGGCAAGCCACGATCCGATACCTATACCTATACCACTCGGCTACCGCGGCCACGAAGAATTTGTTGAAGTTACATATAAAAATAAAAAGCAGTCCACATTAAATGCAGCGCAACAGCGCTGGTGGAGGGGTAGGTGGGAAACCATTCTCCCAGTTGATTTAGTCTCTATTTCGCTTTCATAATACGTTGATTTGTATACTTAAAAAGTACGAAATCGTAATAGTTCTAAAACAAAAGGATATTTTGCAAAATAATAATAATAATAAATGACACAAAATTTGTGATCGATTTTCTTAAATATTTTGTAGCAAATTCTTTAATAACTTATCAAAATGTTATTGTTCAGTCAATATTCTACATCAATGGATAAAACTCGTTCTTAAAAAATGTTAAATCTGGAATAGTTTTTGAATCTATGTATATTTTTTGAGAGAGAGGGATTTATCGAGGCGTGAAAAAATCACATTCTGTAAATTACTCTAACTTTTAGTACACGCAAATTATTACTATTTTAAGGACAAATACAGTAATTAAGTGCAAAATAATACTCTAGAAAATAAATGTCAGAAAATCAACGAGTCATGAAGTTCTAGAATATAATCGTAAAGGTTATATAGTTATTGCACTCTCCGTCCTGTAGTGTTCTCAAAGTAGTTTAACAGTTCAAGACGTGTAAAATAGATATAATTATAATCTCAACATTAATCATATTGAATTTGAAATGAGTTAAATTCTGATGGATGCATAACGTAATCAGAAAAGAGGAAATAAAGATTTATGTTTGAAATTTGATTGTTTCATTTAAATCTATTTTCACTTTTTTTCTTTGAGAGAAAGATTCATTCTGCCTGATTTAAAAATAAATTATAACTATGTTTTCCTCTTAATATAAATACATGAGTATTTACAAGCTGCATTCAGTAGGGAAAAAATAATATCGGTATAACGCGCAAATTCAATATTTTAAAAAGGAGAAAAATAAAAAAAAATTTCAACTCAAGTATTTTACGTTGTTTTGTGATAGTTTTTTTATAAATACATTCAAAACTCTTTCAATTTTTTTTGTTTCTTGAATTTTATAACAGCATATTATTAAAATATATAAGTATATATAGTATTATATAATACCGATGTACTATATAAGGTCAAATTTGACAAAGAAAACTTCTTTTCCTGGAAATAATATATTAAGAAATTAACTATCACTAGTCATAAAAAGTATTCATATTGGATGATTTTTGAGTCGTATATTTAACTTGGTAAAAATTTTGTTATATTTAAATTTTGTTTCAAAATTTCACTTGAACTCCATATTAACCACTTTTAAAATAATTTTGCTTTAAGAAAGGAAACTTGAGGTTTGAATTATTTTGATACTTTATTGAGATTTTAGGATTGAAATATCTTCCAAATATTAAATGAAATCACTTATTCTTTTAAAAAAATTGTATTGTTGACCTCCATTTTTCAATTCTATTTCGATATTCTTTCTATAGTATAGCGTTAATTTCATGAAGTTTCTGTTTATCATCTCAAAATTAAAGTATTATATTTATTCTGATTCACTTTTGGCGTCTTTGAAAAAAAATCAAATAAAAAAGGGAAAATTTAGTTTAGTTGCACATATTTTCTTCAGCTTTCGAAATTTGTGCGTCTATTTTAAGTTATTCATAGACAGGTCTTAAAATGTTCCAAAAATATTTGTTTTAAAACTGGGTAAAATACTTCAGGAAGCTCTTTTGTATTTGATCCATGAAGTCAAATGCTGTACTTCATATCTAAAAATCCGAAACATGTTTTTATTTTAATTTTTTATTTATTTATTTTTTAGCTTTGAATTCCAGCAAACAATTTAAATTTGTATGAAAAATGGTAAAAAATCTAGCAACCCACAAAACTATTATTATTATTTTTGTTCTAGAAATCTGTGTGTGGTATTTGTCCATACGAAAGACTATTCAAACAAATAAATCCAACAAAGATTAGAATTTTTTTTGCATTTTAACCTTAATTTTTTCAAATCCCATTATTTTTACTATTTTTAAAGTGCCCGTAACAAGTACATTAAACTGTATACGTAAAACTACCCAAACATAACAATAGAATTGATTTTTATCTCTCTAGAGCTATTCTAAACCTTTTTACCATAACCATTTTCTTCTATTACGGTTACGCACTTATTCTGTCATCTGCTTCAACAATAAACATTGAGAGATGACTTTTATTGTTTATTTTTTTAAAAAAGCATTCATATGAACATTAGTAATAACCATTTCCTTTCAAAAATAGCCACGAGCTTATTCATCCATTCTTTCTTAATGGCGAGGACGAGAAAGAGTTGACGATGTTTATCAAAACTTAAGCCTTTCTCATAAATATCCTCGTTTATTAGTTCTGCCATTCTCATCTAATAGTAAACACAAGCAATGCCAATCTAAGATCTATATATGAAAACTATTCCACTTAGCATTCAGAAGCCACATTCCAATATCTTCAATGCTTCAATGGACCTTGCCTCTGGAGTCGCGGAGAACAGCACTTGAAGAAGTGAGATACTGGCAATAAATTGCCCATCGTAAAACCGCCATGAATGTATTCAAATGCAAATCCCACAGGAGAACAAATACATAGAATTTACGATGGGTAATTTGAGCCTTTCGAAAAAAAATAAAGAAATAAACTTCATCTGCTTGGTCACCGGAGCGTGATGTTCTCTGCGACAGGAAACGCAAAGAAGGGTTTTTATTACTTTTACAAAAACAAATGGGAAATCGTTCTCGAGCACCTCCCCTTTTATAATTTTTTCCCCTGGCAAAAAAAGAACGAAGGGTCCCAAACTTATAATTTTGTCAACCAAGTTAAGATCAGCAAAGGGTAAATCACAGGTACATTGTCATTCAAGCAGATCAGAATTCTCAGTCCCAAGGCTCGGATCTTCATCATTGTGTACCCTTTTCTTCCAGCAAACGACAATTGTCCGGTAAACGACGTGATCGGAATGGTTTATGAGTCGAAATTGGACGCTTCTTTGCCAAGAAAATAAGTTTCACTTTAACACGTGGTGTCACGCAACCTTCTTTTTTTTTTGTTCTTTTCGATCTCAGAACAAATGCCCATGCGTCATATTTTGAGTTCTCTGTTGGTGGAAATGATGATGTCCATCACCTTTGTTGATGGTAGATTGTCATACTCGGGTATGTCTTGTTCTTAGAAGAATTGTCGGTGAAATGGTGCGATTTACTTTTCTATTTTGACCTTTTTCTTGTAGAAAATAGATCCATATTTCAGTGCATTACATGAGCTATTTATGTAATTCGTCGTACGTACTATGAGGTTTCCGCTCGCAATAAAAGTGTAGTGTATTTTTAATATTTAGATAAACGAAATGAATGTTAAAAAGGTTACAGAATACTTTATTTTCAAAGAGAGTTAAACTAAAATAAGAGAATTAAAAGGTAAATAAATTTTTAAGGTGATCACTACGTTCAATGCCGAGCTTTTGAAAAAGCGTATAAATTAATAATTGTTTGATGTTTAATGTCAGTTGAATTAGAATATACATATAAAATAGTTTTATGAATGTTATCGCAAGAAAAAAGCTATTCAAATGGAATTTTTAAGCAAAAAATTAAGAAAGGATGACATACTTTCAAAACATTCTCCGTTTATGAAAAATACTTCTATAATAGTAATAGTTTGCCTACATATCGCTGAAACTTCTATATCGAGGGGTTAAAATTAAAAAATTTTAAGAAATTCTCATTTTTTTTTCTTAGTTACTATCATTTGAAATTATGACGGGTATCTTTTATTAATTTATAAATCAATATTATTTTGTGGATATTTACAGCACTTCTATATGAAAAACCTAATTTTCCAAATCATTTTTATTTCAGTATTTAATTTTAAAGATTAGTTCTATCAAGATTCTTAAAAACATGCTTCAAGCTTACTTTTTTTTTTTTTGCAAAGCTTTAGACTCAAGGAGAAAGGGTATTAGAAATACATAGCTAAAAGGAAATAAAATGATTAATGAACTATTATATGAAACCAATGAAAATATGTGTACTATTTTCTTATGATTTATCTGTTCTCTCTGAAAAAGAGGAAATATAATACTAGCCTATTTCTATTTTTACAATAATGGTGAGAAATGAAATTATGCATATTAATTAATTAATTAAACAGTTAACGCATGAACATACCTACAAGTATTTTTCTATCGTCTTTGTCTTATCTGTTAAGCCGTATTGCAAATTTAAAAGATGTTCAGATTAAATTTAATTAAGGAAGTTTAACAACTTTGAAGAATGTTTTAGGGGGGAAAACCCTGCACGCGCGTTCTGAGATGGAATGAAGGCGAGATTCAATAACTAATCGAAGCCAGAAGTGAAATGTTTAAAAAAAACAGCTATTGAATTTTTTCTCCAAAAAATTATGTTTTAAGAAAAGGAATTGTGAAGTTAAGATGAAAAAAAATTTTGTCTAAAAATAAAATAAAATGTGTCTAAAAATAAATAAAATGTGTCTAAAAATAATGAAGCCATGTACGAATTTACGTTGCTCGCTTAGTGAAGATATAAAATGTGTGAAATATATAAATCTAATGATCTTAGAGATGATAAAATTATCCTGTGATATAGAAATGCATAAATAAACACATAAAAGGCCCTTTCCATCTCCTTTGAATAATAAAAACACGTATAATATTTTTCCAGTCAAACATACGTAACAATCTCTAATACAATCTTCTTCAAATATGAAGGGGATGTGGTAGCCCAGGGATCAAGGTATCGGATCATGGCAGGCATGTCATGAGTTCGCGCAGCCCAGTATCACTAAATACCCGCGGTGTAGGGGAGCTATGCTTGTTTAATCTGTCGAGAGCTCAAACGTCTTGCCGTTAGTGTGGGAGTTAGGAGAGGGTGGGCCAGCTCAGTGTCGGCCTCGTCACTTAACCATAGTTCAAAATTATGAGATCCGTCGCCAAAAATCCGTACGATTTATGCATTATCAACATTGACAAGTTAGTCGGAGAGAAAATGTTATACGATTAAGGTATCCGACTACGTTCGGAACCGTGATTTTGAAAAAGCGTATAAATGAATAATATTTATGATATTTAGTGTCACTTATACTAGAAAATGTATTAAAATTGTTTTAAGAATAGTATTACAACCAAAAATTATGCTTAAGTACAATATTTTGACAAAAAATGAACATAAAATGAACCATTTTCAAAATGTTCTCCTTTTGTGAAAAATACTTATATTATAATAATATTTTGCCTGTATATAGCTCAGATCCCTGTACAGAGGCTCAACTAGAATTTTTGAAATATATAACACAGAAGTGGGTTTATCCATGTTTTACGACAACAGAGGGGAGAAATTTTAAGAAAAAAACGCCAATAATTATTTCAATGGGTTGTAACTCTGATAATAATGTGAATATTTCAAAAATCATAGTTGAGTCTGTACAGAAGTCTGAGTTATATACAGGCAAAATATTATTATAATGGAAGCATTTTTCAAAGGAGAACATTTTGAAAAAAGGTTATTCTACGTTAATTTTTTGCCGAAATATTGTATTTAAATACTTTTTTTTTTGTCAAAATGTCCTTAAAACAATTTTATGCATGTATTCTAATCTAAATGACACTAAATATCAGAAAATTATCCATTTATGCGCTTTGTTAAAATCACAGTTTCCAACGTAGTCGGATACCTTAAGGTATCCGACTACGTTCGGAACCGTGATTTTAAAAAGGCACATACATGTATAATTTTCATAATATTTAGTGTCATCTTGATTAGAATTACATGTATGAAAATTGTTTTAAGGACATTTTAACAGAAAAAAAGTATTTAAATACAATATTTCGACTGAAAAATAACTTGGAAAAACTTTTTTCAAAAATGTTCTCCTTTGGTGAAAATTCTTCATTATAATAATATTTTGCCTGTATATAGCTCAGACCTCTGTACAGAGGCTCAACTAATTTTTGAAAATTCCATTATTTTCAGAGTTATAGCCCATTGAAATAATTATCGGCGTTTTTTTTTCTTAAAATTTCTCCCCTCTGTTGTCGTAAAACACGGATAAACCCACTTTTAAGTTATATATTTCAAAAATTCTAGTTGACCCTCTGTAGAGAGGTCTTACTTATATACAGGCAAAATATTATAATAGAAGAATTTTTCACCAAAGGAGAACATTTTGAAAAAAGTTTATTCTAAGTTAATTTTTAGCCCAAATATATATTGTATTTAAATAACTTTTTTTTTTTCAAAATGTCCTTTAAAACAATTTTATACGTGTATTCTAATCTAAGTGACACTAAATATCATAAATATTATCCATTTATGCGCTTTGTTAAAATCACGGTTCCCAACGTAGTCGGATACCTTAAGTAATTATAACATTTAAAAGATCGAATTATTAAAATTCAAAGTTGGCAACCACTTCAATTTTGAACAAAGGGATCTGAAAACATTGCAACTGATCGTAGAAGCATCAGTTGAGTTTCGTAAGATGAATCCAATTTTCCCCAGCTAAGCAGATGTGCTAGGTACCTGATTGAGAAAGCGACACGTCGTAGATGAATCAGGATGAAAACAAGTGGAAGACCGGCGACAAGGTTCAGTGTTCGGTGTAATGACTTAATATGCCCGTGAGTGTATGTACACACACACAAAGAAGACAATTGGATGTCCCCGGGAAATACGACGGTGGCGTGTATCCTTTGCGTGCTCCCTTCTGCTGGATTGTTTACAAAACAGGCTGCCATTATAAATTACGCAAATGGAGTAGTTAAAACCGGAAAAGCATCCGTCTTGTTTGTAAACTAATACTAAAGCTTCTGACACACGGCACGGTGTGTCGTTTTTTCTCACTAGCTTTTATCTTTTGGCGTGAATTGTTTAGTTTTGTTTTCCGTGTTGTTACTGAGATAATGTGTGCTGTAATGGGGTCTATTAAAACTCAATACTTGTATCCAATTCATCGAGTTGTAATTATGTAATACTTTTCGATCGACTTAAGGAGGTATATCTTGTATGTTATGTTATGGAATAATTACAAATGATTTATACGGATTAAAATTGAATTTTAGAAAGATTTAATTCTCGTTTATCAGATCGGCGATTGTTGATCTTGGAATCTGAAGTGTTGCCGTTTTGATTAATGAAAACTTTCGTGATTATTTATATTTTTGGTTCTTTTCAGAGAATATTTTTTTAAATAATTGCATTCTATGTTTTTTGACATTTTTTTAAGTGAAAAGGATTGTACCTAAAAATATTCTTAAACATTTTGTTCTTATTTTGCAATATAAGCAAAACATGGTATAAGAGAATACTTTTGGCAAGAAATCCGCATTAACGTAAAGGAGGTTTGAAAATAGGGGAAGTATAAGCACACTTTGAACACAGGGTATGAAAACGTTAGCTTTAAAAATAACAAAAGAGATTGGCATAAAAAACTTTACTTTACGTGTATCGAAATACAGTTTATTTAAAAGAAACAGACTTGCCTTATGAACTATAAGAGTTATAGTTCTAGAAGTGTACTATTTTTTTCAAAAGTCTGGGATAATGCCTCGAATAAATTATTCAAAACCTAAAAGGAATGTACTTGTATATTAATATTTCAGATATCCTCGTTAAAAAGTGGGTGCTGTGTTATACGGAGGATCTACTTAAAATTTTAAAAAAACAGCTTGAAAGTATAGGTGCGCGTTACACACCTTTGCGCCGTTATACGCCGGATTTTAGGGTAGTTATGTTATCAAATTCTTCAAACTCTTTGTCAACTAAGTATTATACGGTCTAAAATACGTAAGTATCGTGACTGAATAGAGAATAACTTAATTCACCTTGTGATTAATTAGGTATAAGCCATCTATCATTTAATTTATTTTTCAAAAATGATAAAAAAATAAATATAGATTTTTCCTTAATTGATGACATCACATTGCTTTAATAAAATTGGACTTCATATGTTATAACGCAATGATTCTAAATTCTTATAAATCTTATTTTCCTATTTGTCAGTATTCACGACAAAAACGTATTTATTTTTCTTACCTAATAGATCTTGTCTAAAAAACCAGGCAATATATCCCTGAACAAAAATTTGTACTTGTTTTTATTTAAGTCTAACGACAAAAAGCAGCCAGAAAATCAGTGAAAGGTAACTTGAGGTTCCTGGGCCTCGCATTTTTGTTGTTGTGGCTAATGCCTACCTGTCTGGCGTAGTCAGAACGAGGCCACGAAATTCATCGTGGCAAGGGGCTAGAAGTACGCCTTTTGTTGGCCTAGGCCTTGAGCACCATATAGGTGACAGTACGAATTAGCTCGGCGAAATTCCTCGAAGGGACGATAATAGATGGCGACACTACCTATCGCCACCTCCCAATTTTGCCATGGGACTGGAGGGGAGGGAAATATTCTCCAGTCCCCTGCACTCGTGATTCAGCCCACAGACTTTTCGGACCTACTGATTTAACGAGCACGTACTCCGTGTGTACTAGGAGGGTATTTGGTGGCATCGGGCATCGAACCCAGGCCTTCCGATCTGGAGTCCGATGCTCTAACCACCAGGCTACCCACGGCCCCCGAATTTTCTTTTATATACTTATTCAATGTTCGCAATTAAGGTAAATGGTCGAATTAATTCGAACTAGGAAAAATAAGTAATGTTTTAATTTAAATGGATAGTTTTTATACAGTGCGGTGTGAAAATTTAGAAAGTGCGTTATCGGTTGAGGTGTCCTTCATTTGACAAGTCCTGCGTTAAGACCTGTCATCAATAGTTTTTTTGTGCAACCCAAAGTGACATTAATGCCTTGGTGTACACAGGAAGTGTTGGGAGGCTTAGGCTGTCCCATTTTATTGACAAACAAAGTTTTTAATTTTTAAAATAGGTATTACCCCTCGGCTCTCCTCCTTCCTGTAAGAAAGGTATGTGTACTCCCCTGCGTTGATGCAAAAGAAAATAATTACAGTGCTTATTAATTTACTCATTGAACTCTATATTAATACAAGATAATTTTTTTTAAATCTTCCGGCCAGGGTGCGTATTTGGTTTGGCACGGGTCTTGATGCTCAATGTTGTGAGTTCGACCCCGGCCCAAATCGGTGGATTTTCATGATACGACGTCCATGTCGTATGATTATACGGTATGTTAAAGATCCATAGAGGGCCTGTTTGGATTGGGTGTTCTCGGCAAAATTAAATTCTTTGTACAGGTTCGCATCGTCAGATCTCAGGTGCCTCCCTCTGGGGAGGAAACTGGCGATTGGCTTACCACCTATATTGTGCGGCACTAAAAAGTGATACCCGCTCCCGGGGATTGTACTAAGTCTGCAAAGATAATACCAATCTCCAGTCGCATTTGAAAAAAAAAATAATTTTATATCTAATAATTGTTAAAGAAATTTCACTTAAGTTATAAGCAAGCGTGAACAGTTAGAGAAATGAAACCAAAAAGGAATTATGTAAAGGTAAAACAAAACAACAAAAGCTTTCTGTGAGCATTATAGTCCAGATGGAAACCACGGCTTCAGAACAATAAACGCCCACTCCTTTGCGAAATCAATTTAAGCGAAAGAAAAGCACTTAAAAATGCTTTCTTCACATGGTCGGTTGACTGCATGATTGGCAGATCTTCATATTTAAGCACATAAAGGAAATGAAGATCATCACCCCTCCGAGCCTCCATGTGTATTCTTTTATATTCTAATAGTTCTTTTAAGTACTTCGCATCTTACGTCCACCCTTCCAATTACTTAGTCAAGAAAAAATGCTTTTTCTGCATTATTTATTTACAAAGGAATCGAATTTTTATATAAACGTATGTTTCCACGAGTGCCACAATATTTGTAGTATTTGGTTTCCTGAATTTGAGTACATTGAAAAAAATATGAGTGATTTTTGTAATAAATCATGTGGTTATTGCCTCCAAAGTCAATATGGCTGCATTTATGTTTATTTACAAAATGTCTGACGTTTGTTTTATAATAACTGTCCTGATTCTACTACGGATCTATTGATGTAAAAAAAAGGGCTGCTGTTATTTAACAAAATGAACCACGATACCCTCACGTAGTGTGGTGTTGAAGTCTGAGAGAGAGAAATATCACCCTTGTCGTTAGTGAGTGAGTGAGTGAGTGAATGTAGGGTTTTATGGCGCAAAGCCATTTGGCAGCCCCTGTTGTTAGGTAGGCTCTAGTTCAGCGTTGATTCTAATGTAAAATTTATATCGAAAGTCGATTATAAATGATTATGATTAGAAAAGCGCATTTCATGTGTTTATTAAATCATTTTTGCTCTTAAGTAAATTTAAATTGATGTAATATTTTCTTTCAAAAAGGAAAAATTCATTATTTATGATGCAGTATTTATAGCATTGATGTAGGTTTTTCATTCAGCCATCTAAAATGTAGTTTTAGTATTTGTTCGAAAACATACGGACTTCAGGTACATTATGTTTGTAATCTTAATTGCCAAAAATGTCACTATTCAAAAAAATAATTACTGTAAAATCCGGCGTATAACACGCACTTTTAACGTAAAAGGTTTGAAATGTATGGGTGCGCGTTATACGCTGGATATGAAAATGATAGCTTCAAAAATAAGAAATGAGCATTAAAAAAATTAAGGCTTCTACATAGTTCGGAATACTGTTAATTTAAAAAAAAATGTCATATTTTATGAGCTTACAAGATTCTTTCTCTAGAAATTTTCTATTTTTTCAAAATCCTTGGATAATACCTCGAATAAATGGCTTTAAAACATGATAGAATTGCTAATGTACATTGCAGGTTCTTTCGTAAAAAAGGGGTGGAGGAGGAATGCCCAAAGGAACCGAGCTCACCCGAGAGGGGTTTAGAGCTACAAACCCCCCGATCCCTCGGGAAACAACCACTTCCACGTTCAGACTTTATTGAAAATTAAAAAAATCAAAGTTTACCTTTTATAAACATTAGAAGATAATAAAATGACAAAATGCAAATTTAAAGGGAACTGCACTATATTCATACATGTGCGTGAACATAATACAAATATACAAAATACGGCGAATATACCTTAAGATTAAAAAAATGCAGTTTGAAAGTATAGGTGCGTGTTAACGCCGGATTTTACGGTAGCTGCAATTTTATGAATTTTCATGCACCATTTTATGAGATTTTGAAAATGAATTAGTTCAATCAATGCAAATTTTATTGTTTAAAAAATGTAAGAATTTTCAAGTGTATTTATTTTTGTCATCAATGAATTTGAAATAACCAATCCAACACGTTACATACCACCGCCTCTTCTTCCACAATCAACACACATTTTCCTGTAATTTCTTCTGTGATTGGTGCAAAAGAACACTAAACGTGTCCTGCTGCAATTTCATTGGTGAAATCCTACTTCGCATTCTCAAATACCGCTTTTCATTTCACACTCAGATGAACTCTTGTTACCACCACGCGTTCTTCTACGAAACCATTTTTAAGAACGGCTTTTCCCTATAATTCCTCATTATCTAATTAGCTTCAAGGTCGATGTAAGGAGCTATGTACTCTAAAAAAAAAATTTTTTTCATCCTTCGTTTCCTTCTTTCGTTTGTGTTGTGGAAGTTGCGTTTCTCAGGAGAGTTTGCGATGTCCCGAAAAAGCTCATTGCGGCAATTGAAACAATTACTGCGCTAAGTGCCTTGTTGACATGAGTTTAAGTGTCAGCAAACGCAAAGGATGGCATCTCGGTATTTGGAAGAGGAACGTCCTGGAGCTTTCAAAGAAATAACTGGATTTATTTTCGAGACAAGGTGAAAAGCATTATTGTCAGAAGACTTAAAAATATAACGCAAATTCCGACGCATAACGCGCATTTTAACGCAAAAAGTAAGGTCGAAATTTATGGGTACGCAATATGCAACAGACATAAAAACGAGAGCTTTAAAAATAAAAACAGATGAGCATATAGGAAAAAATAGACCTATATGTATTAAAATATTGTTTATTTAAGGTATCCGAGAGAGACTACGTTCGGAACCGCGATTTTGCAAACGCGTGTAAATGGAAAATATTTATGATATTTAGTGTCACTTAGATTAGAAAATGTACATAAAATTGTTTTATGAATATTATTACGATAAAAAATTATTTAAGTACAATATTTTGACAAAAAATGAACATAGAATGACCCATTTTCAAAATATTCTCCTTTTGTGAAAAACGCTTCTATTATAATAATATTTTGTCTGTATAAAGCTCAGACCTCTGTAAAGAGGCTCAACTAGAATTTTTGAAATATATAAATTAAAAGTGGGTTTATCCATGTTTTACGACACAATAGAGGGGAGAAATTTTAAGAAAAAAACGCCGATAATATTTTCAATGGATTGTAACTCTGAAAATAATGTGAATTTTTCAAAATCCTAATGCAGACTCTCTGGAGAGGTATTTACTTTATATAAGCACACACACACACACAAAGTATTATTATTATAGAAGCATTTTTTATAAAGGGAGAACGTTTTGAAAAAAGGTTATTATAAGTAAATTTTGTGCCAGAATATTGCAATTAAATAATTTTTTGCCAGAATATTGCAATTAAATAATTTTTTTTGTCATAATTTCCTTAAAACAATTTTATACATGTATTTTAATGTAAGTGACACTAAATATCATGAAAATTATCCATTTATGCGCCTTTTTAAAATCACGGTTCCGAACGTAGTCGGATACCTTAAAAAAGAAATGACATTGTTTATGAACTGAAATGTTTGTAGTTCTAGAATTATACTACTTTTTTCTATAGCTTAAAATTAAACCTAAAAAAATGACCTCAAAGCATATGAACATTGTGAACGTACATTTCAAATTTCTTCGCAATAAAGCGGATGCTCGTTATTCGGCGAATATACCTAAAAATTAAAAACTGCAGTTTGAAAGTATAGGTGTACGCGTTATACTCTTGATTTTACGGTAGTTACATCACAACAGAAGTAAATAATATTTTTTAAAGCAGAAGTAATTGCATTCAGATATAATTAATAATTTTTGATGTGTTAGGAGAAATATTACCATTTCATAAATATTACTGGTTATTTGCTCTAATAGAAGATAATTTTTACTCTTTAATCAATTTTGTAGCCAAATAACAAAATAATTTTAAGTATTGTCAGAATAAGAGTGCTGCGCACGTACATTTTTTGGTGTCTTCGTAAATAAAAGAGATACGCGTTATACGGCGAATACACCTAAAAATTAAAAGCTGCTGTTTGAAAGTATAGGTGCACGTTATACGTCGGATTTTACGTTAAGGCGCTTTTTTCACAGTGTATTATAAACGTTTCAAGATTATAACGACAAAAGTTTCGAAATTTTTTTCACAAGACTGAAAAAATCATAAAAATTTCTTATAAAGAAAATGATTGATAATACATACTTAAAACACTGATCACCCAAACACATTTTGAGTTTTTTATTTATTTATTTTTTCGAATTATCGGATAAAATGTTACACTTATAATTAAATTTTTTGCATTATTTTCTTACTAATATTTTAGAATGATTTTTCTGAGTAAGAAATACTTGCATTATCAAATTTTGAAAGACTTTTCTTCGATTCGACACCTAAATATTCATTTTATAAAAATAGATATTAACTACATAAAAAATATGTTTAATTTTTGTAATGAAATTTCATAGTCCTATAATTTCAACCTTAAAAAAAATATATTTGTTCTTATTTTTGTATTAGAATTTATAACTCTTGTTGGGGAATCCATTTTGATGATATTTTTATATATGTAAGAAAAATAAATAAATCTTTTTCGGAAATTTGCAATTCTTGAAAAATGTTCCAAAGAAACCAACATCAATTGAACAAGCCTGCTCCTTTCTTAGCAAGAGACATTTTTCTAACAGTTTATCTTTAACTAGTTTATTTTATCGGTAAATAATAAAAATCCTCAAAATAAATTTTTAGGAAAGGTTTGATTAAACCCTACATTATATTTTAAAATATACTTAGAGTGATATTTCTAAACAACAGACTTTTAATAACGGGACTTGATTCCTGCTCTCTGAATTCCTTCTGATGACTTAGCTCTGTGACCTCACTAACACTTCTTTCTATAATGCGGTCTCCTTTCCATCATTGATCTTTTCTCTCCTATCATTCAACCCCTTTTCTTACATTCTCTTAACTACACTGTCCATTTGCGTACATCATGGTTTCTTCACAAAGCGAGATTCTTATATTAAACTCTACTTAGTAAATTTGTTGGCTAAGGGAAATATGCGTGAAAACCTTTTATTTCTTAAATGAAATGTTTAAATCTATAAAAACAGGGTGTTGCAGAATCCGACCGACAGATTCAGAGGGGTGATAGTAGGCAGCATGGAGACGACAAATCAACGCAGAACACGGGATTGCAAACCATGTTTAGTTGGTGAAAATCGCGATCATGGTAGCCGTTGGGAGGATGATGAGCCAGACGAGGAGAGTGGCCAAACAAATCCGGGAATATACATATACTGCCCGAACGCTTCAATAACGCAAAATACCTTGCTTTCCTACAGCCAGGGAACGGCCGCGGTAGCCGAGTGGTATAGGTATCGGAACGTGACTTGCCTTGTCACGAGTTCGAGCCCAGTACCAATAAAGACCCGCCATGTTGGGCAGCGATGCACTTTAAATCTGTCGAGAGCTGAAACGCTCTCCCGTTGGTGTGGTGTATTAGTTTGGAGAGGGAGGTGCCAGCTCAGGTGTCGTCCTCGTCACTTGACCATGGTTCAAAATTACGTGGTCCGTCGCCAAAAGCCCTCGTGTAGCTAAACAATGCGACGTTAATATTCAATCAATCAACCGACAGCCAGGGGTGGCTCTAGGGCCAAACAAACCGGACCCCTGCCCGGTGTGGCAAATTTTAAGGGTGGCATTTACGTCGAATTTGTAAGAAATAATATTTTTTTTTTGTTACAGAAAATTTGATATATTTTCTAAAATATTATTGGGGGTGAGTTTGATGTTCTATTTTTAATATATTGTATTTTTCCGTATTTTGTACTCTGTATGTTTAATGTCAATTTTCTTTTATTTTGAAACTTGAAGGGCTCGCGGCAGAAATATATCTTAAATAATGAAATTCGATTATTTTTACACATCTTTCTCTAGTATCATTCTCTCCATCCTGGAGTGGGGTCACAATGGACATTCCTTTCACCCATACGATGTTTGGTGTCGTCAGCTATCCAAAAGGGGACAGAGTTACTAAGTTTTTGGTGGAGAGCCACAGAAGATGTTTTGCTTTAGTTTTGGGTGTAGTTACTATAAATGAAAATAAACGCTTGTGATCCCCACCATTAGATGACTCTTTTTCGAAGAAATTAGCCTGCTGGAATGGACAATTCCTTCTCTTACATTTTACTCGTTTGAAATAATAACAGATAATAATGTCCTTAATTTGGAATTATTTTTTCTTTTTTAAGAGTATATTTTACAAATATATACATATATAGTTATATACTGCGCCCTTTTGTTCGTTATTCAAGTTTTATAAGTGTGTATCTATATGGTATTTTTTTAATTATAATTTTTTGCTTTGGAGAAAGGGGCAGCATTTTCATTTTTTGTCCGGGGCGGCAAAATTGCTAGGGCTGCCCCTGCTAAAGCTCCCGGAGTTGCTGCAGGGTGTACCGACCATTGCGCACCAGAACGTGTGGTTCATGCACAATGGTGCACAGTGGCGCACACAAGGGGGTCCGACCTCCCAAAAAAAAAGCCGTTGATTTTTTCGATTGATTAAAATTCTAAGTATATAGAACGTAAAATTTAATTAAATAGTTGTTATTAATGATTAATTTTATAAATTAATGTTAATTATTTATTCGATAATTAGTTTCTTACTGTTATTTGTTCCCGAAAATCGACAAAATCAAAAGGAATATGATACAAGAATGGTGGACTTTCGACCCTGGACCCCCTTGAAAAATTCCTGTGTGCGCTACTGATGGTGCACCTTTTTTCGACTGCTGTACATTAACACCTACATGGTTCATATCCCAGGAGGTAGATTGGACATGGCGAACCCATTGCTTGCCTTCACGCTCCCTGGATCTCAACCCCTTGGATTTCTTCTTCTGAGGCCACCTGAAACCGCTTTTGTTTGAGATACCGGGAGCTATAGGGAAGGATCTCACGCCACGGATCGTCGTCGCTTCAGCTGACATCGCCAGGATTCGTTTTGAATGCTTTCAACAATCCTACGTCCGTCGGTGTCGGCTGTGCTATGACCTACGCGGCCGCAACTTCGAACACTTCCTGTGAGAGTCACTTGTCTTTGCGTTTCTGATGTTGAGCTGTGATGCATTTTACGTATTATAAATATCCTTTAAGGTATCCGACTACGTTCGGAACAATGATTTTAAAAAAGCGCATAAATGGATAATTTTCATGATATTTTAGTGTCACTTATATTAGAATAGATGTATAAAGTTGTTCTAAGGACATTATGAGAAAAAAATTATTTAAATACAATATTTTGGCAAAAAATGAACTTAGAATAACCTTTATTTAAAATGTTCTTCTTTTGTAAAAAAAATGCTTTTATTGTATTAATATTTTGCCTGTATATAGCTCAGACCTCTGTACAGAGGCTCAACTATGATTTTTAAAAAATTCAAATTATTTTCAGAGTTACAACCATTTGAAATAATTATCGGCGTATTTTCTTAAAATTTCTCCCCTCTGTTTTCGTAAAACATGGATAAACCGACTTCCGAGTTATGCACTTCAAAAATTCTAGTTGAGCCTCTGTACAGAGGTCTGAGCTGAATACAGGCAAAATATTTATACAATAGAATCATTTTTTTACAAAAGGAGAACATTTGGAAAAAAGGTTATTCTAAGTTAATTTCTTGCCAAAATATTGTATTTAAATAATTATTTTTGTCAAAATGTCCTTAAAACAATTGTATACATGTATTCTAATCTAAGTGACACTAAATATCATAAATATTATCCATTTACACGCTTTTGCGAAGTTACGGTTCCGAACGTAGTCGGATACCTTAAGTCTAATAAATGTATTTCTTACCTCATACTTGCCTTTTCATTCCACTCGACATCACACACTTCATAACTGTTTTTACGAATTATTCCCACAAAACTTGGTTTGCGACCTCATGTTCTATGTTGAATTGTCGTCTCCATGCTGCTTACTATTACCCTCTGAAATGTTCCGTCGAATTCGGCAACACCCGGCATAAAGGAGAAAAGAAACTCACTCACTCATTGTCCGTCATTGATGGCACGCGACACAATATTTTTGGCACGTCAGTGATCATGATGGTTTGCATTTTATTTTTCAAAATTTCAAAGTTCACTGTAAAGTATTACGAACAAACGCGAGTAATCGGGGAGCACACTCGTCTTGCCTTAGTTACGTTGTAGACTACAATTGCTTATGGTGTAAAGTTTATCTACGCATAGCACAGTCAATTTCATTAACACAACTGTTTTTAACGTTTACCCGTGTTATATTTATGATTTGTAACTGTTCTTTAACATGACTATTTCAAAAAAAGAACAAAAAGTACAAGTTAGTAAGTGTAACAGAAAATTTTAAATTTGATGGACCGAGAAACATGGGTTGATTGATTGATTGAATTTAACGTCGCACTGTTTAGCTACACGAGGGCTTTTGGCGACGGACCACATAATTTTGAACCGTGGTCAAGTGACGTGGACGACACCTGAGCTGGCACCCCCCTCTCTGAGAAACATGGGATTATTAGTATAGGCGACAAAGCGGTATGTGTTTTATGTTCTGGAATAGTGGTATGGAGAACATCGTCTGTAAAACAGTATTTTGAAACCTATCACAAACACTCTTTTAAAAAAAGTGACAAACAGCAAAAATAATTAATTACTAAGAAACCGTTTGGCAGATGACTCAAATTCAGCATGTATTCTACACAAAAAGTAACATCTTACAATTCTAATTTAAGTTATTTGTCATCCAATCTACAACAACAGAAGTCACACTAATGTTACTCTCTCTTTAATTTGAATTTCACGAATAACTAAAACATTTATAACTATACAGCGCAAAAGTTTTTTTTTCGTAGAAAAAGATTTAGTGTTATTCGTATTTAGAGTTTTATTATTTTCCCAATAATCACAAGAAAAAAATTTTTTAACGGCACGTCTATACGACATTAGACACTTCTTTGGAAAAAAAATGGCTCGTTGATCCATGAAGGTTCGCCACCCCTAAAGTAGAGACTCGCTAAGAAGGGGTTTTGCGAAAATCGACCCTCAAGGGGCGTTGCGAGGGGTTAAGGGGCGTTATATAAAAATATTCCCGTTTTTGAACTATTAGATCTACAGACTTGAAATTTGGAAGACACTTTTCTTTCATGGATTAGAGACCTGCTAAGAAGGGTTTTTTTTTTGAAAATCGACAGCCAAGAGACGTTACGAGAGGTTAAGGGCGTTATAGACAAATATATATTCCCGTTTTTAAACTATTAGAGCCTTATACTCAAAATTTGGCAAAAACATTTTTTTTTTAGTTGAATAGGAGATCCGCTAAGAACAGATTTTACGGAAATCGACTTCAGTTGGTGTTCTGAGAAGTTTCTGGGATGTATAGATAAAAAAAAAGTTCCCATTTCCGACCTTCTAGACTTACAATAATGAAATTGGGTATGCATGTTCCTTTTGTTGGGTGGAAATCTTTTAAGAACGAGTCTTAGCGGAGTGGGAAATCGACTCTCAAGGGTGTTTACGGGACAAATTGATAAAAAAAATTACTATTTTTCAACTACTAGACTTAGATGTCTTTATTTTGTTGAGTAGAGATCCATTAAAAATGGGTTTTGTGATAATCTACTTTAGAGAAGAGTATTACGGGAGCCTAAAGAGGGTAATTTTACTTCAGTTTTAGAAAGTATAATTTGAAGTCCTGTTCTTTTTAAAGGGAGAAGAGAAAGGAAGAAGAGGAGAGAATTATGAGGGGAGAATTATGAGAATTTTTTTTCAGTAGAATCGAGCGCCTACTTTTAGGATTTGCGGAATATAAATAATTTATATATTTACAAACATTATTAGTTCATTGAACATCATGAAATACCCAGCGAATCTTTAGGGTAACGGCTAGTTTAACTGTAATTTTAAGGATTAGTTAGGGCTCCTGGACAGTCTTTTTACCTACGCCACTGCATGAAATAGAAGGAATATTATGAGAATGAAGTATTTAGTGTAGAATTCTTTACAACCTTGAATAAAAACTCAGGTTCTCAATCACTGTGAACCAACCACCCATTTTGTAGCTCAAGCATGGTGCTATTTCCAAACAAACCACCATTACAGCTATTATTTGTAAAAGGATGTTTCACGCAAATCATCCCAGCGACCTTATTTTTACCGAACTACGAAAGATAAGCACTCCTCTTTTCCGCGCAGCCAACCAAACACGTTTCTTTCCAAAATTCACAGAAAATCATTCCCATGTCTTCACATTATTTCAATTATCAACACTTCACTTCCCACTTTTTCCCATTAGATTTAGAAGAATATCATCCCCCACCCCAATTGGTGTGATCAACAAAACAAACCAGAAGAAAAAGAGATTATCTGAAGAAACACACACAAGAGGGATGATACTTTTCAATAATATTTTCCTTTTATTTTTTTTTGACAATTCTCGACACGTTTGTGGCTTTCCCACAATACCTAGAAATCATTTTTATCGCCCAATTATAGCCTTTTCCATAGCCTTATCTTTGGTCTTCAAGTACAGCGTGAAAAGGCTGGACTACATGAATGGACTCACTCTATTCCATTCCCCCCAGCGATCCCTATTGTCAACGAGAGAGGGGAAAAAAAGGAGGGGAGGGGATCTCACAATGGTTCGGACTTAATATGCCGATCACGCATTTCCTCGTTGCGAGGAAAAAGGAGATTCAACCCGGTGTAGCGAGTTCATTCAGAAAGAGTGGACATCCTCCGTTGATCCCAGAGCGAGTCAGGCGTCAATGATAATTATCACCGAGTCTTGTTATTCTTAAGAGATTAGACAAAGACGGGGTAATTTCAGTTTCAGAAAGTATAGGCCTTAAGGACATGTTCACAAACACGTCATATGTTGCGCATGTGACTTACTATTCTTTCATCCACTGTATAAAGTTCTCAGGGTGAGGATTATACGAAAGGGAAGTAAATAACTTGTTAACGTAACGGCATCAGGTATGGGTGGAGCTTAATTTGCATTTAAATCCGAAGAGCGTCGATAAACTATGGCAGTGTTCCGCAACCCCCGGTCCGCGGACCGGTACCGGTCCGTGGATCAAATGGTACCGGGCCGCCTGAAGAACATTAAACTATTGCCATTTTATTTAAAGTGGTACATTTCTCTCGGATTTGCGCAACTTTCCACGGAAAAATCACTTTATATTCCACGCTAAATCAATTTTATTCATTTTGGGTGTAACTATATTTCATTCTGAAGGCATATATTTAAACGTAACTAAATTAAAATTGTTAAATCAAAACAATCTAAAATATAAACAATCAACGTGTCCCACCCTCAGCGGGCCGCTGTAAAATTATCAAACGTTGACCGGTCCGCAGAAATAAAAATGTTGCGGAGCACTGACCTATGGTACATGTTGCACACGCGGAGCACTTCTCAGTGGCACTCGACATCAGCAGTCGCCAAACGTTTTGACCTCGTGGACCAGTAAATCCATAATATAAATCCCGCGGACCTCAAATAGGATTTATTAAAAGGCTGTGGTAGCCCAGTGGTTAAGGTATCGGATCATGGCAGGCATATCATGAGTTCGAGCCCAGTACCACTAAAGATCAGCCGTGTAGATAAGCGATGAATACTAAATCTGCCGACAGCTTAAGCATCCACCCGTTGGTGTGGTGTGATAGTTAGGAGAGGAGATGCCAGCTCAGGTGTCGTCCTTGTCACTTGACCACAGTTCAAAATTACGAGGTCCGTTGCCAAAAGCCCTCGAGTAGCTAAACAGTGTGACATAAAGATTCACTTACTCATTCATTCAATATATTTTTAGTTCTCAAAGAAGTTGTGTTAACAACTGAACATTCAGAATCGTGCCAAATTGAAAGTCATAAACCAGTACTCCGCAACCTTTTTATCGCTTCGGACCGGTCAACGTTCGATAATTTTACCGCGGCCCGCTGTGGGTGGGACACGTTGATTGTTTATATTTTAGATTGTTTTGATTTAACAATTTTAATTTAGTTACATTTATATAAATATGCCTTCAGAATAAAATATAGTTACACCAAAAATGAATAAAAGTGATTGAATGTGGAATATAAAGTGATTTCCTTGGAAAGTTGCGCAAATCCAAGAGAAATGCACCACTTTAAATAAAATGGCAATAGTTTAATGTTCTTTAGGCGGCCGCGCAGCATTTGATCCACGGACCGGAGGTTGTGGATCACTGTCATAAACTATGCCCTTGATATTGCGATATTAAGTAGAGTTTTGCAAAGATACAAGATTTGCATTAAAATACTTATTTTTTTATTTGATTATATTACTGGAATACTTACTTGTTTATTTCTTATTTTTTAATAAATATTCTTTTATAAGATATGTGTTCAACTTAAATTTTATTTATGTTGAAGGAAGAGTTATATATAAATTTTATGTTGCCTCTTTTTATGTTAATAAATATCTTTAAATAATGCTTAATTATAATATACGATAAAACTCTAAAAATCTGTGTTTTTGACCACTATTCCCCAACTCTGCACATATTGCCCCTGAAATTGAATTATTTCAAATATTTCCTAATGCGTTGCACCCTGAGACCTTTTGGTACATTGGTTTGGCCCATCACAGCTATAAAATTGCCGACTCCTGTTCTATACTATGCTTTTCTATGTCATTTTCGTATATATATATATATATATTTACTGATTCATCTTATGTTCTTTAAAATCTAAAAATGGCTTAACATTGCCACTGTATTAGATCCTTACATTTTCTACTATCAAATTGAGATAAAAGTTGCTATCAAAATTTAGAGTTGCTAAGTTAAATCTGAAATTCTTTTTTGACCTCTATTCCCTAATTCTGCATACATTGAAGCTGGAATTGAATTGCTTAAAATATTTCCTACGGCGGGGCACCCTGAATCATATGGTATATTGGTTTGGCATACCACAGCTAAAAGGTTACCTACCAGGAACGTCTTAAGACTCTTGGGCCTTGGGCCCTGAGAAATCTTAAGATTTTTTTATTCCCTGGGCCTCTATGTAGAAGTAGGTCCTACGTATGATCTTGGAAAAGTAGACGGTATATGTCATACATTGTATAATATTTGTTCTAACGGTAAGTTGAAACAAATAAATGTGTACGACTCTCAATCTCAAAAACCTAGGCTTGAACCGGATCAACCGATGGCTGCTGTTTGTCTAAGTAATTGAATGATTTTTAAGGTATTAGAGGTCTAGGTATGGATAACGGTCATCACATAATAATACAGTCTTACTGTTGTTGTGGCTAATGCCACCTGTCTTACTGCAGAACGAGCCCACTAAATTCATCGGGGAAGGGGCTGAAGTCGCTTGTCGTTGGCCTAGGCCTTGACACCATACAGGTGACAGTACGAATTCGCTCGGCGAAATTCCCCCAAAAAGGATGATGGGCGACACCACCTATCTCCACTTCCAATTTGCGGGGGGACTGGGGGAGGAAATTTCTCCAGTCCCCTGCACTCGTGTGATTCAGCCCACAAGACTTTCGGACCCACTGATTTAACGAGTACGCACTCCGTCTGTACTCAAAGGGTATTTGGTGGCACGGGCATCGAACCAATGCCTTCCGATCTGGAGTCCGATGCTCTAACCACCAGGCTACCCACGGCCTGAAGTCTTACTACTTTTGTCAGTTGACATGCAGTTTGAAATTCCCTGTTTTTTGGAGAATATGTACGGGAATAATATTTGACCACATTAAAATTATCCGAATCATGATCTCTTATTAAGACAGAATCCTAAACGAAACGAGCCCCCACCGAGGGCGAGGTCCTAGGTCCGGGCCCCCCTATGTACACCACTGGTTATGGTTATTGTCTAATAGATTATAAATCGTAAGTCTGTATAAAATGCTCCAATTTTATTTAAAAATCGAAGCATCAATTGAGTGAGAGAATGATTTTTGAACATTTTCGATTACTATTTCATACATTTTAATTTTTCCTGTATTTCGCTGTAGCACATTATTTCCTGCATTTCGTTATATGTATTTCATTTTTTTTTTCAAAAATGATTTCATTTTGTTCAATCGGTTCCATTTCTTTTTGCGAGTCCCCATCCATTTCTCACAGTTTGGTGCCGTGTAGGGCAGCGATGCACGTTAAATCTGTCGAGAGCTGAAATGTCCTCCCATTGGTGTGGTATTGGGGGGGGTGCCAGCTCAGGTTTGTCTACGTCACTTGACCTGTTCAAATTACGAGGTCCGTCGCCAAAAGCCCTCGTGTAGCTGAACAGTGCGACGTTAATATTCAATCAATCAATCAACTCACAGTTTGGTTATGCAAATGTGTAAAATAAAGGAAAGAACTGAATCTAAATAATTTATTATATAATAATAATCTCATGAATGTAATCGATAGAAAATTTTTGTTGCTGCTCTGCTTTTTAATCAAAATGGATCACTAACTGCCACGTGGGTATATTTGAATACGAGGATTTAGACATAATATAATTTCTGTGTTCCTTAATTATTTAATTTCTACTCATATACATCTTGCCATTTTCTGTTAGTTGTGTCAGTAGCGCACACAGGAATTTTTCAAGGGGGGGGGGGTCGGGGTTGAAAGTTCACCATTCTTGTATCATGTTTTTTTTTTTACTTTGTCGATTTTCAGGAATAAAACATAGTAAAAAACTAATTATTGAATAAATAATTAGCATTAATTAATAAAATTAATCATTAATAATAAATATTTAAATTTTACGTATTATATACTTAGAATTATAACCAAGGGAAAAAAATAAAGGGGCTTTGGGGGCCCCGGGCCCGGCCCCTTTTTGCCACTGGTTGTGGAAACAATGAATACCCATGACAAACTATTTTAATTTAAAATTTAGATTTTAATTTTCACCTATTCGTATTTGGGTCCATACATAGCGCTTTTATGTTAGTCTTTTTGGAATGTACCCCCCTCCCCCCTCCATAAGAGAGGACAGTGTGCGTCACTGTTCAAACGACATGTGAGATGTAAACTAATTCAGCATGCTGTATCCCTAAGTATTTCATTCTATTATCATTTGTACAATCCAAGACTTAATTTGTTCTGAATTTTCTACTGAACTGCATTACTTCTACGGGCTTTTACAGCAATGTCTCTTAAAACTGATTAATTGTTAATTTTAAAAGTATTCGTGGTTATCTTTAAAAAAGTTGTTTCCTTAAAATTATCCTCCCTTAACAAGGCAATATCCATCACTGTATGTGAGCGAGCCGATCTTCCGTGATCGCAGACACGTAGTTGATTCAATAATTCATGGTGACTTTACAATTACCCTTTTGTCTTTGGATTTTCCACGTTTCAAGGTTAGTTCTTTGCAAAATCATATCATCACAGGCAGTTAATTTGCATAGCTTAGAAAAACTTTTCTTGAGTGGTGTGATAAGTATTAAACAAGAAGGCAAAATAGTGAAAGGAATGAAATAAAAGTTATAAAACTTTTGCCCAAATCTCTCGTGCACAATTTTGTTATTATCTAGTAGATCTAATTTAAAATTCATCTTATGTTTTATAATATGTACTTACTGTCTGAAGTATCAAAGTAAAATTTTCGCTTTGCCTATTGGGCGAAATAATGTATTTCTGAAAAAAATCAACATTTGCCTCTTTCTACCCTCAATGAACTACAAAAATCCATACCAATTCATTTTTTTAAAAAATATAAAAAAGGGGGGGGAACACTTAGCGTATAAGCGGAGAATTTTGGGAACTTTTTTAAAGTAAAAATAATGGAGTTCAGCCAGTGGCGCCACAGGGGTTTCCCTAGGGGTCCGGACACCCCCATAGCCCTTGATTTTTTTCGATTGGTTATAATCCTATGTATATACTACATAAAATTTAATTATGTATTTGATATTAATAATTAATTTTATTAATTAATGCTAATTATTTATTCAATAATTAATTTTGTATTGTTTTTGTTCCCGAAAATCGACAAAATCAAAAGAATATGTTGGTGGCGTATTGGAGAATGATACCAAAATGGTGGACTTTGACCCCGGACACCTTGAAAATTTTTTTTGCGCTACTGAGTTCAGCTTATATACGGTTCTTCTATTTTCGAAAAAGAAATAGTTTAGAAAAAATGCTTTAATTTAACGTTTTCAGTTAGACATCGCAAGCGATTTTAATTTTTTAACTTTTGGGTATTTTGAATGGCTCTTTACTCTAAAAGCGGAAAATTCACATAAATCCTTCAAAGTCAAAATCTGAATCTGAGTTTCCATAGTACGTAAAATTCACATTCATTCACATGAGATCAACTTGAAGCGAGTTTTTGTCCAGGAATTAAACATAAGCTACGATCACTCGCCTTTAAACAAGTTTCTCTTCCCGCTTATTTTTCAAAATATGACGCACAAATATTATAACAAACGAGTGCTGAAAACAATTTGCTAACTTAAGATAAGGTTAACACAAATGAAACTAACGTCGTTGATGTCTGGCGTTTTACTTTACGCAGTAATTTGATTGGAAAATTTTTCGCCCGCTTTGCCCGTTTGGCAATATTTTTGCTTTCGTGGCAACACTTGAATATTACACAGGATTTATTTTTCGGTCTATATATGGGTTTCGAATATTGGGTGAATTTTTGAATTGAATTGGCTTATATTCTGAAATATATCCGGTTGTTCAGAAACAATTATAAATATTAAACCTGTAAATCAGTGTGAATTCATATACGTGTGACGTGTGTGTAGTATTTGTATGTATGCATCGGCTATCATCGCTCATAACACGCCAAAACACCATAGTTGCAGATAATCAGAAAGTAACAGATAATGGCTTCAAAAATACAACAATTTCAAAAATGCTGTTTTTTCACCTGACGAATACAAGTTTAACGATGCAACATGATATCGCAAATAACGTAAAAATGGATGAAACGCCATACTATGACAAAACGACGTCAAGTCATGCGTTGAAAGACGGCACTCACGCAAATGTGTGTGCCAGACAATATCAGCATTAAAACTGTCATATTTTTGGATGAAAAATGTTCCAATCGAGATAGTCTTGATGGCTTACATTGCTACTGGAATGATTCCTAGATGATTTAGCGAGAAAATATAAGATTGCGTCTACATTTTAAGATGGAAATTTTTTGATATTCTAAAACTGCTGTAGTTGTAAATCTTGCTAAAGTAGCATATCTCTAATGGGAGGTTCAGTTATGTGGTGTAATCTGCATTTTATTTTCACTTGAATGGTTTTCGCACAGATAACGCATTTCGTATTTTAGCTAGACGATGGCATTGGATTTTCATCTCCTAAGCTTCAAAAGGAAGAAACTTTAAAATATCAAATATTTTATCAGGTCATTTTACTTGAAAGTTAAAATTCATGTTACGGATCTTCGGTTAAAAAAATGTAAAATATTATGCGTATTTTCGTTATATGTTTGCATAAGATAGATTGAACGTGATAATCAAATCGAATTTGAATTGTTATTTTCCGTATAAATTCGAAGGAAACATGTACCTGATAAGTATAAAATCCAATTTCGAAAATAAAAAAAATTGATGATTACGGCACTTCCTACTTTGGCATCGTCATCAAAAGAAATGCGATCTTTTCGATAAAAATTTGATGAGCAGATGGTTGGCTGATTTTCGTTCAAAAGATTTTTTTTAAATCACGTGATACATATTTTTTTTATTTGCTTTGAAAATTAATTTTCTTTGATAAATCGAAATAAATTAAAAGTATTTATCTCACTTATAACTCTTTTTCTATAACACAACTTTAATTAACTTTCTTTCCTTATTTCCCCATTATTAATCCATTACAAATATAAAATCTGCCTCTGATATACAGTGGCGAGAGACATTTTTAAGAGTTTGCTTTAAAAAATACTTCTGACAAATAAATGTGGAAAAAAAGCAAGAATTGTAATATAATATTCATTATGAAATGTATGTCATTAATTTTATTTTATTTTATATTAATAATGTTCGTAAAAATTCTACTAAAATTATTTTCATTTTCTAATACAGTTCTGCGAAAATTCACTTTATCCTGTAGCTAGTGTGAAAGATATTGAACAGTCTGAAGTTGTATAATTACTTGAAAACCTGTGATATATTAAATGATATGCAATAGTAACTATAGTTCTTGATACGCGCGCGCACGTATTTATTTTTATTGCTTATTTTTAGATAAATTTTACTTAAAGGAGAAGTAAAATTTCCATGTGAATTTTTATTTATGTTAACCTATCGTACTGCTAGTGAATTTTTACGAAGAAAAAAAGGCCCGAAAAAAGTTCAAGAAATCAGAAGATAGAATTTGAAGAAATAATTTAAAGTATTTTATGCTGTGTTTCAAAATACGTAATTTATTAGTTATAACTTTTCTTTTCCCCTTTTTACTATATTTTTTATTCTATATACAGTAATCGTAATCGTAATCGAATTCGGTACGCAACACCATTATCCAATTTTACTTTTAAATGGCTTGAGTAAAATTGAGTAATGTATATTTAATTTTTACGAAGAAATTAATTCCGCGGTTTTGTATATTGTTATTTTCTTTCAAAAATATAATTGTACAGGTAGGGGGAGCAGTTTTTAAGACAAGACTTAAGAATTAAAAATTTAAAGTATAAATGTTAGAAACGATTTTAATTAATAGTAGTGTTGTAATAAAAAGTAAAATGGTTAAATTTTAATTCTGAATACAAAAAATATCTCAAATTTAACAGTATATTTTGTAAAAATTCAGCTTCAATTTAAATGTACCTTGGGAAAACTCTAACTTTAAAACAAGGAAAATAACAACAATAAAAACAAATTGCAAAACTTCTCTCTCTCTTTTTTAATTTAAAAAGAAGCAAATTCGTATTTCCTCTACTCCCTCTGATAACGTTAAAAAAAAGTTCATATTTTAAACAATGCTAATGCTTAAACAATAAATAAAAATAAATACCTCTGATCGAAAAAAATACCATAATAGTTTCCATCATTAAATAATGCCCACACATTCCAAGCAAAACTGGAGGGGAAAAAAGGTTAACGTCAACAACTAAAAATTCTTCAAAAACACAGAAAAAGCCTGCTCTTTGTGGCTCTTTTTTAAAAGAAAAAAAAGTTATAACAGAAACAAGAAATTTTAAACTGAAAAAAGTCGAAGAGTACAAAACCATGATACGCATTGATGCGAAAATATTTCAAGGTTATAAGCATTTCCCACTTACTTGGCTATCGAAATCCACATTTACAACCTCATATTATTATTTTAAAAACTTTTTGGATACTTTTGTTTTGTCTTTTCGCTTACCAGATGAATTACTGCTGATAAAAAAGAAGACACGTCCGTGCTGCCACTCACCTGAAACGTAATGTTTTTTTTTATTATCCTTCTCAACTGAGAATTTTGAAGGTATCCTGGCTTGGCGCGTGACTTCGTAATACGTTGAAGAACACGTAACTCTCCAAATCAGACACGCCAAACAAACTCTGTTTCCTGAGGATTGTTTTGAACGAACTAATAAAAAATTACTGAGTTCTTTAACCTTTTTTAGAACTTTTTTTCTTCTAGTAATGTTGAGTTTAAAAAAATTTGGGTGGGGGAATAGCTCATTACCTTAATACTCAATTAGCTTATTACCTAAAATTAATTTGATTTTTAAGACCTTTTTGGTGGGAAGAATGTTTCTCACACTGCCTATTCAAAGGTAGAGCACACCTTATGCTGTGCATTTCTTTTTAAGTCGCATTACATGATGTTTATAAAATATCACTTTTAAGTACTAAAATCTACGAAGGAAATTATAAATTAGATATATTTTGTTTTTAAAAATTTTAAGAATTTATGTACATTACTTTCTAGGTAACTTCGGTAAATAGGTGTCCACACATAGTGAGATATTGCAAGCTATCCAACCGCATATGGTTTTCTTCTCATCTGCTATACAGATTGATTCAAAAATAATGTCACCAATTTCAAAGCATCATAAATTTTCATGAATTGGATCATTTACAAGGAATTGTCAAAGTGGATTCCTTTAGCATAGTACTCTTTACGTAAATATTTAAATAAGCTAAAAGAGAGCTTTTTCGACCATTTTTGAGGGTATTTTTCCTACTTCCCCTTTGATTGCTTTCTGAAGCACTTTCTTGAAGTGTTCTTACTTTATGTCTATTTAATTGTTTTTTAAGTATCTCCATGAAAAAGTAATCGCTAGGAACACACTCAGGAGAGGGTGGTAGCCATTTCTCAGGAGGAAGAATTTTATTTTTATCTTTCTTCCATTTTATAGTTGATTTTGCTGTGTGACTTGATGCAGAAAAACTAAGTTCCCTTGAGAATAAAGACGTTTACTTTCTTTGATCATGTGCTTCAAACTCTTATTCTGGTAGCAATTAGCATCAATTTTAGTCTGACTCTACAAAAAAAAGGGTTTTGTTTAGCCTTGAGAGAACATTCCCATTCATACCATAACATCTGATGGCCTACTTGCCTTTTGCAAAACAATTGCGTTTTTACGACGCTTTTCGCGTGAAGTATATTGTATCTTCATTTTACCAGTTGCAAATGACGGATGGAACAGTGCTTATCTGAAGTTATCCATGTTTTGTAATTACTATTGGGTAATATTAAATACAGAGACCAAGAACGATTTCTTCTGTCTTTGCATACTAGTTTATTCACTTTTTTATAGCCAATTTTCTTTATCTGACGACTAATTGTTGATTGTGATACCTGTAGTTTCTTTACTAAAGTTTTTTGATGCAGATTATTTTCTATAGCGATAAGTCTTTTCAGCTTCTATTTTCTTTCTCATCAAGGACTTCCTTTTGTCCACATTTTATTCCTGGAGCTTTTGTTACAAAATTTTTATTTTTTTTAAATTTGATAGTAACCATAAGAAAAAAGCCTTTTCTGAATTTTTTTTAACTACTTTATTTTTAATCGAATTTGAGGAATCATCCTTCAAAAGCTTTAAAATTTCATTTCCGGTTTGAGGATCTAATTTCGAAGCCGTAATGTGCTCTCACTAATAAAAATAGTTATATTGGTAATTTAAACGTTTCATTTTTAAAATATAATTGCCAGTAAAGCGATTAAAATTTACTGTGAATAATTATATGCTTTCAAAATGGATCACACTTATTTTGGATCAAACTATAGTAAAACATAAACGGCCGCGTCCGTATATTTTTTGTTAAATTGGCATATTGTTAATCGTACGTCCTCTGGAACGGTTTTCTTGTTGGTAAGGAAACCTACAGGTCGTCCTTTGCATTTACGATTTGAAAATCAATTGTCGTGCTCGAAGTACAAATCATAGATGTAAAAATAGCTTACCATTGACATTTAAAAATTAATGAAGTAGGGGGGAAAGATATTTCCCTTTGTCTTCTAAAGGGTTAATGTGATGTTCATAAGTAACTTAAGACTATATTTTATGTTTCAAGCATTTTCAAATGTGAGAATTCTCTGCAATAATTTTAAAGTAAATTAAACCTTTTTGGTCGTAAATGAGTTTGAGTGACAAAAACAACATTACCGTAAAATATAGCGTATAACGCGCACCTATATTTTCAAGTTACAAATTTTTAGTTTTTAGGTATATTCACCGTTAAAGGTCGCATTCCTTTTTTTTACGAAGAAACCTGAAATGTATGTATACAATGCTCTTACATTTTGAAGTCATATTTTCGAAGTACCATTCCGAGCTTCAGAGAGAAGAATAGTATACTTCTAGAACTATACAATCTGTTAAGTTTATAAGGAATGTCACACATTTCTTTTAAATATTAAGTATTCCAATATATGCAGAAATTCAACTTTTTTCTATGCTCATCTTTTTTTATTTTATTTTTAATGCTCTCATTCTTATATTCGGTGAATAACGCGCACCCGTATTTTTGCATTATATGCCAAATTTTTACGGCACTTTACATTTCAGAAGATGTGAAGACAGCAGCTTAACCGAGAATATTAGCCCCCCCCCCCTCCCTTAAATTCAGGTTTTCGTCCCCAACCGGATTTTTAGAAAGGATTCGAAAACCATAACATAATATGGGCTTTATGTCCCCTAGAATCGTACCTACCCCCGCGATACGAAGAATAATAACCGTATTAAAATGATTCATATTTATATACATGACATTACTGTGCTTTCATTATACACGCGTATAGTATCGAACTTTCTCTAAAACTGTACGAAAGAAAGAAAAAGTGTTCAGCTAATTCTGTTTGTTGAATTTATGTCTTCTATGACAGGAGTTTCAGTTCCTTGGGTGAGTTTTAGAGATTTTTTTATATATATGTCGCTAAAAATATCGAACTTTTATCGTCATTCAAACTTTTTAATATTTCAGTCACGTGACTTTTCCGTCCTCAGCGTTGCCATGGTAACGTGGTAGAAAGAATTTAAATTGATTAGAAAAAAAGTCAGCACCGATTTCGGGCCCTGGGCGTAGAACATCTGCAAGCCCCTTGGAACTGGAGGATTGAAATTTATAACCAGTTAAGTCTAGCTTATCCGGGCCCCTGGGCGTCCGCCCCAAGCGCCCAATGGATAAACCGGTAATAAAAAAAAAATTCTGCTTAAGTTAATGTCAATGGTAAGTTTTAATTAAAATATTTTTCTTCAAAAACAGATAATCTTATCAATGATTATATTTATTTTAAGCCTGTATCTCATTTTCAATTAAAATAACGATGCGTGATTTTTTTTTCGTTGTCTTCTTGGAGGAAACTCTTTCTTTATCTCTTTTACGCCACTACCAGTTAAAAACTCTCCATCTCAAAAAATCCTGAACTCATTAATACATGTTTTTGGGACTTTATGTATAAAATATTTAACTTCAATGAAGTTTTAATAAAAATATATATTATTCTCGATTACGCTCGGCCTAATTTATTCTTCACGGTGGTCTTTCCTTTCTTTTATGAAAAAGAGAGAGAAAAAACAATCGAAACAAACACCCGAAAAATTCAGATGAATTCGAATCTTAATGCGCACGTGCGCGTGAAAAAAAAGTCACCATAATATATGTGTTGTCACATGCCTCTACTGGCATAACGCTGCCACCCAGACCAAAAAAAGTGACAGAGGGGAGGACCTCGAGAAAAAGAAAGAAACATTTTCATTCGACACCCATTTTCACGCCATTCATCGTTAGCGGTTTTTAAAAACACACTTCACATCTCCTCACCCCATCCACAATTTTTTCTCTCACCTCCCCCACCCTCTCCTTTGCAACGTGCACATTTGTGATGAACACAAAATTAGATCACCTCCTTGCGTTGTCACTCTTGAGAGGACCTTTTCTCAGAAAAGCGGCAAAAGTATGCAAAGAAAAAGGTGAAAGACCTCCTTCCGAGACCTATTAGGGAATGCAGGAACTACGCCTAAATTTAGATCCAGTGCTTCTTAATTTTAATAAAGAGGTATTTGCGGCTCGAATAATCATTTATTTACGATCGTTATCTTGCCATTAGAGTCCTCCGCGGCACATGGTAGCGAGTAACTAATGCGGTGAGGGCTCTTTCAAGGCATTCCGCCAAAGATGTTGTCATCGGATTTGAATGTTGGGCTTGTGAATTAATCTTCAAACATTCTGCAGTGGTGACATATGCTGAAAATCATCATACATCATTATATTCCGATAATAACACCCCGCTTTTCCACAGCTGGAAAATACCACAATGGGATTCAACTGATTGAAGATTTCGCTGTCCTTAATGTCCTTGATATGTGTACTTCATCTCTGGTATAATAAATTAATTCTAACCTTCACCAGTGGCGCACACATGAATTTTTCAAAGAGAGGGGGGGGGGAAGAGTTCAGGGTCGAAAGCCCACAGTTCTCGTATCATGCTCCTTTTGATTTTATCAATTTTCGGGACTAAATTTTCGACTAAATTGCCACCCCTGTGTTTGAAAGTCCTCATTCCAATAGAAGTAACAGTAAATAAGTAATTATCACATTTCCTTCAACGTAACTCCGTGTTAATTTTTCGTATTGTGTAATGCGTGGATTATATAGATGGGCTAAGAAAAAAATTTGACAGTTAAATTCTTTTTAAGGTATCCGACTACTTTCCCGGAACCGTAAATTTTAAAAGCGCAAAATGGATAATTTTTTGTGATATTTAGTGTCATTGGATTAAAAAAATTAATAAAAAATTTTTTTAAGAATAGTATTACAGAAAAATTTTTTAAAAGTAAAATATTTTGAAAAAAAAATGAACATAGAAAAAATTTTTTCAAAATATTTTCCTTTTTGAAAAATGTTTTATTATAATAATATTGTGCCCCGCCCTTTTAAACTCAGACCTCTGTCAGAGGGCTCCCCTAAATTTTGAAATATATAACTTAGAAGTGGGGTTTTTTCCCCTGTTTTGACAACAGAGGGGAGAATTTTAAAAAAAAAACACCAAAAATTATTTCAAAAAGGGGTTTTAACTCTGAAAATAATGTGAATTTTTAAAAATCTTTTTGACCCCCTTACAGAGGGCTGAGCTATATACAGGCAAAATATTATTATACTAAAACATTTTTTAAAAACATTTTTAAAAAAAGGTTATTCAAAGGGTTAATTTGCCGAAATATGCATTTAAAAAATTTTTTTCCAAAATGTCCTTAAAACAATTTTATACATATATTCTAATGAAGTACACTAAATATCATGAAAATTATCCATTTATGCCCTTTTAAAATCATGGTTCCAGTAATCAAAATCCCTAAGGTTAAATAAGTGAAACATTTACTTTTCAAACCTTTTACTTGTAAAACCATATTTGATTATGTCTTGAAATATTAAGAATTGTTTAATAAATGTTTTAAAAAGGCCAGTGAGAAATTTGAATGGATTTAAAATATTACACAAGTTTAAAACAAGAAAAATATTTTCCTTGTTATATCGTCAAGTTCTATTTTAAAGGGTCCGGCTCTTGAATTTTCAAAAAATTATCGATTTTCACTTTTTTATATTTTCTAAATGTTCAAATATTTATGTTTAAAATGATATATGATATGTGGAAGTATTATAATTAGAAGTATTTTTACTTATTTTTTTTATCTGTTGCTACTCCTTGACGCGCATCAAGTGAGCCCTGCTAGGAGCACCTGTGTTTTCCCTTGTATAGGTTTCTGGTGAGCGCGAATCCATTTGATGTTCAAGTGGAAAAGTTAGAGTGTATGGGCTTATCTAAAAGTGTATGGGTACATATTTTTTGGATCTTAAAAGCGAAACAGAGAAAAAAAAAGTTGCGATGGAAAAAGCCTAATTGGTTGTAACCGACACACCAAAATTTTAATGTCAAAAATTTAAAGATATAGTATGGCTATTAGCAGTAGCGCACACAGAAGTTTTCCAAAGGGGGAGGGTCCAAGGTCGAAAGCCCACCATTCTTGTATCATACTCCTTTTGATTTTGTCGATTTTGGGGAACAAAAACAGTAAAAAAATAAATATTGAATAAATAATTAGTATTAATTAATAAAATTAATCATTAAAAACAAATATTTAATTAAATTTTACGTATTATACACTTAAAATTATAATCAATCGGGGGAAAAAATCAAGGGTTTTGGGGTTCGACCCTAGACCCCCTTGATGCCTCACTGGCTATTAGAAATAATATCAATGATCTACACAGCATAAAATTGCTGTTTCGACTGTTTATTTTCATCTTCTGTCTTCAAACCGGAACCCTCAACATGGACTGTCCTGTGGGAATAAGTTCACGGCGCAAGTTTGAAAAGACAGAAGCTGAGTGTAACGAAATGCACTATGATTATAAACACCTACACACGTTCTTTATACCATAATGAATTAAATGAAACCAATTTTTATAGAGATCTAGGTGATCCTATGTTATTAAGAAAATGTTTGCATGGCAAGACCCAGAACCCAAATGAGTCAGTTAATAACACCATATGGTCAGGAATTTCAAGATCTACATTTGTGGAATTAAAAACTTTAAAATATTTGAGGAACACATGGCTTTTGCACAGTTCAATATAAGTCATGTAGCAAAGTCAATGATTTTAAAACATTGCGATATTAAACCGAGTTATAAATGTGTGCCATGCTTCAAAAAACTAGATACACGTAGGATTCGTGCAGCCCAAAGAAAGCATCTTAAGATCCCCAAAAAAGGCAAAATTGTTAAAAATAATGAAAAAAAAAGTAATAAGAGTCTTTTGTACAAGCAGAGAGTTAAAAAATGCTTCTGGAAAATATCAAAAAAATTAAATGCTCAAAAAATTACAAATTTGTACTTTAAAGCCTGTTTTCTCAAAATGTAATATTTTTCACTTTATGTACCTTTTCTCAAAAACTACTTATCATATAATCCTCAAATTTTCAATGAGCAGACTTTTAACATGCTTACACATTTTAATGAAGGGGGAATTAGATATATCTAGCGAACCTTTTTAGGTTTGACTTTTTTTCAAACTAAATTTAAGTGAAAAAACTGGTCAATTTTTTAAAAAAATCATAATTAATTTAAGTTTGAACAAAAAAACAAAACTCTATTAAAAGTACACATAACGTATTGTAAAAATTTAATCCTTGAGAAGTATGTAGTTTCTGAGAAAAAAAGGTACAAAAACTTACACAATTTAACATGGGCTCCCATGGACGTGCCAGACCCCTTAAGAATAAGCTCACCTAGCACGTAAAAAAATATATACACTGTATCTTTCCAACTGGTGTGAAGCTGGTGAATCTTATCACTTCTAAAAAAAATTCTGGAATTTTCAAATGTCAAATCTCGAAAAATGCATTTACTTCTATTGAAAAAAAAATGAGTGATAAAAGAATTCAAATGAACTTAAAGGGAACGTAAAGTTAATTTTTATGGTAATCTTATTTCTTCGGAGATGGATTATTTTATAATAGGTTAATCTTTCAAGTATAACAAATCTTTCATATATATCGTTCTTTTTATGTTTGAGATTCTGGAAAATACTTCTTAAAAGAATTATATATAAATCTGGGACTTTAATTTTTACGAGAAACCTTGAAGTTTTATCTACTCAACCTTGAGAATAAATAGGTCTTGTTTTTATGCAGTACAGAACACATCTCAAACTATCACTTCAAGGCTTTCTGTATTTTAAAATAAACAAACTGCATTCAGCAGTTTACAGTAAGTTCTTTTGAAAGTTCAGTTAAAGACATAAAAATATTGGAACAAAATTTTTTAAAAATAGTCTAAAAAAGAGTGAAATGTAATAAGTAATAGTTATCATAATAATAATAATAAAAGATCCCAAAAAGACAAACTCAAAAGTAGTAAAAAGATTACAGAATAATCATGTATTTTAATAAAAATTTAAGAACATCGCTAATGTTTAATAAAATGCACTAGTGTTTCAAAATACAAAGCAACTTGATACAAAAAACAACAAAAATACTTTGAATCCTCCAAGTTTCAATAATTTCGATCGATTCTTTCCAAATGCAACTTTTTTGTCTTAAAGTTCGCACTATAAAATTACCATCAATAAAAAAAGGCTTATTATTCATGTGAAAATCAACAAAAATGAAAATCCAATTTATTTAGTTACTGCCTAGTTTGTATAAAATTCACAAGTATCGTCTATGTGAAAAAATTTAGTTTTTAATTTTTATAACATTTAAATTTCTTTTCATTTGTTACTTAAGTCCATTTAAGCCAGAGACAGTGAAACTAGTCAATGATAAAAATGATTTTTCTGCGTTTTTTGTACTTTTGTTATTGGATTAAATTTTTTATCTCCCGAATTTTCGTACACATATTGTTCACATTTAGCGTGTGTCAATTGAGATCATTTTATGGAAGCAGTAGTGGTTGTTCAAATGCTGCAAAAAGCTTGACATTGAGCCAGGATAGGTTCAATAGTTTCGTTTGTTCATGATTAGATTTAATTTGAGCCCGTCTTAGTAATCTCCTTCTACCATTTTTTTTTCATTCTCAAAATGTCATCTCTTTTTCAGTCTTCCTTCTTTATTTCTAAATTAACTCTTTTCTTTTAATGTTTTTCTTTGCTGTTATTCTACTGCCAAAAATAAATCAGTCTCGTAAAATATGAATCTGGTGTATGAATGCTAGTTTTCTTGATTTTATTTTGTAGCACATTCGAGAAATAAAAATAAGGGTGCAAAGGGAAGAAGACATTCACAGCATTCACAAACAAGTACATCTTTACGAAGGTATTACACTCAGCCATATTTTTGCAACATATTGGTTAATGCAGTGGTCTCCAACCTCCGGTCAGGGCCGACTCTAGCAAAAAAAATGGAAAATGTCGCCCTTCTCTCTCTCTCTCTCTCTCTCATATATATATATATATATTATTTTAAGTCTTAAGAAATGCAAAATAATTCGAAATTAAAGACGGAATTACTTATTATTTCAAACGAATGAAATGGAAGATAAAGAATCGTTTATTTAAACAGTCCAATTTCTTCGAAAAAAAGTCTACTAATAGTGAGGACCAAAGGTTTTTTTTTAATTTATAAAACTACACCCCTAGACTGAATAAAACCCCTTTTTTTTAAAAAATTTTTTCCCTTGTTTGGATAGCTGCCAGACATCATAAGGGGGAAAAGGTTTATTGGACCTACTTCGGGATGGGGAAGGTTACTAGTTAATGATGTGTAAACATATTAAACATGCTTTAACATATACTCCCGCCTCAAACCCTTCAAGTTTCAACGTAAAAAAATGTCATTAAAAAACAGGTACAAAAAAAAAAAAATTAAGATACGTTAAATGAAATACCAAATTCAGACTCAATAACATTTCAGAAAATATATCAAATTTTTTGTAACAACAAAAAATATATTTTTCAAATTTGATCCAAATGCCGCCCTTAAAATTTTCCGCCCCGGACAAGGGTCTCGTTTGTCCGGCCCTAGAGCCGCCCCTGCCCCGGCCCACGTACTGGTACCGGTCCATGGATCCAATACTACCGGTCCACACAATAAACATTAAATTATTTCCATTTTATTTACTGTGGTATATTTTTCTTGGGTTTGGGCTTCTTTTCTTATGAAAACTAGTTTATATTTCTTGTTAAATCCCTTTATATTTATTTTTGGTGTAGCTATATGTTTTATTCTGAAGACTCGTTTAAATACTATATATTAAAATAAAATTATTAAATCAAAACAATCTAAAATATAAACAATAAACGCCCTTTTCCGCTCAGCAGCCGCGGAAAATTACCCAACGTTGACCGGTCCGCTGCGATAAAGGTTTGGGGTAGCAAAAGTAGCGCCACGGGAAATTTTTTCGGGGGTTGGTTCCCATTCTTGTATCATTTTTTTTTGTTTTTGTCGATTTTCGGAACAAAACACAGTAAAACTAATTTTGAATACATAATTAGCTTAATTAATAAAATTAATCATTAATAACAAATATTTAATTAAATTTTACGTATTATATACTTAGAATTATAACCAATGGGAAAAAAACAAAGGGTTTGGGGGGGCCGGACCCAGGACCCCCCCTTTGTGCGCCACTGGCAGCACTAGGTTAATGAGTTACGACACTATCATTTCTAACAATATTGATACTTATCGCTCGACTAAATATGCAATTTTTCTTTAAAACATTGAGAAATAAGGAAGTTTTCGGTAAAAAAAAATTGAAGATCTTTTAGAATATTTTTTTGTTTAAGTTTTAACCCCTTAACTGGTTCGCCCGTACAGCGTACGGGCACTGATATTTTCTTCTTTCTAACTTTGATTTGCACATATTTTTAGTTCTGATAGTGAGATTATTAGTGCAAGTGTTTTTAAGAGATATAGTTTGTCTCCATGGTACTGAAATATTTCTAATCCGGGAGTTTCTTTGTGGTGAAGCCGGGAATTTTTTATTGAATGCAGTAATTTAGATCCTAGAAAATATTTGATAAAGAACAGGGATTGGCAATGCAATGTGCAATTTGTTTCTTGAGAAGAAATGCAAATGGAAAAATAATCCAAAAAGGCCGATATTATCTCTGTCTCCTTTGTAATGCAAGGAGACAATTTGCAATGTATTACATCATGCTTCAAATTGTGTGTGCATATATGCATGCGCACACACACAAAATCCTCTACCTTTTGAAAAAGAGTTGCAAACATAAAATTTTTTGTAATATGGGAGAAATTCTTTAAAGATATATGAAACACTCTTCATAGCATGCAGAGTGTACTTATAAAAGGCAAACATTTTTAGGGGTTTTGTGTTCCACAATTATAAAATAAAAAAATTGTGTGGAAATTTTAAAATTGAAAATTATAATAAAATTCTTCCATTTTCGCATTTTGTTAAGTATTATGCTTAGCTATATACAATAAAAAATGTACCTTTTTTTCAATTTTTACTATTAGCTCGCACTGTCTCGCATATTTATTTATTTATCTTGGTGGAATTTTCAATCGTTCGTAAAATACATTTTAAAGCGCTGAATTGAGCTGAAATTTTATATACAGGATCATTTTGGATGACAATACAATAATTTAATTATAATTAATAAAAATTAATTGATTAAAACTAATTATTTAAAAAATTACAAATACAGCCACGTTGGCGACTTGTGTCAAAACTTGAAAAGGTTTTTTTTCTCACGTGTTAAAGCATTCAGTTGGACTGAAATTAAAAGGACAATACGATACTTTAATGATAATTAAAAAACTAATTACCACTTAATGTGGATTCATCATGTATAACATATTTATATTAATTGTAACTATTTAACAAAAAGTAGCTAAAATAAAATTTTTCGTTATTGATCTAAGTAGGAATTTTGACTTAAAAACTATTTTTTATATTAATTGTTTTGGAACATTTTGGGCAAAAAAATTGATGGCTTAAGGAGTTAAATGGAATAAATTTACGTATGAAATACCATTTTATACTAAATTGAAGCAGTCGAAAGTCTGCATGTGTTGATTTTTCTGTGCTGTATATGTTTCAGATCAATATGTACATATTTTTATGGTTAATGACTCGTATCGTTTGCATATGTCTTTTCACAATACGAGATACTCGTTTTTGCTTTTCCAGTATGAGACAGCTTTTATCTTCATTCTAGATAAAATTTATAGCAAATGTCTTTGTCATCCTATTTTATCTCTGTAATGGCTGTCCTTCAGGATATCTATTTCCCCATGCATTAAAAAAACCGTGTCCTTTTTCATAAATGTTATTAAAAGTATTGATTTATGATCTTCTGGAAACGTATCTCACTGAGGAATTGTACAGTCCATTATACCATCTATTATTTGGGTTCGATCATCAGATCTGAAATCGTGATATGAAGAAAGAGATGTTTAGCATTGTCCTTGTGAAATATTGCCTTCTTACCATAGTAATAACAACTGTTATTTATAGTATTACCCATTCTCAATGTTTTCTTCTCTGTTTTTCTGTTATACTTTTTTTCTGTTTTTCTACTGAAACAATAACCCTATCTCAAATTTTGAGCAATGTTGAGAATTATAATTCCTAATGAACTCTTAAGTAGTTTTTTTTTTAAAGTTTATTCGAATATTTTACTTCAAAACTGGAATTCTTTGATATTTTCGGTCTTAACTTATTTTTAAAAACAAGTAATACAGAAAGACCCCGCTTAATGCGGGATATACGTTCCATAAAAGCTGAGCGTAATATGAAACAGCGTTAAACGAGGTTATCTTATCATGTAAGTAAAGGGGTTAGGGGAAGATGGGTAGAAAACTGGTCAGGTATTTTACTATTAAATTGATTAATTGTTTTTTATAAGAATGAAACAAAAATTTATTTCTTACAAATACAGAAGCATGATAAACGAATATACATATAAAAATAAATAAAATTCAAATCCGTATGTTTACATTTCAGATTATTGTCTCTTCTGTATTTCCAATTTTATGCCTTTTATCAAGAAATTAGATTGACTTAATGGCATATTGCGTTCAATTTGCCCTCAATCCATATAAAAATCGTTTCTCCCTTTCCTCTATTGGGTATTTCTAGAACAGTCATTCTATTTTCAGAGCTTTTCGTAGTTGCAAAATTTCCAGTGACAATATTTTTTCCCTTTTTCTTTAAAAATGGTCCTTTTGTTGAAATTGCCAAATTCAATGCAGCACCAATTTGAGATTGACGTTCAAAACGGGATCTGGGCTTCCCGAACACTTGATTTAGTTTCTAGTGAAATGCTTTTTTTGTTCCTTTATTTTCGTGTTTTTTTTGTTGGGGCATGGGGAAAAAACTAAAAATCAAAAATATTTTTTCACCATAGAAATAATTATATTATATAAATTTATACTTACAATAACATCAACAAATATTTGAAACGATAAAAATACGTTCGTATAACACCGCAAGACAGAAGAAACACAGATAAACTGCTTCGGATATCGGGAAGCCTAACGCTGCGTGCAATTTTTGGGAATCTCACAATTCAAATAAAAGAGCTTTAAACCAAAACAGCGTTAAGCGGTGTCTTACTGTATAAGAATTTTTTTTTTTTTGTCAATTCCTACTTCGTTAGAAAAACTTACTGGTGCCATATGTTGCAGATGAATCTTAACTATGTGAAAAAAAACGAAGAATAAATTTAAAGTTAAAAAATAAAATTTAATTAATGAACTAATATTTTAAAAAAACTATTAACATGAAGTGTCATCCACTACAAGTTTAAAAAATGTATTTGAACTTCAGTGGATGAATAAAAAGCATTTTATTAACGATTGAAAATTTCAACAAGTTATATATATACGTATGAAGGCCCAGTGGTCGAGTGGTAGCGTATCGCGCTTCCACGCCACGGGTCCGAGTTCTATTCCCGGGGTGAGCAAGATCGACTCATCCCTACTGCAGTGGGCCGATAAATGAGTACTAAGCTTCCTTGGGGACTTAAACACTGGGGTCTCGCTTCAGACTGACCACCTTATCGGGTCATCTGCTCATACACCTCAGCGCCCAATGCTAACGTATACTGGGATGGGCATAATTGGGCCCCCCCCACATGGACCCAATTTCGCCAAAAGAGTTTGAGTTTATATATATATATATATAGAGAGAGAGAGAGTGAACTGATAGTAGGAATTGAGTTAGCTATCGTCAAATTTTTGTTATTATTTTTTTCTTATTTAAAGTCTAACTTTTTAACTGATCCTTACTGAACAGATTGTTGATAGTTTCTACAAATAATATAAATTTGTATACCTTAAGTGAATTTTACTCCTTAGAAATAAAATTAAAAGTCTGGATTTTTTGAATTGAGAAAAAAATTTCAAAACAAAAAAAGTGGCGATTTAATTTAAGGAATTTTAAATTGATCTTAAAAAACCTCTCTAGAAAAATCCAAAACTCAAAGTGGAACGCTGTCGCATACTGGGAGTCAATATATGAAATTAAACAAATTTTGCTTTCTTATACAGGTTTAGTTGATATTAGAATACTTGAGAGAGCTTAAATTAAGAGAATAGAGTAAACTAATCAAATAAGAGGGATAGAGATCCTTATCTCTTTACCTCTTAGTGTAAATCACTTCCTCCCAATCCGAAGTTCTTTGTTTTTCAGCAGATTTAAGTAGTACGGACTGTAATGGTGAAAAATGTAAAATGTCGAAGTCAAATTATTCATAAATTTTAATTATGTACGCTTTCTAAGTCATCAGCGTACAACTTACAGGTTTGATAAAATGGGTTTGACTCTTCTTCCTTTAGGTATTTTGTAATATATTTTGGAACTGATTAAAAATAAGTCAGTTAGTCAATAGGTTAGTTTTTTTCCAAAAAGAAAAAAAGAAAAGGGAATCATTTTTCTTAGGATTATTTTACTCCTTCCCCTTAAATATGTCATAAACTTGGATATTCTTTTATAATTTTTTAGGCTAATTTCTTCTATCGAGAGCATCTCTTGTAATATTATTTTGCTTCAATAAGTACATAATTTCTTATTTTAAAAAAAATGGAATTATTTTCGGTTAAATTTAGAAAATTTCAGAACGTTGTGCTAGTTGATTCTTAAGAAGTTTTATATTCATCTTAAAACCATTCTTGTTTACTATATTATATAATCGTTTTTTAACTGATTATTGAATAATTAATTTTTAATTGTGACATTAGGGAGGAAGTATAAAAGGAATGAAAATTTAAATAACTTCCCCTTAAGCCAACAAACTCAAATCCGAAATATTTATGGGGGAAAAAATTTCAAGTTTTTTTTTTATTATTTTTTTTTTTTTAATTTTTTGTTCTTGTTATTTCATGATATTTGTACAATGAATTGAAAATAATAAAAAAATAGTGGCAAATAAAAGATGCTAAAATGTTTACTAAATAATTTATAAATCTCAGACTTTGAATTATCATCTATTTCATTGTGTCATTCATTTATTAACACATTCAACTGCTGAAATGTGTCACAAAAGTGGTTTAAAATGGTTCCAATGCAGATGGGTAAATTTTTGTACCTACTATAGCTTCTCTCAATCTACAACAAAAATTGCAAAATGCAACCGCGGATTATATTTTAACAATGAACAACTATATTAATTCATAGATGTATTTTTTATTCAAGCATTGTTTATCAATTCTTTAGTATGGACATTTTAATCCAATCTAGGTATTTAATTCGTAATATTTCATTGATCACTGATGATGTGGTTAACCTATGACATTTCATTTACCCTAGTTCAGCCAAGAAAAATATTCCATTCAACAATGTCATCACTTAATTTCATCGCGACTGCGTTCTCAGTCGCTCATTGTAAATTTTATTTAATTAAATACGATTCGGTGAACTGGGTCACGAGCTCTTATGTGTGTCAGCTTCATTCAACTTAATTAATCTATTTTAGGCTTCGTTCTTCAAGCTTAATTAATGATTTAGTAATTTAATTTTCTTAATGAATTTAGCTTCATTTATTGAAGCAGAACAAAAAATTAGACATCGCTGTCTCCTTTCATCCAATGTTTATCTTTTTGTATCACGTGTAGTGTTGTGAATGGCATTTCATCTCGATTTCACAGAACTGCACTCCATTTAAATCAATTCAAAAATTATATAAATATGAATGCTTCGTTATTGTCCTTAGTTTGTTTATTTTATGTTCACAACTTAAAAATAATAGTAGTTCTACCATGTAAATAGAATAAATATTTAATAATTGAAATATCAATTCTTGCTTTTTATTTATTCAATTCCTACTATTAGTTCCCTCTCTCCCTATATATATTTATATATATCTTGTTCAAATTTTCAATCGTTAATAAAATACTTTCTATTCATTCATTTTTTTAAACTTTCAGTGGATGACACTTGATATTAATACAGTTTTTTCAAGTATAAATTCATTAATTAAATTAAAAAATGAATAAATAGTAACAAACAAAAAATTCCAACAGCATATCGTCGGCCTAGTTATCAGACTGCGAACTACATCGGTGTTACTGATTTGATATAGGAGTGCAACGCGCCAAGCGCTTTTTGGCACGATTCCTTAATCCTATTGTTTTGTCTACGCCATGCCTCAGTGCGCACTCCCCTTTTAATTTATTCCTCGATCAGTGTAATCACTACTTTTTTTTTATTTCATAATAAAACTAGATTTCAAAGTGGTGCTGTGGTGGCAGTATCTTTAACATAAAATAACTACAACAGAAAGTAATATTAATGTATTACACTTCCAGATATATAAATTATTTGCTAATTATTTTAAGTGGTCGCCACAATAAAATTTGTAATAATGTGTGTTCCTTTTGCTGAGCAGAGATCCCGCGGGAAAACTAACAACACTAATATACGTTATCCCCATGGCAACCACATTATCGCACGATAAAACTATCAAAGTAAACCATATTTTAATATTATCGCCTATCTTGGCGAACATAAACTACAACTTGGCGCCTAGCCCTACTGTATCAAATTAGCATCCCAGATGGAGTTACGCAGTCTGATAATTAGACCGACGATATGAATCATTTCATACATTGCCGACTAGTCTTAGGCGTTCTATACAATGCCGGATTTCATACTTTGCCTGTAACATATATATATCAGAATTTTTTTGAAACTTATGGCACGACTATATACACAAAGGTGCAACTACATTACATGTTTCCGCTCCACAAAAAAGGTGTCATTTTAGCTTTGAAAAATACCCTAAAAAAACAACCCCAAACTAGTTTTGAGAAAGAAACCTCGCGAGATTTCCCGTTATACAATCTGCTAGAATTAATATAAATACACTATATTAATCTTAACTGAATACCTTCACAATAGAAACTAAGTTTCTATAATAAGTTATTTTATTGTAATTCAGGTTTTTAATTGATGAAATAATTTATTTGAAAATGAATTATCTTTAAAAAATTCACTTTAAAATATAACATTAAATTTTATTTGCCTACGGATATATTTTTTTGAAATTGGATACCCTTTTCAGGCGGCTGCTTCTAAAGGGATAAGAGTTAGCAAGGAGGATTGTTTTTGGAAATCACTGCCCTAAAGTAGTTTTTTAATGAATAATGTAAAAATGTTATAAGAATGTGATCAAAATCAATATTTAATTAAAAATATTTTTAATTTAAATAAATATTTTAAACAATTTAATGCATTTTTTTTCTCTTTCCGTTGCTTATTTTTACATTTAGTGATTTATCTTTTAGATCTCTCTTGTTGACCTTGCTACAAACAATGACGACAGGTGGCGTTATATCTCTAAGTTGTCTTCATTTTGTTCAGAGCAACTAGTAAGTACTGCTAAATATCTATTCATCTTGCAATAATATTAGAGAGAATAGGCCATTTAACAATAAGAGTAAATGCATTATATTTTTCAAAAATGAAATAAAATTCATTACTTTCTATTGTATTTATATTTTTAATCAATATTCAATGTTATTTTGAGGCAGGGGGCTAGAATCGAGAAAGGGGGTTAATTGGTTCTTAAGACTGACGTATGTGTAAAAAATGTAGGCAATAATCAAAAGAGTAGGTCAGTAAAAAAAAAAAATATCTTTCAATGCAATTTTTTTTCAATTATATCCAAAATGAACTATTTTTATGCCTTCCTATTATTTTTTATTTATCTATTGGAGGTTGAATTATGAGCGAGTAATACATTTCAATTTATTTAACGTATTTTATCCAACCCTTTTTCAAGGTAATATTTATTGATTGAGCAAACCAATACCAAAAATATTTTTTTTATACTTTCCATTTTAAAACCTTTTTTGAAAGTAAAGGAATTTTTAGCCCTAACAAGTTGGACGTTTCTTGAAATTTAATGAACTGGGTTCTTGGACCCCTGACGGATTCCGTACCAGATAGCAGATCATAAAACGAATTTGTAGTTTTCAACTGTCTGTTGCGTCTTTTGACGCCAAAAAAAAAAAGAAAGTCGCCAATAAAACGTGGCCGGAAATAAGTACCTTATTTGGTCTGCGCATCTCGAACGCACGGGGGTCCAGACGTAAACATCATTGCATTTTAAATTTCGAAAAAAACCGGATAACATCGATTAGTTCCAGGCGAATCATTTTCTGTAACCCTTTTAAATAAAAACATCGCTTTTAACATATGTGAAGAACCCCTAATCGTTAGCTCACGAGAAAACAAAACATTTCGAAAATAACTGCAATAACACAATAACGCCCCAAACTCCTGATGCTCCTCTAAACAAACGAAGAGGAAATCGGCAGACGAGAATTACTCGTTGCCAAATGATCTAAACAACTTTTTTTTTTAATTTTTTGTTCTTGCTGTCGTTTTCCTCCAGAGAGCTGTGGAGCGAATCCCCTTAGTGTCTCCATTTAACCTTGACTGCAGTGAAGGCACAACGTCCATCAGTTCGAAAGTTCCCACATTGTGCTATTGTCACAGCGACCCCTTCCACCACCCCGCTTCTGCGTACTGAGCAAACGATAAGAATCGCAAACGACACCTGAATACAAAACAAATGCCAAACGATGCGCAGATTGGGTTTCGGTCGCGTCAGCAACTGACATGTTTCTACGATTTGATGGTACTGAAGACTTGACAATGACATTTTGCTGTCATCAAGTATTGTTGTATTCAGATATGGTACGTAATGGGCTTTAATTAGAATGAAATTAGCGTGAGCAATTACATTGGTTTTAAATCATTAAGAACAGGAAAAGGCTATGAGTTGAGCATTATTTATATTATTTTGCAGCTTCATCGCTTATAGCAGAGATTCAATGTTTTTATATATAATTTCTTTTTTGCTCAAAACTTTAATGTTACTTAATTAGCTTATTACGGATCTAAATCTCTTAATGCTGCTTAATGCTTTCATCTTTCAACCATCGAAAACTACGGTTGGTTCAGTGGTGTGATTTTTGCACAAAAGATCTTATTAAATTTCCGAAAGCTGTTTTTAATTTTGGTTTATTAGCATCACACACCAATCGTTAAACGCACATTCAAAACAAAAAGCGTAATTCGTATAAACGTATAAAATATCAAGCAGTTTGAAAAACAAATGATAAAAGAATTGCCAGATCCTATAACAAAAACGGCATCAAAAAAATTTAATACTTAATTCATTTCACTTCAAAAAACGTGTTGATCTCTGATGACAATGTCTGTATCTGAGTGAGACCATTTTGAGTTCGTGAATACAGTGCTAAGAGTTCTAATTTATTTTTCAAATTTAAACTATTTTATGTATTTGAATGCTATAATATGCACTCGATACAATAAACTGTAAGGGGAGGGGTTTTATCAGTTTATTTTTCTCCTTACATTTTTTAAATCTTCTGAAAATTTTCATTACTTTTCCCTTTTTTTCTGATTTAACTTTGTCACGTTTCAATAAGTATAATTTGTCTAAATTTGAAAATATGCATTGAGAAATTCCATATAAGTGACAGTTCGTTCGTGAACTCAAAATAATTTGAAGTGTTTTTTTAATTTGACCTTTATTGTTCTAAAAATCACAATATATTTTTATTTGTATCATTTTCTTTGTTCTTTTTAAAAAAATTTTTATCACTTGATTTCTGAATTCGTTTATAATCTGAATAATTTCTGTCAGCAAATAAGAAAAAAAAATCAACCTATGATATTCTAAATCAACCAAAGAAAAAAATTAAAAATTCTACATTGAAAAAATAGAAAATAATCTGAGAAAAATAAATCGTGTGTGCTTAATTTTTTTTTTCTTCTTGAGTTTAACTTTGGTACTTCCCGCTTCACTCGGACGTAAAAATAACTCACTTTTTCAATTTTGCAACCCATATTTCTATGTTAAAGGACTGAAGAGTAGAAACAACTGCAAAACATAAATAACACTCAAAATCCACAAAAAGAGAATAATTGAATGGACAATATAAAAAGTTTAAGTAGTACATTTTTTTTGATATTAAAAGTTATTTTTAATCAACAATAAAATTTTTTTCTGAAAATGTCTGCAAAATATACTGTGATGGGACGATAACGTAAATGTCATTCGACCAGAAACCAGTGCTAATCGCAATATTAATACGCTATATGTTACCAGCCCACTTCATCGGGTATTTTTCAAGATGCTTGAATGACTATTTACTGTTTTTAAATTATTGATACCTAACATAAAGTTTTCGGTTGTACAGAAAAAAATTCGGCACTTACGTATTATCGCAACCTATTGGCGACATTAGTTGAAACGAAGCACCTGTTTGCCAATTCAGCGCGTACGACACAGAGGAAATCGGAGTTGCCAACTTGGCGAGCTATTAATAGAGTTGGTGATTCGCCTCTTGGTTTAATAAGGACAGAACTTGAATTTTTAAAATGAAAGTATATTCTGAAGTACTCGTCCTTCACTGATCTCTATTTAGTTCATAAAAAAGGCTTAACAAACTTCAAATGTGTAGGTCTAACAGTTCAAACACGAGAATTTTTTTTATCTAGACGGCATCATAACTTCTTTTAGGAATTGATTTCTGTAAATCGCGTTCTTAACAGATTTCTGCTCAACAAAAGTATCTATGAAGCACAAGTATTTATGAAGTTTATATAACCACAAGTATCTAAGTTTGAAGTCTGTAAGTCTAATGGTTCAAAAGTGGAAGTTTTTTTTTTTTACCTGTACGCCCCATAATCCGCTTTGGGAGTTGATTTCCACAAAATGTGTTCTTAGTGGGTCTCTACTAGAACAAAACAGATTTGCTGTGGGCAAATTTCAAGTGTGTAGATCTTATACTTCAAATACGAGTATGTTTATCTACAATGCACCCACAATGCCCCTTAGGCAGTGCTTCTCAAATTTTCTATACTTGCGACCCAATTTTCTTTCCTGATTTTCATCGCCCCCTTCATACAATAACAATGCATTCAATTCAATAATAGTATGCTTTGATATAAAGCTACAATGTAACTTTAATTATAAACCGTGCAAATTATTAAGATAAATATAAAATTTTGCATATAATTTTATGACATCATAGTAATTATTTAAAATTGTTTTAAATACGAATAATATGAAATACATTGTGGATTGATACATTTTTAAGTGTATTATATGAGTGTAAATGTGTATTTTATTTTTTGATATGTCCCGAATGTGTATTTTGTTTTGCTTCCTTTCAGTAAATTTAAAGATTTTTAAAAATAATTTTTTTGTTTTCGATTTTTTCGATAGACCGTGCCCCCCTTTGTTTTCCCCCCTAGGGGGGCCCCAAAGTTTGAGAAACCTGTCCCAATTTTAAAAAATAAACCCTTTTGTGGGTTTCTTTTAAAAAGAAATTGGTGTGGGTTTTTTTTTTTTTTTTACTTTTTGGAAATAATAACAGTTAATTATGCCCCAATTTCAAATTTTTTTTTTGTTTTTTAAAAGACTTTTATATAAAATATTTTTTTTTTTTTTTGTGTGTGTTTTTTTTTTTTTTTTTTTTTACCCCGGAGAGAGGGGTTTTTTCCCAATTTTTTTCCGGGGGGGGCAAACTGTTAGGACCCTTTTCCCTTTGAAATTACGTTTTTTGGGATTTTTATTTTACCCAAAAAAGGGAAATTTCCTTTTTGGGCAGAGTTACCCACTATTTTTGAAACGGGCCCTTTAATTTGGTTTTTTTTGAAACAAGTGTCGTGAAATCAAAAAGTTTACTTTAATATTTTCCGCGTTATATCTTCTTGTTTTCGTTCTAATTAATAAAATTCGCACCACCAAATCATTCTCTAATAACAAAAATAAAATAAATAAATAATTTTTTAAAAATTTTTTTTAAAACCCAAACTTTCTAAAAGTTTTTTACTTAAGCAAAGAAAAGGGAAAAAAGTTTTTTTTTAAAATATTACATTAAATTTTACATAAATACATGTTTGTTTAAAAACATGTTACATTAAATTTCCATGAAATATTCCAAGATTATTTGGGAAACTAAAATTTGTTAAAATTGTAAAGTTAGAACTTTATTGTCAACCCATTATATTCGCATGTGAAAACTGATAAAGAATCTTAAGTTTCAATGTGAAACAATTAATGTCATTTTTAGTTAATTTTAAAAGGTTTTTTTGAGTAATTTTTATATTTAACATCATTTTGTGTGTGGGGGGGTTTTTCCATTTGAAATGTTTTGAAAAACCTTTTTAAACCCCCAAAAACTTATATGTTGGTTTGGGGTTTAGAGGAAAACGTGGGGGATGGAATTTTTCCAAAAAAGTTTGATTTTTAAATCGTTTCCCGAATCGAAACCTTGAAAACCGATTTCAAAAAAAAATCGGGGCCCCAAAAGATCACCCTAAAAATTTCGTTTTTTTTAATTAAGTCTGCATTTACAATGTAAATATAAACCCATTTTTTCCAAAAAAAGATACCATAATAAACGACTTTTTATCAGTAAAATCAAATTTTTTTTAATTCAGGAATTCGACAATACAATTTTTTTTATTACCATTTCAAAGTATAAAGGGTTTTAAAGAAGACATTTTTTTTTTTAAATGTATTTGTTACATTTAAAAGTTTTAGTATAGTATAATTAAGTTCCCCCCGATAAAGATAAATATTTTAAAGACTAATTGTAAGTGTTTCTACCAATTGGGAATTAAATTTTTTACCAAAAAAAGAAAAAAATCGAATGTCATTTTAAAAAAATATCGTTTCACTGAATCGATTCAGGAACATAAAGATTTAAAAAAACGATTTTTTTTTTTTCCCGGGAAAACGATTTTTGATAAATTTAATTTAGATCGCCCTCCTGGGGAAAACGTGTCCACCCGTAAACCTAAAGCCTTTTCTTAAACCCGGTTTATTTGATAAATTTTTGAAAATTCCGTAAAGGTTTTATTAAAAGATTTGGGGGGAATGTAAAATTTTCCCCCGAGGTTAATTTTGGGGTTTTGGGGGATTTTCGGCAAAAATTTTTCATAATGAAAAGCTTGATTTTTAATTTAAGCGTCGAAACATGTTTCGAAAGCCCACTGATGGTGGGCCCCCAAAAGGTTTTCTTTTTTTAAATTTTCCGTGTCTGCAAAGGCTAGGGTTTCCAAAATGCAGCCCCCTTAAAAAGGGGGGGGAAAAAACAAAAAAAATTTTGGGTTTTTTTAAAAAAATTCCAAATTATTTTTTTTTTCTTTTTTCCTTTGAAAGTCATATTTTTTTTTACCCAAAAATTACTTTTTTTATAATTTATTTTAAATCAATTTTGTTCTTCCCCCAAAAGGGGGGTTTTGGTGGGGGGAAATTTTCCAAGGGTTTCGGCCCCCCAGTAAACAGTGGCAAACACGAAGGGGGGGTCCCGGGGCCCACCCCCCCTTTTCGCCCATGATTTTTCCCCCCATCGATTTATAATCCCAAGGTTTTATAGGGGCGAAAATTTAATTAAGTATTTTTAAATAATTTTTTTTTAATTTAAAGCCAATTATTTTTTCAATAAACTTTTTCTTTTTTTTTTGTTTCCCAACAACCCAAAATGAGAAAAAAAAAAAATGTTTGGTGCGTATTGGGGGAGGATATGGAAAGGGAGACATTCGACCCTGGGCCACCTGCCAGTCCCCCGAAAATTTTACCCAAAATGAGCCCGGTTTTCCCCGTATCGTTTGGTAAAATAAAGGGAAAAAAATAACAATATTTATTATAACCTTTAAAAATAAATTCGGGGAAAATGTAAGGGAAAATCTACGTAAATAAAAAAAAAAACCCTTTTTTTTAAAAACCCCGTTTAAAAAAAAAAGCAAAAAACAAACAAAAAATAATAATAGCCGCAAAAAATAATAAGATCTAATGATGCATTTATAATTCCAAAAAAATTAAAAAAATTTAAAAAATTTAAAAATTTTCATCTAAAATTAGTTCCCCCTAATTGTACCTGTAGTTTGAAAGTGTTTCCGAAAACCCCCTCCGTGGAACCCCCACCCCGCGATCAAATGGTACCCCGGGAGCACAAGAAACTTTTAAAATTTTTTCCCTTTATTTCCGAGATTTTTTTTTTATTTGAGCTACCAAAAACCCCTTTTTTTTTTGTTGAATCACTTTTTTTATTCATTTTTGGGTAGCTTTTTTATTCCCGCCACGGGTTAAATACAAAATTTAATTAAAATTATTAAATCAAAACAGTCTAAGATATAAACAATCAACATTTTCACCTCAGTGGGTCGCGGTAAAATTAACAAACGTTGACCGGTCCGCGGCGATAAAAAGGTTGCGGAACACTGGTCTAGAAGACTTAGCCGTCGTACTGTCAGCCAATCTTGAATATTTCCGTATATAATTACCAACTGCTAATCTTCAGGCGGTCACCCCAAATTGTCTTTGAGGACCATCGGTCGATCGCGATCGACTTAATGCTCACCCCGGCTTTAAAAAAATGTTGTATTTGTGTGAGCAAGCGTGCTAAATTATATTTCAGTTTATTTTCTGAATTCCTAAATTCTTTAAAAGTTCAACTGCTTCATTTGCATTTTTAACAACAATATATTTCCCCTTACAAAAATGTATTTTGTTTTTATTTATGTATTTACCATCCTGCTGCCTCTGATTTCTTAAAATTCTAATTATTTTATTTTTTTTGTAATAGGTTCCGTTTTGGTCATGCATGAATGAAACCCTGACTGGTAAGTTTTACTTCTATTGTTTTGGAAAATTTTCCCTGAGCTTTGAAACCTTTATAAAAATAAATGGAATATTTCTAAACTATGTGATATGAATAGTCAAACTCCAGTACGAGTTGTTATTTCGAAAATAAAAATATCTAGAACAGGGGTGGCGAACCTTTTTGGATCAAAGTGCCATTTTTTCTTTAAGAAGTGTTCAAGGAAATATAGACGTGCCGTCAAATAATTTTGACTAGTGATTATTGAGAAAATAAAACTAAATACTAAACAAATCAAAACTCTTTAATTACAACGAAAAAATACATCTTGCACAGTATAGTAGTAAATGTTTTATTTATATGTGTAATTCCAATTCAAGTAACATTAGTGTGAATTCTGTTTTGGTAGATTGGATGACAAACAACTTTTATTAGTATTTGTAAAATGTTACTTTTACCAGAATGCAAGCTGAATTAGAGTCATCTTCCTAACGGTTTCTTAGTGATTCTTCAATGTTATTAAGTGATTTTCAATGTTAAGCATGCAGAGAGTTTTTATGAAAAGCAAACATTTAGGGTTTGTTGTGTGTGGTTGGTTTGTCACTAGCCTTCAGCACTCAAGATTGCAGGTTCGACTCCGGCCCAAAATGGTGGATTTTCATGATGCAGAAAATCGACAGTGGCCATGTCGTATGATTACACGGTATGTAAAATATCCCTAGAGTGTCTGTTTGACTTGGGTGCTCTCGGCAAAATTAAATCCTAGAACAGGTTCGCATCGTCAGAGCTCAGGTGTAAAGGAAGGGGAAACTGGGCTTCGAAATTGCGTGCGGCGATTGGTATCCGCCTATAGGGTGCCTCACTAAAAAGAGATACCAGCTTCTGGTGGGGAATGTACGAGGTCTGAAATGTTAAAACACCAAACCTCAGCCCATTAGAAATAAAAAAAAAGGGGGGGGGGTTGTGTTCCACAATTATAAAATAAAAAATAGTGTGAAAACTTTAAAATTGCCAATTTAAATAAAAATTTTCCATTTTTGTATTCTGTCAAGTATTATGCTTAGTTATATAAAACAAAAAATGTGTTCATTATTGGAACATGTAGGTCAAAAGAAAGAAAAAAATGACCGCTTAAGGGGTTAAAGTGTATAATAACAACTAGTAGGGCCAATTATTAAATATATCCTATGTTAATATTAATTAAATATTATAAAAGAATATTAGTTATTCACTTAGTAATGTACAATTAATAAAAATTTGATTTCTAAAATTTAAGATACTGAAAGCGTTTTTAATTCTTATGTGCTCTTGCATATTGGAATGGTATTCAATCTTGGCATTTTATTATTACGCATAGTTTAATTATTCAAATGTCACATTTCTTCCATCAGATTTAGTTAACTCTTTTATTTTTTATTTCAATAACCATCTTCAACGCTCTTCAAGTCAATCTGCTATGACTCAAAATTTAACTGACATCCGTTTTAAATTTCTCTAATGGTCATTACTTCACAGATTCTTCCTGTCAAGTTCAAAGACGAATGAAAGAGAAAAAAAATCACACTCAACTTCCGCTACTGACTTTCCTAGAAAGAAAAAAAAGAAATGAAACTCGAATCATCTTTTATTGTTTGGTTTTTAATTGCTCATGCTGTATACCGAGACTTGTTTAATGATGTATCTGTTTATGAATATCACGTTTCAGCTGTACAAACAAACGCACTGGGGTAGGGTTTCCTTTTGCAATCTGTCAAATGGCTAATAGCTTTCCTTGGTACTAATAAGTGATTTTTTTATACTGAAAAAGAGAAGCTTGCACGGTTTGATGACACATTTTTTAATATGCTCTCCTGTCTCTAGTGAAGTTGATGAACTGACTGCATTCATAAATGATTACAAACTCGTAACTTATAAGCATTCTTAGTATAAGTTCAACTGAACGGAAATCGGTGGCTTTTTAGGAAGCTAAATAGTATCGTTTATTTGCTTGCTTTTTTTCTATCCCGAATGAAATAGATTTTTGTGAGATGAAGCTGACAAAAAATTATACAGAGATTTCGAAATTGATAATATTATCATACTTACAATCAAAGATGCTAATCTCATATTATATACTAATATTGCAACGTGTTGACAATTTTTTTAATACTTCCTATTTTTGAATTTTATGAATAATGTATTCATAAACAGAAAGCAAGATCAGATAACAGTATTACTGTATCTTTTTAGACGCAAATTTAAAACTTTTGTCTTTTTTGTACTGTATTATCGTAATTAAAATTTATATTTGTAAACATCCATAACTGTAAACAATTTTAATATTTTTAAGAAGGTATGCCAATGAGAGGTTGATTAAAATGTTCTTAGATGTAAACTTTTTTAGTGTGCTCGACTTCTTAGAAATGGCCTTGGTGGGGGCCTTGTTTCATTCCAACTCTGTCTTATTAAAATCATGATCCAGATAATTTTAATGGCCAAATATTATTCCCATCATATCCTCCCCAAAACAGGGAATTTCAACTGCATGTCAACTGGCAAAGGTGATAAGACTGTATTATTATGAGATGACCGTTTTCGATGTAGGTCTAGGCCTAATACCATCCATAATCATTCAACTCACTTAGTCGAAATGCGGCCATGGGTCGAGCCGGTTTGAGTCTTGGTTTTTGAGATTGTGATTTGTACACATTTATTTATTTTAACTTACCCTTTGTACGAATATTTGACAATGTATGCTATATACCAGGGGTGGCGAGCCTTTATGGATCAACGTGCCATTTTTTCTAAATAAATGTTTAATGAGGTATAGACGTACCCTCAAATAATTTAGATTTGTGATTATTGGGAAAATAATAAAACTAAGAACTAACAACACAAAACTCTATTTATTTGGAAAAAATACATTTTGCACGTTATAGTAGTAATTATTTTTGTTATGCGTGTAATTCAAATTAAAATAACATTAGTATGATTTCTGCTGCTGCTGATTAGATGAAAAATAACTTGTATGAGGATTGCAAGATGTTACTTTTAGCAAAATGCATGCTGAATTGGAGTCATCTGACAAACAGTTTCTATAAGCGAGTTCTTAATACTATTCATCTCTGAAGATAGTGACTCGCAGGCGTAGGCAGATAAAAATATGGTTAAAATAGAATGACCCAGCTTCTTCAAACGGTTAAATGTGTCTTAAATCGGGTTCCATGTTCCTGAAATTTCATTATCAGCATTTTTACTTATATTGCTTGTTAATCTTTCTGATTCAATCAATTCCAACTTTCTCCTTTTTTCGACAAATTTTTGAATCCATATTAAGCTAGACTGGAAATTAATCATTTGCATATTAAAATTTTCAATTTCCAACCTATTGAACTGGGAAAAGTTCAGTTTATTAAATGAAATCACATCAGGGTACATAAAAAAACTTGAACCTTTCCGATAATTCTTTGAACTGAGAAAATCTCGCTGAAAACTGCGATCGATTACTCGCGTTTGTTCGTAATACTTCATACTGAACTTTGATATTTTGAATTAACTTACAAACCGTTTTGATCGGTGGCGTGCCCAAAATATTGTGTCGCGTGCCATCAATGGCACGCGTGCCAGTGGTTCGCCATCCCTACTATATACCGTCTTCTTTTCAAAATCTTAGGAAGAACCTACTTTTGCATAAGGGCTCAGGGCTTCAAAAAAATCTTAAGATTCCTCTGAACCCAGGGCTCCACAGGGTCTTAAGACGTTCCTCACTCAGACTATTAGGACAATTTTGATTTTGTGTTTAAAAAAATCGATAATTGGGGAAGGGGATGAATATTTATAAATTGTACTAGACAACATTTCAAATGCCTGCTTTATCCAATAATAAACTTAATTTTCAAAAAAAAGTTATAACTGAGATAATATATGGAAAATTGGTTATTCCTTTTTTTATAATGCTACATCGAGATGTAATCACTCAAACTGAAAGTGATTTCCTTATTTATTATAGATAACAAATAACTTTTGAGCATTTGATGTTATTGAAAAATATCAATATTTTTGTAAATATATGCTATAATACAATTAATTTTAAACTAATTAAATACTCGAAAGTGGATTTTCATCTAGAGTGTAACTACACATAATAAGACTTCGAGCTCTTTTTTCGAAAAAAAAAATGCCTTATAAAATTTGTCTCTAAAAGATATTATTTCTTAAATTAATTTAATTTATATATTCCTAAATCCATTACTCATTGGCAAATTTACAGATCCTTCCTTTTAAAATACGTAGGTAACTCTTAATTAGAGCCCAACTTGCCTAAATTTGAAAACAACCCCTAAAAGTACAATAGCTGAAGAAGAACGCTCTGAGAAATACCACAAAATCAAAATAAAGAAAACCAAACCATTGAAATATGCATTCGAAATTATTACGAAAGACATGAAAGTTTTTAATGGATGAAAATATGACCTTCTTCTTTCAATAGAATCGTCGTAATTCTTTCATGTGCCCAGCGAATTTAAAGCCTCAGCATCCATTGTACTTTCCCTTTAACTAATGAGCCGTGAAAGTTATGGGATCCGTTCACAGACTTGGGAAAATTTAATCTCGTGTTTTGAACATGGATTCTCATCACTGTTTTGTTTCTTTTCTTTGTAGAAATCGACAAAGGACAAGGTTTCTTCGGGCGTCCCTGTTGTACTTTGCCACAGTCTCAAGCTTGCATCATGGTCTGCCTTCAGGTAATGAACGTGTTTTGCAGATGCTGTGTAATTTTTCTCTTGTTATAACCGTTGTTAATTTTTCGTGTGCACGATAAAATAATAATTATATTAAGTGAACTTGTGTTGAATATTTGTTGAGGTAAACAAATTTTTAAACCCGTAAAGATCCAAGATATTCTTCCCTTGCCTTATTAAAAGACGTAAACATAAAAACAGAAATTAAATAAACATTTAAAACAACAGCGCCATTTTCTCGTTCGTTTCCTTTATTATTCTTTTGTACACAAAACAAAACTGTTGCCACTTACAACAAGACATAATAATTTTTAAACATCATTATTATAAGAAATAAATAAAATATGCACGATGACGTCACTGTTTGGGATTACTTCAGACTGCGTGTGGAATTCAAGTGTGCAACATCCTCCCCACCCTGGCCAACCTCCAAGAGAATGACCAGCTGTACAGGTCGGGTGATGGTGCGTCCATTAGTACGCAGCACACAAGTACGGACTTTCTCGCGGCCAAGGATTAACTCCTCCACTCGTGCTCTTTTCCAGGTATGTCGGCTTGTCGGGAGTTCGAGCCCAGTACCACTAAAGACCCGCCGTGTAGGGGAGCGTCCTCCCGATGCCATTTTCCTACAGATTGTCAATGATAAACTGAGAAACTGGTAAAATTCCCGACGTCCAATATTATACTCCTTTAGCTTAATTCTGAGAAGAAACATTGAAATAATGGTCCTTTTTTAATAACCTTAATGCTGCCACCTTTTTTGTAACTGCAAATGAACCTCATTAAATTTAGTAAATAAATCTGATTTCCACTTGATTAAATTTTCTTTTAAAACTAAAGTCACGATCTGGTTAAGTCTATCGTAGACCCCCATTTACACCTCAAGGACCCCCAAATTATTCTTTTGCTGACGTGGACCCCTTGCAGGTCGTCATAGACCCCTGGGGGTCGATATAGACCACTTTGGGGAATCACTGTTTTAGAGTCTAACCAAGATTCAAACATCAATCACCATAATTTTTTTAATACGGCCGGGAAGAAAAGGTATCAATTAGATAATTGTATCATTGTAATGTTGTACATAAAGTGATCATGGCAGTACAATAGAAAAATTTACAATGGAAATTTAGAAAAGAACACGAATTCTTGAGTATTTTTCAACAGTGCAATGTAAACCCCTTAATGCTGAGCATACGTGTTAATGTTTGACTATGATAGGTTGAAAAGATTAAAAAAGAGCACCCAGAGTCAGTGCCGATTTTAGCTCATTTCGGGCCCTGGGCGCAAATCTACAGGCCCTCTTGGCACTGGAGTATCGAAATTTATAACCAGAAAATCTGTTTAAGTCCGGCTTATCCGGGCCCCTGGATGTCCGTCCCAAGCGTCTAATGAATAAATCGGCTCTACCCAGAGAGTCGGCAGTGCTGATTCGGTAAAGTTGAAATTTCAGACAATCATGATTCGTTAACAGTCGAAAGCGACAGCAGCTTTTATTAGGGCATTCGGGGTGTCCAAGAAAGGATCGCCCTTTTCATGCTTTAGATGCATTCTCTGCTACAGATTTAGTGTTTGAAAGTCATCTTGGTCAAAAACTTTTGAAGAATGAATTGATGATGCTCTCATGGATCTCTGAGCCTCCAAGGTTCGTTTCTTAGATACCAGGTCCGAACTTTCGTTTTCCACGATTCCGCAGCGTGTGGAAAAAGAAGAAAAAGGAACCATGAGAAAGATTTTTTTATCTGGTATAAATCAAAATGGAGAGCTAAGAAAGTAATAATATATTTAATGTTAATAAACTGGAATTTTCCCCTGAAAATGTTTGTAGTATTTTTTATGTTAGAAAATCAGACTTTTTATTATAGCGATGCAATATGGAAAAACTTTTATCACTGTTTAGTAAAATTATCGTACACAATTCCTTGAAAAATTAAGGTATCCTACTACGTTCGGAACTGTGATTTTGCAAAAGCGTGTAAATGGATAATATTTAGGATATTTAGTGTCACTTAGATTAGAATACATATATACAATTGTTTTAAGGACATTGCGACAAAAAAAATTATTTAAATACAATATTTTGGCAAAAAATTAACTTAGAATAATTTTTTTTCCAAATGTTCTCCTTTTGTGAAAAATGCTTCTATTATAATAATATTTTGCCTGTCTATAGCTCATATCTCTGTACAGAGACTCAACTAGAATTTTTGAAATATATATCTTAGAAGTGGGTTTATCCATGTTTTACGACAACAGAGGGGAGAAATTTTAAGAAAAAAAACGCCGATAATTATTGTATTTGGTGGTAACTCTGAAAATAATGTGAATTTTTCAAAAAGCATAGTTGAGCCTCTGTACAGAGATTTGAGCTATATAAAGGCAAATTATTATTATTTTAGAAGCATTTTTTATAAAAAGAGAACATTTTGAAAAAGTTTATTCTAAGTTAATTTTTTGCCAAAATATTCTATTTAAATAATTTTTTTTCGTCAAAATGTCCTTAAAACATTTTTATACATGTATTCTAATTTAAGAGACACTAAATATCATGAAAATTATCCATTTATGTGCCTTTTTAAAATCACGGTTCCCAACGTAGTCGGATACCTTAATACTAATTCAAAATAAAATTTGCTTGAGTACATTTCCACAATTAAAATCGAACTCCAAGACCGCTTTCTGTAAATAATAATTAAAAAAAACTATTTAACAAGCTTGATTAAAAAGAAATAAAAAATAATTTATCCCTCCATAGGTATATCCTTCCCTTAACTTCTTATTTGTTCTTAAAACGTAAGCATTTTTTTTTTCCTCTTTCAGGCGAAAGATCGAGATGAGTTGATCTCAGCCTGTCGGCCGAGTAACGAAATCACTTTCTACTCTTGCCTGGAACGTCAAGAAGGTAATTACAGTTATTAGTTACCTTGCAAGTGTTCTAATTGAAGCTCTGTCGTGTTTAGGTGTAATCTATGGATATTTTGTTTTTGATGATTTTTACTTAAAACCATACATTATCTCTTTAATGAATGTACTTCTGGTTGTTTATTATCTGTCGATGATTATATACAATTAATAATATAAACTAGGTGTAATGATAAGATTTTTTATATTATTGTTTCCGTTTTTAAGGGGTTTCCAGAAAAAAAAAATGGGTTTCGGTTCTTCACAAACCCTAATTTTTCAATAGCAATTACGTTTTATACTAATAGTTGTATTAGATGAAAGGCATCTTATAAAAACTGCTATGTAAAGCAGCAAAACAAAAAAAAAATTCAGATGCTTTTTTTTTCTTTTTTTGAAAAATTTTCATGCTGGATTAAAGTTGAGATGATTCTATCACATGATTTAAAAAAAAAATTAAATAAAGATAGTAGAAAATGCAATTTTCTTCCCCTTTATCTTAAAGGGATCTCAAAAGGGTTGCTGAAAAGAAATATGAAAAAATTTATTTTTAAAAAAAATTAATACATATATAGACGAAGAAAAAAAAACTAGAAATAAAAATAAAATTCATTAGATTATTGAAAAGGACAGAGTTGATCAAAAAAGGAAAAACGAAAAAAAAAATTTTTTTAAAATTAAATTTTTATCCGGCTTTTACCCCCTTTGCCCCAACCGCATGCCAAAATCCTTTATTTATACCTTGTTTGTAAAAGTCAGTGTCTCCCGGACTAAGGTTTATTAACTCCCCTAAAAAGCAACACGTGGGCTTTTTGGCCCGATTTCCTAATTCTAAACCCAAAGTTCGGGGTGGGGAAACGACACCGAACCCTGGCAACTCCTCCCCAATTTTTTTAAACCACCCCCAAAAGGGACTTTGAGTTTAAAAAATTTAAAAAACGTGCACCAACCCTTCACGCCACGGATCTGTACCCCCGGGGCTCGAACTCATGATATCCCACCACAGTGGGTAAAAATTGATCCCCCATTTTTGCGGCCTCTTAAAAGTGTCAGCGGACGTAAACGATATGATTGAGTCCCAATTCAATGTTTCCCAATGTTAAACATGATAAGTACGGGGGGTTTAAAACCCCAAAGGGATACTCCCTTTTTGGCTTAAAAAGGTTGAAATATTGGGAAAATAATGAAATGGGGATTTTCCCCATCAAATTCCAAAGGGGAGATCAATTCATGGAAGATGTTAAAATAACGTCTTTTTTTTTTTTCGGGTTTTTTCCCCTGATGTAAGTAAGTGATTTGATAAAAATCCCCCAAACTTTTTTAGTAAAATGAGGGGAAAATGAACAAATCGGCGTTTGAAGCTCTATTTTGCTTTTTTTACCCCCCCTTTTTACGTCCCCTATCTCCTCCTCCGTGCCAGGCATCGCCGGCCTTTTGATGTGAAGCACCCTAACAAAATGATCTAAATATCATTTTTTAGGTTTATTTAGTTATTTTATTTGTATTTTTTATCTTTCGATTGATATATCATTTTTTTAATACCTAAAAATTTAAAAAACGGTTAAAACTTCAGTTAAAAAATGTAAATAAACAAATTAAAAATTAAACACCCCCCCTTTAAAAGTTTAAAAAAAAGCGATAAAAAAAAAGGCTTTTTTAAAAAGGGGAAATAAAACAAAAAATATTACAGATAAAGCAGGATATTTCTAAAAACCATTAATGTAAAATTTTTTAAAAAAAAATTTTTTGAAATTCTGTACAAATACCCTTTTTTTTTAAAAAAAAAAATACCATCTTTATTATATAACTATTTTGTTAATTCATTTCGAATAAATAATTTGGAATTCACAATGATGATTATTGTTTTATTAATTACCCCACTTTTAACAATGCACCATATTTGCTAAATAAACACTTTTAATCTCTTGACACTATTATTTCATCATTTCACTGAAACAAGTTATAGATTTGATCAAATCACTTACTTTCCTTTGGGAAATCACCTTACAGAGTTCTAATTTTAATATCTTCCTTAGAGATTTGATATAAAATCCCTAATTTTATCATTTCTCTGTGACATATATACCTCAATAATTCAAAACAAGTAGATGTATAATTTTTATTTTCTAGTTGTCTTCCTTTAATTTGTAAAACGTGGCATTATTCAGCGGCTATTTCTTCCCCCCGTGATGCGGGGGTGTATGTTACGTCACTGAAGTAAGAACGAATGTACTCATCCATTTAGATCAGTGTTTTTCAGCGAGGATTCATAAAAGCTTTGGGAGGGATCACAAGGCAAAAATTGCATTTTGGACTCCCTATTAATAAAGTTTTCATGATGAAACAGAGTATTAATAAGATTTAATAACAGCAATAAAATATAAACTTACTAAAACTACTTACTTAATATAAACTACAGAAAAGTCTGAAAATTCTCGGATAGAAGATACACAGAACCTACCGTAAAATCCGACGTATAACCCGCACTTTTAACACAAAAAGTAAGCCCGAAATTTACGGATGCGCGTTATACGCCGGGTATGAAAACGAGACCTTTAAAAAAATAATTAAAAAAGAAGAAAAGAATAGCATACAAAAATTAAACTTCTCCATATATCGAAATACTGTTTATTTAAAAGAAATAACATTGCTTATGAACTTTAATGGTTGTAATTCTAAAAGTATATTATATTTTTTCTAAAGCTTGGAATAATACCTCGAAAATAAATTACTTTAAAACACAAGAGTATTGCGCATATACATTTCAAGTTTCTCCGTGAAGGAAAAGGGGTTTTCCCTTATACGGCGAAATACCGAAAAAACCCATTTTACGGAAATTTTAATTAACCGGGGGGAGAGTTTACGCCCCAGAAAATATTTAAAAATTATTATGTAAAAGGGAACCAACTAAAGTTCGGAACCGTGATTTTAAAAAACTCATAAATGGGGTTTTTTCATGATAGTTAGTGTCATTTGATTAAAAATACATGTATAAAATTTTTTGGAAAATATTTTGACAAAAAAAAAATTTTTTAAATACAATATTTTTGGAAAAAAAATTTAAATTAGAATAACCTTTTTTTTCCAAAAGTTTCTCCTTTTTTTAAAAAAAGCTTTATTATAATAATATTTTGCCTGTATATAAGCTCCCGACCTCTGTACAGAGGCTCAGCTATGATTTTTTAAAAATTCACATTATTTTCAAAAGGGTTTCAACCCATTGAAATATAATTATTGGCATTTTTTTTTTTAAAATGTCTCCCCCCTGTTGTTAAAACGTGGATAAACCCCACTTCCCAAGCTATATATTTCAAAAATTCTGGTTGAGCCTCTGTACAGAGGGTTTGGCATACTTAAAACAAAATATTATTATAATAAAACATTTTTTCCAAAAATATTTTTAAAATGGGCATTTAAGCCAAATTTTTTTTCCAAAATTAATTTTAAAAAATTTTTTTTAATATCTATTTTTAAAAAATTTTTAAACTAATCTAAGTGACCCAAAAACATGAATATTTATCCATTTTCTCTCTTTAAAACCGGTTCTGGCTAAAAGAGGCTTAAAAAACTTTTTGAACCTATAAAAACTCCCGGGGGCCCCTTTTTAGCTTAGTTTGGGGGCCCGGGGCTATGGCTGTCGTGTCATGAGATCGAGAAACCCGCCCATGGGGCCCGCCCTGCATGTTAAATATATCCGGGGACTCAAAAAAGGTTCCCCCATTGGTTTTCGGTGTGGAAGTTAGGAAAGGGGAGTATCAGCTCAGGTGTCGTCCTCGTTACTTGACCAAGGTTCAAAATAACCAGGTCCATCGCAACTTTACAGTGAGAAGTTCATATAACTCATTCACTTCACTGGAAGAAGTCAATCAATCAGAGGTTGTAATTTCTCTATTAGAAATTATTAATATTGTTATAATAAAATGTGCCATGTTCTTGTTAAGCGTTATCATTGTAGCAATATGTTTCAAGCACAGTAGGTTTACCACTGTGTGTGTGTGTGTTTCTACTAAACCCTCTCTTTATATAAATTGAAATAAAGTATATTTTTTCCATTTCAATATTCAATCTTTGACACTTAAAGAATTACACTAAAAGCAAATATGCTACATATGCATATGTAAAGGTCTGTAGGTCTTAAAGGATTCAAAAGCAAAGAAAAATTATAGCAGACAGGAACCAAGCAAGTATATCATATTGTAAAATATTTTATAATATGCTTTTGTATGCTTTTTACTTACTTACTAATTCATCTTAAGGCTGTCTTCGGTAAAAGTGCGGGGGAAACTTGAACTAAACCGAAGCACATTTTTTAGACCCGAAAAAAACCTCCCAAATTTTCCCTGGGAAATTTGCAATTCTTAGCTCATACCTCTGTTAACAATATAGTGTTTTTTAAAAAAGTCAAAATATTCCCGGAAAATTTTCTTTTTTCTTTTTTTTTTTTTTAATACGTGAAGGGAGCCCCTTTAACATTTCGATATAAAGAAAAAACAAGAACATTTTAAAACCAGAAAAAAAGAATCCCCGGTTAAAAATGGGGAAATTTTGTAAAAAAAAAAATACTGCTCTTTAAAGGATAGTGAAGCCAGAATATCATTTTAAATTTTTTATTTTTTTTTATACCTGAAAAAATGTTCCAAATTCAAACCCCATTCTTTCATTAACCAAAAAAACCTTAAGGTTCATTATAAAACTAAAATCGGCTTAACGTTGTTATTTTATCGGTTACTAGATATGTTTGTTTTAGTAAATGACTAATGCTTACTTTTATCAATTATCAAATTGAGGTAAAAGTCGCTATCAAAATTCAGAGTTGCAAAGTTCAATCTAGAGGAAAATAATCTAATTTTATCGAGAGGAAAATGATTTTATTATAAAAAATTGAGTTTAAATATCTTATGCTGCAGCTTTTTTATGAATTACTTTTTTTTATTAGAATGACATAGGTAATCTCTCTCTTACGTTTCCGTTTAAAAAGTTAATTATCTGCGAACTAATTAGTACGAGTGTGTGCATATAATGTATAATTTTATTACCATTTTCAATAAAAGTTAAATATTACATCAAAGAAGTAATATAAAAGATTTGTTTACATCAATTCATACTTAGGTCAATAAAGAAAAGTTTCGCGCGTTTAGTTACTTTTTTTTTAAAAAATTTGTTATAACATAAATACGTTTTACATATAACGAATACAATATTGGTTTCAAAAAACCTTTTTTAAAAAAACATTTAAAACTTTTAACTACAAAAATTTGTAATTTCACTTTTTTTAAAAAAGTTGACTATAATAGGTAAATTTTTTAAAACCAATGCAAAAAGGGAAAGCTACCAAACACAAATTTTATTTCAGGTTGTTAAATCTTCATCGCAAATTTAACAAAAACTGTTTTATCCAAAGATGCTGCCATCTAGAGGAATAATATATTGACTGAAATATATCTCCTTAACTATAATTAATTATTAAATTTTTTATTTGAAAAATTTATTATCTTTTTATCTACTACGAAAAAATGTATTTGTACTTGAGTGGATGAATAAAAAGTAATTTTTTAACGACTGAAAATTTTAACAAGATAAATAAATATATGTAGGAGGAGTGTGATCTAATAGTAGGAATTGAAAGAGAAAGAGAGAGAGTTTATTGAGATTTTGTTTAATCGTTAATGGCATACATATTATGATTTTAATGATAATATCAATGCCATTTATAAATATTTTTTACGTTTTCTTGGATTTTAATGATTCTAGAAAACTATTAAGAGTATTTTTATAAAATTTGCCCCGTTACTTTTTTATTTGTCTGCTTATTAATAAAGAATTAAAGAAAATAAAAACATTATTTCTATACAGAAAAACATCAAATGACATCGAAATTAGTAAATAAAAAGTTTTTAGTGGGTGTGATTTAATTATCAACCATTCTATAGGATTCTAATTTTAAGGATTCTAAACAGAAAAACATCAAATGACTTCGAACTTAGTAAATAAAAATTTTTTAATGGGTGTGATTTAAATGTCTCAGCCATTCTATAGGATTCTAATTTTAAACATGCTTCAAATAAAAAAAAATAGAATGAAATCTTTTTGCCTAAGACTAATAAATTTTATTAAAGAATTTTAAGTGAGGAATTTATAAAAAACTAATGCATCATATTTCGAATTTGCAAAAAAAAAAATGTTAGGAAACCAGCTGTAACTTTAAAGTGGAAGATAAATCGTATAATTGCGTAATTTCCTAATTAAATGTGTAAAATGAACTGTTAATCCTTTTTTTCGCCATTTTATGTTCTGTGGAATGAAATCTGAGTCACAGATGTAACGTTACTTGATAGCACATGTTTACGTTACTATGGAAACCTTTCCGTTGTTTTTGCTAAATTAATCATACTTGAAATTGTCCGCCTATGCATAATTCATTACACATGCATTGGGTAGGATTTAATGCAGACTTGATCAGAATAGTGATGTATGTTTACTTGTATTAAATTCAGGAGATTAACTGTTCATTTGAAATTCAGTTAGTGTTGGAGAAAGGTGCTGTGCATTTTAGAAAAATTTTTCGATCGTAATTATGTGTACCATTTCTCATTAAATATATATATAAGAGATTAAATTATCTTTATAAGTTACTTATCCTATACTTTGTTTATCGTTCAGAATTCTTCTGTTATTTTGGATGAAATGCATGAAGCAAAAGAAGCAGAGAAATATGTTTTTTAAGTTTTTTTCCCTCATGACAGTTAAAATGATAGAGAAATGAAGTGTATCGTTGTCAACATGAAAAAAAATATTAATAAAATGATACTTCTCCGTTTCGCCGGCGCAAATCTCGCCAAGCTTTATCGACCTCAACACACAATATACACATGGAAAAATGTTTTAAATGTCACTTCTCGTTGGTTTTTTTGCCTATTTTTTTATGATTCACGATCTTTTCTGGTTATAAAAGATCGCGACTTGTTTATATATATATATATATATATATATATTTAAAATTTTTGTCCCAAAATCTCCCAAAAAAATTTACTCAATGGGGGTAAAAATTCCCTGGAAATGTAGTCATATAAATTTATAATCCCTGAGCAAAAAAAGTTCATAAATTCATGTGACATGTCATAGCCACTTCATAAATACAATCATGTATTTCCAGTTAATCAGTTCAAGCGTTCCCTTTTGCAATTAGTAGAAACTGTCTTTTAAAAAAGTACATATATTTGTCTACCATAATAACGTACCTTAGTAAGCAAAATATACTTGGTTTTAAAGTACCTGTATTAAAAAAGACTTTTTTTAAATTTTAAATCTTTTTTGATGAAATCTTTTTTCATACTTGAACGTTTTTACTCAATCATAAAATTTTAAATTGTATCTAAATTTTACAAATAGAACTACGAGCACAAGTTAATTTAATGTCAGTTTTGAATTCAATGCAGAACACGCGATTGCATTTATCATATGTGTGATCATCAGGAATTTAACCCACTTGTAGAAAGTTAATTAAAGTGATATTTGTGTAACCATGGTAACGCAAACCATGGTAGTGTCCATGGTAGTATCATTCTTTTTTTCTTTTTAATGAGGCTACGGATTGGCAATTACCATTGCAGACCTAGTACATTCCCCGGGAACTGGTATCACTTTTTAGTGTTGGCACCTTATTGGTGGATATCAGTTGCCACAATGTAATTATGACGCCCAGTTTCTCCCCAGAGGAAGTCACCTAAGCACTGACGATGCGAAATTGTACCAGGAATCCAGCCAAACAGGCACTATAGGAATCTTTAACATGTCGCATGATCGTGCGACATTGACGCTGTCGATGTTTTGCATCATGAAAATCCACCGACGTGGGCCAGGGTCAAAAGCGGAAACTGGGACATTCAAGGTCAACTTCAAACCAACTATGCCACTCAGAACGCATATCAAAATAAATCACGTGATTTTAATGTAAAAACATTTTTAATGATGATTTCGTGTGAAATTTTCAAATAATCGAGTCATTTGTGATACATATTTTCGTCTTGAATTAAGTTATGGAGTAATATTGTGGTATACACCTAGCAATATCGAATATTTTATTTAAAAATAAACACTTCCACAAAATTATTTGCTATTCCACAACAAAACAATTACGATAGGTTACAAGAGGAGAGACAAGTAATAATTTTGTACGGGTTGCTTAATTTGTTTTACATGAGTTTTATTTGGGGTCTGCTTGCTACTAAATAATTTTCTTTCATGTGCTGTTAGATAATTATTTTATTAATTTTTTTCACTTCTTACAAATATCAGCAGCAAAATCCAAGAGCAGAAATAGCAACTCATATTAAATCACACATTCAAATTTGTTTTTAATAATTCATGTTACACTTGCAAATTTTATTTTCCAATCTTGATAATTTTGGAGCATTGTCTTCCTTAGTGGGTCAGCAGTGCTGCAGCAGGGCGGGAAAACCCGAATGTGCAAGTGCCTGTAAAGAGCTGTTCGCCAGCACCACAGAGCCATCTGTGCAGCTGAGGACGTATGTAAATAATATGTGCGCCCATGACCATCCCAGTGTGTCGAAATGTGTGAAAAATTATACGCTCTTACACCAGCAGAAAACCCAGCGAGAAGTATGTGTTCGTCTTTATTTATAATAATTGTTTTACACATAAGAAAATTTTTGTCATATATTTCAAATTAAAGAAATGATGTACTTTAATTTGCTGTTAAACTTGAAGAAAAGATGATGATATTTTTGTGAATGTATAAAATATTTTCCTGCACTTCCATGAGAGAAGTTTTCTGAAAGCAAATTAGAAAGCATATATTAAGAATAAAATAAATTGAACCAATGACAACTGTTTTTGTTTAAAAAGTCTGAGATATCAGAAGAAATTGTCTTTAAAATACTCGATATACATATTTACAGCTGAAAATTTAATGATAAAAAGAATTTTTTTTGCAGACGATTCTTTTTAATACATTTCCTTTTTACTAATCAGATAATAATAAAATGTCTATATCGCAATTATTAGGAAAGTCAGACATTTAAAACAATGGCTCCTTATTTTTTAAATGAAGTCATTTCTAAAAAAATTACGTCACAAATGACAATTTTTATTAAAATGATTTAGTGTCGTCGAGATTTAAATTTTGTTTAAAAAATTTATTATTTATTGGCATACGATTACCATTTCTTTTTAGTGGAATTCTTTTTTATATCACTTCTTCAGAAACCAATGGAATTCCATGAACAAAACGATTATTCTAAGAGTATTATTTTCTAAAAAATATTAATATGAATTAACTGCAAATGTAGTAAAATGATGTTGTATTTTCCATTTCAAGCTGCTTTTAGGTAACACTTACTTTGTGTCGCGAAATTCTTATTAGTTGAATTCTTAATTTAATATTAAAACTTAAACATTGCCATCTAGATTTGTGAATAACTGCTTTGCATATTTATGGCATTACCATAACATGCTTTTACTATCCTCAATTTTTAGATTTTATTTGCATTTGGAAAGCATTATTTTTATGCATTGAATAACAAATGAAACTTTTCGCTAACTTCAATTGTTTCAGCTTTTAAAAACATGAAGGATTATGACGGGAAAAAAATTATTTACATCAGTTGAAAACAAATGGGAAAGCTATTAAAGTTGCGTAAACTTATCACAAGTTGCCTTTCAGAACAATACTTAAGATTATGACTTGTCTGAAAAAAATTTAACTACCTCAGATGAAAATGTTAGCTTAAATTTTGAGATGGAATACTTCATAATGTTTCTTGAAAAATATAAAATTTATTTACTGGGATATTAACCTTTCCCAGAACGCCATCTTTTCCTACATTTATGATCAGTTAGTCTGATAAAAATATATATATTCACGTTCCTTCTTTAAAAACTTGACAATGCGTTGTTAAATCTTTTCGAATGGAGTTACTTAAGAGTATTCTGAAATATATAAAAAGTTTATTTACTATTTAAAATGTTAGATTGTTTTGAATGTTTATTTCGCTTTCTAATTGTATTTATGTACCTTTCTTCTGATAATAGTATGATTTTGGTATTGGGATTGGATTTGGGTAATGGTAACAAATTGATGAGGTTTCCGATAAAAAATGTATTTAAAAATATTTCTATTAAACATTTTTTGTATAAAAGCCAGTTTATATTTATAAAATATAAAGAGAAATAGGAAAACATCAACACATCTTCTAAGGGCGATTTTTCTTTCACAGAAAGTGTAGAAAAATTCCACTTTTTTTTTTTTAATTAATATGTTTTTTAGAGAAGATTAAAAATGCATAATGTTATTCTTCAAATTAGAAACATAAATAATAATTTTCACTTTCAACCCGAGAAGTTTTTAACGGTGGATGCACCGGGGATACGTGCTGTGGTCAACCACAGTGGCGCACAGAGACCTCTGTTATGGGGCGGGAGGGGTACATTCTAAAAATACATACTTGAAAGCTCTTAGGAGTGTTCTCTATGATAAAAATTAAAAATTTGTTAATCTATGCGAGTTTTGAACTCCCATAGTCCCCCCCTACGCACGCCACTGGTTCCTTCAAAATCCAACTTTATGGTCTGTTATGGGGAAGGGGGATACATTTTGAAAAACACATAGACGAAAGCGCCGAGGGGCTTAAAGTAAAAATTAAAAATTTGTTGATATTTGCGGGGTTTGAACTTTCATACGTACTCCCCTTGCGTACGCCACTGGTTCCTTAAAAATCCAAATTTAATATGGTTAATATGTTTAATCCAACTTTAATATGGTTAATATTAAATAATTAAATAATCTACTTTAATAATCCATCTGTTATGAGGAGAAGGGGTGTACATTCTAAAAAACACGTAGATGAAAGCGCAAGGAGTATTCTCTATGGTAAAAATTAAAAATTTGTTGATCCTTGAAGGGTTTGAACTCCCTTGCGTACGCCATTGGTTCCTCAAAAATCCAACTGTAATATGTATGGTTAACGTAAAAATATAATTATTTTTTAGCGAATTTTAAAACATGGTTAACACACATATTTTTCTTTATTTTACTTTTAAAGGGTTCTATATTTTGTCTGCATTTTGAAGCCTCATTCGATCTTAATCCGTCTCTTCTTTCCTTAGACATATAAAAATGTTCTGACCATAAATTAGGCTCAGTATTGGTTTTCAATAATTTTGAGCCCTATGTTTTAAAAGCTGTTCTCGTTTTGAAATTTCTTAAGGTTAATTATAGACTGTATAATAGAGGCGAGGCTTAATGTATCTAAGGCTATGGAATTACATCCTTAGAAAGATTGTAATGTGAAAATTTAGGAGGCTTTTGCACAAAATAACTTACCACGGCGGGGAAAATCCTCGAGTAATGTGAAAAATCGTTCTTGTCATTAAAACTTGATTCATCATAAGAAGCACTGTTAAAACAATTATTTAGAACGGCATTAGTTCTACTGTAAAATATATATATATATATAATTGTGATTTTTTTAAATTTCTCATTAAGGGTTTTAAAGTTTCTAATGTTTTCATAAAACATTCAGTTTGAGTTAGAAATTTTTACATATGATACCCCTTTCTTTTTAGATCTTCATTGTTGCGACCGGTCCTCGAATGCTGATTGCAGACTGGCTTGTCGGAATATTTTACGAACTCAAACCATCGGCCAAGAGATAGTGGATAATTTGATTGATGGAGGCTGCGGTTATCCTATGCCACATGTACGGGCCAAATATTTTTCTTCACTTGAAATTGTTTGTATATTAAATGTCACAGAAAGCACAAATAATCAAATTACGTGCCTATGACTATAAAAGAATTTGATGGAATTTTTTTTGAAATACATTACTTAAGCAATATTGTATAATTTTACCACAATGACGATCGGAACAATAACAGTTTTATATACCATTATATCACCACTTCTTGATTAGTTTATTAGAAGAAATTCAGCTTAACAAAAGCGTTCTCAGGATTCAGTACGAATTTAAAATTATCAATACTAAATTTTACGCTTGTAATACATTTAAACTTTGAAATCTCAATGATTGTTTTGAGCAGAAATTTAGTTATGTGCTTACTTCTACGAAAAATCTTCCCTATAAAGCAGTGTTTTAATTCTATTTTATATACAGAAGTTGTATATGTATACACGTATGCTTGAAATTGTTTTATTGTGTCATAATTCTATATGAACTTTAAAAATTTGAGTTAATTAATTAAACAAAATTGAATGAAAGGAAATTTAGCTTTTAAAGTCGTGTTGTAAGCGTGAATTACATTCAGAAATTATGTTGGACATGAACTTAATTTGTAGATTCATCAAATCGCATGTATTTGAAATTAATGCGTGCTTGCTGTTAGGTTTCTATATGCGATATCATTCGTGAAATTGCATTCAAAGAAAATTCGCATTTTATGTAACGTTACTGTTAAAACTCTAAAACGTGAATGTACAAGGAAAAGAAACGCCGATTAATGTAAATAATAAAGTTAAATAATTGTAATACCACACACTTGACGAATTCGAGGATTTTGTCAAAGCATAAACATTTTCAAATTATTTCACAACCAAACACAATTAACTTGACTCATGTGTATTGAACTATCTCGAAGATTTAGTTTTAATAAATCTTAAGATATGCGACTACGTTCGGAACCATGATTTTTAAAAAGCCCATAAATGTATAATTTTCATGATATATAGTGTCACTTAGATAAGAATACATGTATAAAATTATTTTAAGGACATTATGACAAAAAAAAATGTATTTAAATACAATATTTTGGCAAAAAATTAACTTAAAATAACCTTTTTTCCAAATGTTCTCCTTTTGTAAAAAATGCTTCTGTTGTATTAATATTTTGCCTGTAGATGGGTCAGACCTCTGTACAGAGGCTAAACTACGATTTTAGAAAAATTCACATTATTTTCAGTTACAACCATTTGAAATAATTATCGGCGTATTTTCTTAAAATTTCTCCCCTTTGTTTTCGTAAAACATGGATAAACTGACTTCCAAGTTATGCATTTCAAAAATTCTAGTTGAGCCTCTGTACAGAAGTCTGAGCTGAATACAGGCAAAATATTATTATAATAGAAGCATTTTTCACAAAAGAATATTTTAAAAATGTATCATTCTATGTTCATTTTTTGTCACAATAGTGTACTTAAATAATTTTTTATTGTAATACTATTCTTAACCCAATTTTATATACATTGTCTAATCTAAGTGACGCTAAATATCATAAATATTATCCATTTACACGCTTTTGCAAAATCACGGTTCCGAACGTAGTCGGATACCTTAAATAAGTTTCATTTTATTGATTCTATAAGTTATAATTCAGATATATATTATAAATTCGAATAGCTATCACACTTTCTCGAGTCATGAATATACTTATTTGTTCTAAATCGAAAATATTATTTTTATTATTATTACAGGATAAACTTTGGCAATGTTTCTTAACCAATGCCGATTCCAACAAACCGGAACCAAAATCCGTCTCCCGGCTCGACAACCTTGGAATGGACAGTGCCAAACTACAGTGCTGCTTTCGAGCTGCTACTATGACATGCCAGAGACTGTGCATCAAAGTTAGTAACGAGCCCTAGCCTCCTTTTTTTCTAATTAACTTGAAATTTATTCTATATACATTGGTGTGCAAAACTTAAGCAACAATGTAAAAATTTAGCAGATAGCCATGAAATTGCAGAAAAGGAGGTCTGGAGATCAGTAGAGGGAACACGTAAGTCAGTAGAAACGTCATGCATATGCAAATATCAGGAACAAAACGTCAGAAGCGATGTGAGCGTACGCAAAACGCGTGATGTCGGCGCGCGCTGCTCAACAGTAGAATGAAATGAAGGACGGAGATGCAATTCACCATATTCTCTGTAAGTGCCAGTGAGTCAGTTCGTGAAATATGGCTAGAAGAAATCATCTGGATGACTTCACACGTGGAAGAATGATCGGAAAGCTGGAGGAGGGGCGTACTGTCACCAGTGTAGCTGCAGAGTTCGGAATCAACAAAAGTGTTGTTTCGCGCGCTTGGGAAAGCTTTCCCAAAACAGGTACAGCTTTTGGGGAAGGTTGGGTGGCCCCCCGGGACGACAACGGGGGATGACAAAATATCATCCTGCGGCGAAAAAGTTCGACACGTCGAAAGCACCTTGCTCAAAAACTCTGTACAGCAACGGCCGTGTAGCGGTTTACGGGGGCCCCCTTCAAAAGGGGGCTGTTCCCCGCGCCCTGGCTGCCTCCCGTTGAAAGATGGCCACCGAAGCCCCCGTTTACAGTGGGACAGAGAGCAAAAAAACGGACAACTGACCCAATGGATTGTTCTCTTTACGGATGAGATTGGTTTAGTATCGAAAGCGATTCTCAACTCGTTTTGTTTTGGGAGAGAGATCGGGCCCCGGTTTTACCCCGAACATAAAGGGAAAGACATCGTTACGGTGGTCCGGGAGTTCTTGTCGGGGTTTGGCATTATGCTGAACGGGTGAACTGAGCTTCACATTTTCGACAGGGGTCTGTAAATCGATTGTGAGGAGGTACTTCCCCCATCTGATCTTTTCCCAGGTCCCTTGGAGACTTCATCTTTATGGTGACAATGCACTGCCACATTGCCTTGCTGTTGAGGAGCTGCTGGGAAAATGAAGATATCACCGAATGGATTGGCCAGCGTGTCCCCAGATTTAAATCCCATCGAACATGTGGGTTGCGGGGAACGTATTGCCCCCCCATCATCCGGGTACAACCCAACTCAAAAATGTTGATTGAGGGAAAGGGCACTCTACCCGAAAGTTACCACTGGTTCTGGTATGCGGAGACGGTGCAAAGCAACCATTAAGGAAGGGGAGGGGATATACCATATTAAACATCTGCTTGTTGTTCTTCCTGTTGGGGGCAAACATGACACGATACTATGCGTTCAATAAAGCTTGTATTTGTTTGATTCAACCGTAGCGTTGTATTCCTTTTTAGGGGGGTAGTATCCTTACGTAACATAATACTTTTTCCCCCATTTCAAATTTCATGTTTTCAGATGATTTTCGTGAAGAGGAATAAACCCACCTGTTGCAAGTTTTAAAAGGTATGTTGAACCACAAATCAGTGGTTATTTGATGTTTGAGAAGATCATTTGATTCAATAGAAGCGATGGAATATCCGGTTTTTTGGTTATTCTTATGGTACAAACTTTTGTGACGAAAAATTTAATTAACTATTATAGTAATTATCGTGAGTGAAAATATTTGTATATTAATTTTGGAAATGAGTTTCAGAAAGGATATTATAATATCGTCGGTCTAATTATCAGACTGCGTAACTCCATCTGGGATACTAATTTGATACAGTAGGGCTAGGCGCCAAGTTGTTTTATGTTCCCCAAAGAAGGCGATAATATTTAATAGGGTTTTTACTTTGGTACTTTTATCGTGATAATGTGGTTGCCATGGGATTACGTATATAGTGTTAGTTTTTGTTTTGTTTTTTTCGCAGGATCTCTGCTCCAAAAGTAACACATTGTTAAACGTTTTTCTAAGCTTAAATAGTGTAAATAATTTATATCTGGAAGTATAATACATTAATATTACTTTCTGTTGTGTTTTTTTTATGTTAAAATTTTGCCACACACTCCTTCGAAATCTGTTTTATTTGAAATAAAAAAAAAAGTAGTGATTACACTGATCGAGGAATAAATTAAAAGCGGAGCGCACTGAGCATGGCGTAGACAAAACAAAAGGATTAAGGAATCGCGCCAAAAAGCGCTTGGCGCGTTGCACTCCTATATCAAATCAGTAACACCGGTGGAGTTACGCAGTCTGTTAATTAGGCCGCCGATATGATTCATATATTTTACCCTTTCTTATAGACATACAGCAATGAATGGGAAGAGACTTGGGGTGACTTTGACCGTCAATGCCAGTATCAGTTAGCAGAATCACCTATGCTCCGTTGCCTAGCTGAAGGTATGTATATTATAATGCATTTTGAAATCATATGCATTAAAAAGTAATTTAGCACAATTACGCAATATATGACAAGATCGGAAACGAAAAAATTTCTGTTACATTGTTTTAAGGAAAACATCTCGTAATCGCATTAGTCAGTAGCGCACACAGAAATTTTTCAGGGGGTCCGGGGTCAAAAATTCACCATTCTTGTATCATGCTCCTTTTGATTTTGTCGATTTTCGGGAACAAAACACAGTAAAACTAATTATTGAACAAATAATTAGCATTAATTAATAAAATTAATCACTAATAACAAATACTTAATTAAATTTTACGTACTATATACTTAAAATTAGAATCAATCGGAAAAAAATCAAGGGCTTTGGGGGAGTCCGGACCCCCAGGACCCCTCCCTTGTGTGCGCCACTGGCATTAGTATAGAAATCCTCAAAATTAACATACGCCAAATTTTGTTGATCTGATGCATATTTTTCATAGCTATTGCCTACGAGATATTCGTTATTTCTTCAAACAGTGTACCCATTTTCGTTCGCGTTTGGTTTCTCTGTTTCGATTTTTTTCCCATCTACCTAACTTTGATTTCCGAAAATAAGTTTGTGAGAACCGTTAGCCATTGATGAAGGAGATAAAATGCATTTAAATACAGCAATTTATCACAAAAGAACTAATATTCCAATTCACATGTCATGAAGTTTTACTTCAGGAAACAGTTGTTACAATGTTAAAAAAAAATAATCAGCACATTTGGAATAAGAAACGGCAGATTATACAGGAACAATTACTTGTTTTTTATATTGCAGCTCTCCAGGATTTATAAATGATATTCAAGCTGTATTCAAATCTCTTGCGTTGGCATATCTACCGCTTAAAATAGTTGTAAATGGTTCTATTCCGGTTTCTGATAATCTTTCGAGGA
>BMAV01015292.1:0-40269 GCA_019973955.1 Trichonephila inaurata madagascariensis
AAATACAAGTGTATTTAACTATTATTCTCAAGCACTCGCTCGTCCAACTCAACAGCCTAAGTAATGGCTAATCACTGGTCGGCTCTTCACGGTTAAATCAATACTGCTCTTCAACGGTCAAAATCAGACTAACTCAGTTTCGGTGAGCGACTTCCTATTTATAGGCTTCACACGGATCTTTCAAGGAAAATCCGCTTGCGTCATAGATCGTGATATTAGTAGGTTTCTCCAATAATTTCCATAACAATCCATATGGTCACAAACTCGCCAAAAATGATTGCCAACTCATCAAAAATGATGCAACTTGGCTTTATTGCCACAATTTTGCCAAGTTTTCATTAAAAATTCCAAAATGAAGGAAAGGCGTTTTGGGAATATTACAGTTTTAACAAAAATAAATACAAAAATAGAGTAATAAAAAGTATTAACACCAGACTTAAATTATTTATAATATTTTAAACATTCATTACATAAAATTAGTAACAGTATTAACCTTTAAAACCCGGGTTTTCCCAACTGGGGCCCCTGGGGGGGAGTGCTAACCCTAGGGGGGCGCGAGTTTTTTAAATGTCGAAAACAAAGATTATTTTCAAAATTTTTAAAATTTTACTGAAAAGAAAACAAATAAAATACATTCTGTCATAATAAAAATTTAAAAAAAATACACATTTCCCTGATTCAATACATTAAAAAATATACCAGTACTACGCTATGTATTTTATAATTATTTTAACGATACTAAGTTAAGAAAATGTTAAATAATTATCAATGACCCCATGGACTTGTCATATATAAAATTATTTGCAAAAATTAACACTTATCTTGATGATTTGTACGGATTATAATTAAACCCTTAGATGCCAATTAAAAATTACATGATCCATCCTCCCCAATCCACCACTGTTTTTAACATGAGGCAGCGGGGGTGTAGGGGGGGGGAAAATAAAAAAAAGAAATCATCTGGAAATAACAAATATTTCCCAAACACTGTAAATGTCATTTTATTGTATTCCAAAGTCTTCGAATAATTTTATGGATAGCAGTTCACAGAAAAAGGTCGTGCTTCGGAAAGTCGTTTATATACGTCCGGGCAACAATCACTGGCTGAGCGAACGTTTATATTCCCAACGGACAAAAGGTTAAAGTCGTATTGTGTTTATCGTCAAAGTATAGCGTAATTGAATTGAATTAATTGTCATTGTATGCGGAGGGGAGAGGGCGCGATGAAAATGAGGATTGAATATTGGGTCGCAAATATTGAAAGTTTGAGAAGCACTGATTTACACGGCTTGCCCGTACGACGTACGGTGGCCGTAATTGGTTTGCTGGACGGGCACTGATATTTCTTTTTTTTCTTTGTAAAATTTAGTACTTGTATTTTGAAAAGGTGATGTAGTTTCTCTATGGCAGTGTTCTGCAACCTTTTTATCGCCGCGGACCGGTCAACGTTGGATAATTTCCCCGGGGGCCCCCTGAGGGGGGAGAGTTTATTGTTTATATTTCAGATTGTTTTGATTTAATAATTTTATTTTAATTTTGTAGTTAAACGTGCTTTCAAAATAAAATATAGCTACACCAAAAATGAATATAAAGTGATTTAACAAGGAATATAAAGTTATTTTCATAAAAAGTATCCCAAACCTAAGGAAAATATACCGCAGTAAATAAAATGGAAATAATTTTATGTTTCTTGTGAGGACCAGTAGTATTTGAACCACTGTAGACCACTGGTCTATGGTACTGAAATGCCTTCCGTTCGGCAATTTTGTGTGTGTGTGTGTGGAGAAGGGGGAAATAGTATGGTGTGTATTTAGTTATAAACAATGAAAAAATATGCTTTTTTTAAAAGCATTTTGAGAAAAAAAATTGACTGCTTAAGGAGTTCATGTTGGATAACTTTTAAATCTGAAGAAATATTCCAAATTATAGTCCTATTCTTTATCATAAAACGAAAACAGCATTAATAGCTAAGAATGAAACAACAATTATTCATGCTATATTTGTAGAGACTAATTTTATCTAACTCTTCACACACTACACTTCGACACATGTTTCTTTATATTTTGTCAAGACTAAAAATATATGGTATATATGTAAATTTTGTAATTGTTAATAAAATACTTTTTATTCATCCACTCAAGTTCAAATACATTTTTTAAAACTTGTAGTGTAACACTTGATGTTAATACAGTTTTTTCAAATAATTATTCATTTTACGGTTATTAATAAAGTGTTACAAAAAGAATAGTCCAACACCATATACAAAAAGAAAACTCTCTCGGCGTGTCTTGTAGAGCAATGGATAGCGCGCGTTGGACTTCTATTTCAATGGTCGTAGGGTTTAAATCCCACCTGAGATGGCATAATTTTTAAGAAGGTGATTTCGTTTTACTATATTGTTTTATTGGAATAATTAAATTTAATTAATGAATAAAAAATGGTAACAAACAAAAGTAATAGTCCAACACCATATATAGAAAGGAAAATAATTTTTTTGTTTTGCTACTAAATATTGTGATTCGGTTATATGTACATATACATATCCATATTAACAGTAATTATTTAATAAAAAGTACCTAAAATAAAATTTTTCTTCGTTGATCTAAGTAGGAATTGACTTAAATTTTTTTTTTATATTATTTGTTTAAAATTTGATGAAGATCGCTTTAGGGCAGTGCTTCTCAAACTTTCTATATTTGCGCCCCAGTTTTCAATCATAATTTTCATCGCCCCCCTCCATACAATAACAATGTATTGAATTCAAAAATAATATACTTTGACGTAAAGCTGCAATAACACGTTAATTATAAATCGTACAAATTATCAAGATAAGTATTAAATTTGATACATAAATTTATAACAAGCCTATAGGGTCACTGGTAATTATTACACTTGTTCCTATAACTTAGTACTGTTAGATTAATTATGAAACATTTATAAGTGTATTATATCAGTGCAAATGTGTATTTTATTTTTTATTGTATCAGAATGTATCTTGTTTTGTTTCCTTTCAGTAAGTTAATAATTTTTTTTAAATAATATTTTGCTTTAGACTTTTTGATATAACACACGCCCCCCTTGTAGGGTTATCACGCCCCCCAAGGGGGCGTGCCCCACAGTTTGAGAAACACTGCTTTAGGGGTTATTTGAGCCCTTCTCCTAAAGGATAAAAATTGTACAAAAAAAATTCTCTTCCTCCCAATATTTTTTAAAAAATTATGCTAAAAATTTGGAATTTGTGGTATTTAATAGCGATGGGTGGCGTAGTTGGTTTTTCGCTGGCCTTTTGCACCCAAGGTAACAGGTTCGACCCCACGCAAGTCGGTGGATTTTCATGAAGCAGAAAATCGTATGACTATGATTCGTATGATTATACGGCATGTAAAAATCCCCAGAGTGTCTGTTTGGCTTAGGTGCTCTCGGCCAAATTAAATCCTGGTACAGGTTTAAGGCATTAGCCTGTGGGTGATACCTTACTTCTTCGTTATCCTCGTGACCTAGGGGTGTGGGAGCGAATGAAGAACCATGCGTAGCCATAATCTTAATATATCTTTATTAAGATCTTAACTTAAACACTATACAATGCTAATATTTATATTTTAATTTAGTGGATCTGAGGTGAAGAAAAACACAATACGTATTACCAAATAAGTGCGACCTAATTACTATATTTAACTATACCGCCTATTCCTAACCTCAGAATATACACAGTTTCTAGTATTAATTTGAACGATCTTACTACTATATCCTAGGTAATCAATAAGTCACTCGAATCCTCAATGAAGTTATGGTTTATCTCGTGTGGAATGGTATCCATCTTGACTTGAACACACTGGCACGAATAGCTGAGCACTTGAATATCGGATAACTTCTCACTTATAACTCTGCTCATCGCAGACTAGCATAATCACTTCCCAAAAGCCACACCGCATACGCTAAACTTCTGCTATTTAAAAGGTTCTTAATTGGCATAATTACGCTTCGCTTTTGGATTTGGTTGGAAAGAATTAGTCTTTTTCGGCCCCAAATAACTCAAGAGGACAATTAATAGAAAGTGCGATGAGCCCGTCACATAGGTTCGCATCGTCAGAGCTCAGGTGCCTCCCTTTGGGGAAGAAACTGGGTGTCAAAATTATCTGTAGTGATTGGTATCCACCTATAGGGTGCCGCACTAAAAAGAGATACTAGCTTCCGGGGAATGTACTAGGTCTGCAATGGTAAAATACCAATCCGCAGCCCATTTGAAATTTAAAAAAAGGTTATTAGCAGATGCATAATATTGTCATCCAAATTACTACAAGGAATTTGTATTGATTTGATTGACATATTCTGCCTTTTAGAAGAAATATATCAGTTTAGAGGAGCTGACAGATTTCAACTTGCTTCGTCATTTTCGAATAGTATACGTGTATATATTAGTTTTAATTCGAAAGCAAGAAACCATTTGGAATTTCAAGAATAATTGAAAATGCATCAAAAATGAAAAAAAAAAACATAAATAACTCAATTAATCTTATATACAAATTTATTTAAATCAGGAGTATTTTAAACTTGCATATGAATAATTTTGATGAGGTGTGAATGCGTTTGGAATTATAGACTATTTGCGTAGGTGTATAAAAAAGAAAATAACGAAAAAGAAACTATGAAATCATATTTTTTTATATTCCAATCAAATATGCTCTTGTAGCATGAGTAATAGTCCAATTTGATAAAACCCTTTTTTGAAACCAGTAAAGCTTTCACAAAAAGCTCAGTTCAAAGAAAAAAAAGTTATGTAATGTGTCTAGGGAGACCGAGGATCTATGATGAATATCCCATGCGCCAACCGTGACCCATAAAATAATGATAATAATAATAAAAATCCAGGTAGAAAACAGATCAGAAAAGATATTTATTATTTTGAACCAAATAAAATTTCAGCTTTATTGAAAAAAAGTTAAAGAAATTTAAAAACCAAATATAAAACACAAAAATGGTTTCAGAAATCTATAAAAAAAATACATTTGGGACCCCCGATTTACCGAGCCTGTATGTAACGAATTCTTTTCTTTCCCCGATTAAAATAGGCAAAACCCCCTATTTAACGAATAATAATCTTCTAGTTAACGAATTTTTTCCCAAAACAGAAAAAAAAATCTTTGTTAGTTTGTGTTAGAAAAATTGGGTTTTTTTTTTGAAAAATTTCTTCGGCCAAGGGGGGTTTTGATGTAACAAATGCTGATGATTCATGAGTGTAACCTATCGTGAGATTTTTTGAATGGGACGGGAAACCCCTTTTCTTATCTCATCTCACCGACAACCGGTGGAATATTTTAAGTTTTTTTAATGTTTATGTAACATCAGATGACGGACTCCCCTATCAGTGCAAAAAGCCCCGGAGACGGGATTTTTGGAGTCACGGGAACAGAGATTCTGATGCAAAAATTGAGGGGATGAAACCCCTTACCCAAAACTGTTTATTTTTAATGCTTTCATTTTTTGGGAAACCGTGAAACAAAACCTTATGCAGCGGGGACGTAAACGATACAGTATTTTTTTTTTTTACAGAAAGAAATTTTTTCTAATCAGAAATTAAAACGATTTTCAAACATCTATCAGTTAGTGTTTTAAAATTTCCAATTAACTGGTGCGTAAAAATTCACTTGTTCTATTTTTAGCTATTACATGAAAAAGGTAAAAATTTTCAACTGTGGATATTTTGTGTGTTGTTGCTTATCGTAAAATTTCCAAAAATTTGTGTGGACCTCGATAAAAAGAATAACCCCGATTTAACGAACAAAATGTTCGATCTCGATGGATTCGAAAGGGGGGCCCGACGGGTAATTAGGGGCCCATTTTAGGCTTCAAAATTTAAAAAAAACCCCACCTTTTAAATTTTTTAAAAGTTTTAAAATTTAGGGGTTTTTTAAATTACCCTACAAAAGTTGACGTACGTGCACGGAATTTAATTATAAACACATCAGACTCTGTATAACAAAAGTTGATATGGCTTCTGTGATAGCATGATTGATGTTCGTAAAATAATTTTTTTTATGTATACTTTTTGAAAATTCCTTAAAAAAATTGTATAAATGCTAAATTCAATTAAGCATTGCTTTGATTCAAAAATGCATGCCGATTTTTGTACTAATAGTAATAGTTCGGAAAAAATATTAAAGCATTTGGCACAACAGGATAAAAAGACTTAGCATTTTAAATGAAGACAAACTACCGTAAAAACCGGCGTATAACGCACACACACATACACCTATACTTTCGTTTTTTTTTCTTTTTTTGTTTTAGGTAAAATTGCAAAAAACGGGCATCCTACATTTTAAATAAGAACTTGAAACATACGTATGTAAATGCTTTGTTGGTTTGAAGTCATTTATTCGTGGTCTTATCTCAGGCGTTTGAAAAAAATAGCATATTTCTGGAATTATACAACTGTAAATTCATAAGCCACGTCATTGCTTTTAAATAAGTGAGTGAGTGAATATTAACGTCGTACTGTTCAGCTACACGGGGCTTTTGGCGACGGACCACGTAATTTTGAACCATGGTCAAATAACGGGGCGACACCTGAGCTGGCACCCTCCCCCTCCTAACTACCACAAACCCTACCAATGGGGGGAACGTTTCAGCCCGAAGTTTGGGGTGCATCTCCCCCCCCACACGGAGGGGGGTTTAGTGGTAATTGGGGTCAAACTCGTGAGACAAAGCCAGCCATGATTGATACCTATACCACTCGGCTACCGCGGCCACTTGCTTTTAAATAAACGGTATTTTGATCTTTGTAAAAGTCTAATTTTGTTATGTTCATCTCTTTTTTTTGTTTTCATTTTTTTACCCCGGTTTAAAGTGCACCCCGTCAATTTCGATCTTTTTTTTTTGAAGGGTTTAAAAGGGCCCCTTGTACACCCGGGTATTACAGTAATTATTTTTTATCTTTCTGAGATATTTCAGTTTAAAGTTTTGATTTGCAAATGTAGGATGTGAATAAAAACGAACACACACACACGTAAAAGTTATCGTAATTCTGGGTTTTTTTAAACTTAGTTCTCAAGTTTTGAGAGATTGTAGAAAAGTATATCAAGGATAATTTAATCTAAAAAAAAATTAATTTGATTTTTGTGACTGATTTTTGTTAATTGAATCGTATTGTGTCCCCTTAAGGTATCTGAATACATTTGGAACCGTGATTTTGAAAAAGCGTATATAAAATGTTGCGGACTTTAGTCCGCGGAGGTGTATGGGATCACCGAATGAAGGAAAATTTTTAAAAAAATCAAAAACTTTTTTTTAGACCCAACCAATTTCTATCAAAATGTACCCCTTTAAAAAAAGGGGCCTTAAAACTTAGTTTTCTAACTTAAATATATCTATAAGAATTGATCTAGTACTGAGGATATATTGAGCGTTGAGGATTAAATCCACCGCAATAATAATCTTCCAAAGTGGGAACGTATGATCTTTAAACCCCGAACTTTCGGTAGCTTCAATTATATATATTCTATCACTAAACATTAGTTTTCAGCTTCAGCATGACAACACTCGCCAACCCTCTCGACTGCCTACCCCACTTGGGCTTTAAATAGGAAAATTTTCTTAAAAAAACACGGTTCCTTCACTGAAAAACGGTTTTTTTAAACATGTAACAAAAAAAATTTCCCAGGGGCAGCGGTTTTTTTAATATTTTGTGGTTCGGGGGGTCCACATTTGCCTTTTTTAGGGGGGTCCGTGAAGGTCTCTCATTTAACTTTAACCCTTTCGCTGAGTAGGGCTATGTCTGCTAAATGTACTTTGCCCGTGGAAATCACGGGATGCGCAGCAATAGGTTTAAGATTTCCCTCTTTTACAAACTTTGAAAGGCTGCGGATTGGTAAGACTGCAGATTTCAAATATTACACGCATTCTGCGGCACCATTTTTCCCATTAAAAATTTTGATTTATACAATTAAGAACATTTATTTATTTATTTGAAATCGAATTTTAACACGTCACTTAGCACGCGTTTTCTGACTTAGATGATTTGTATCTTTACTCTTTGCATTTTTACATGTAAGTTTTTATCCTAGCTTTTCCTATAGAATTTTTTTTATTTCTTAATATTCAAGTCTATGAGAGAAACCTTACACTATTCTCTCTATTCATACTTTCATTTAATTTTGCTGTCTGGTGTTCCATCCACTTGTGAACGAATGGACCTAATATTTCATCACGGCTCTGTTTTTCTATTATGTCGAAAATTTCTGTTGTACGGGGAAGGTGGTACCATAAAGCATTGCTTAACCCTAACTTCGTTGGCCTAATTCAGCGACAGCTTTAGAAATCATAATAGGTCTAAATTTTAGTCCAAAGACTCTTTTGGTAGCATCAATTTTAATACCTCTGTTTCCTGTTTTGCCTGTTTTTATTCAATTTTAGTACAATATTCTTTTGCACTATTTATTTTCATGATATGTTTCTTAGAATCCAATTTCTTTCTTTTTTGACCTTGTAGGTAGTACAATTTTGTCATTTATATATATATATATATATATATTTACTGTTTTCTTAAAAAGGAAAAAAAAACGTTAAAAAAGTCTGTATAAGTAGCAGAGGCCGTCTTAGGATTTCACTCAGCAATGAGTTGGGAGTCGGAAAGGGTTGTTCTAAATCTTAGGAGTCTGTGATTTCAGGGTGATTCATAAAGGGGGACCGAGGCGATCGAAAGTTTGAGAACCGCTGCCCTACAGGATAAGTAAGAAACGCGAATAGAGAACCCATCACAAAATGAATAACTTCTTTTTGATATTTAGTGTCATCATAATTAGAATATATATATTAAATTGTTTTAACATTTTTATCATAAGAAATATTTTCAACGTAATATTTTGGCAAAAAATGAAGATAATGTAACATATTTTTCAAATTCTTCTCCTTTTATGGAAAAAAGCTTCTGTAATAATAATAATGTTTAGCTTATATATAGCTAAAAGACCGCACAGAGCATGAATTAGTATTTTTAAAAATATGTAGTTTAGAAGCAGATTTATATATGTATATTTTATAACATCTGAGTAAAATTATTTTAGCAAAAAACACGGGTTATTATTTCGATTGGTGGTAACTCTGAAAATAACGTGAATTTTTCCAAAATCCTATAGGGGTCTAAGCAGTGGCTTAATGGAGAATATAAGGATTTCCCAGCAAAATGAGTTTTGGGGCCCCAAGCCTAAATATGTACCAGGCGTCAGTCAGGCTTTGGGCCCCCTAGAACCCTGCCCCCCCCGATGCGGTGGTTGCGGGGTGTACGTCACGCCACTGGGTCTTAGCTATATATGAGCATATTGTTATTCCACAAAAGGAGAATGTTTTAAAGAGAAACGAAAACATGTCATTTTTCTTTGCTTTTTGCCCAAAATAATGCGTATGAATAAGTTTTTATCTATACAATATTCTTAATACAATTTTATATGTCTATTTTAGCTCAATAAAACTATCATTCATCTAAATATCAAAAGAACTATCGATTTACAAGCTTTTGCAAAATCACATTTCCAGACATAGTCCTAAAATAAAACAAAAATAATTCTTTTTGTTTTCGGTTACCCATTTTTACAGAACCATAATCGTCAGAAAATCAGGAAGCCCTTAAATGCAGTATGGGTCAGTGTCCCTAAAAGGTTTCTAGGAATATATTTCACCCTTTCACTCACTCATATCCGGATTTCTACTTCAGAAATGGCAACGGATCATTAATGCTTGCTCGTAATACAGTTCCACAGCAGGGCAAACTCAGTCGACCAAAAATATACCGGCAAATTTGTATTAGAACATCTAATTAATCTCATAAACGAGGCTTATGTTTTATCCGCTTTACAAGATCATTTATATCAAACAGTTTGCTTACAATTAATCAAATTTTCCATCTCCGTAAATCCCTTAATCTATTCGCAGTGTTATTTCGAATTTATCTATGTTACTTCTAAGTCCATTATAAAGTCATTTATTTCTATTGGGGAAGAATAAATTGGGCTCGAAAGAAATCGAATTTCAGTTTCTTTTTACGCGGATTCGTGACTTTGATGGATGGTTTTGGGTCCAAATCACTGAGCATGACCATTTTTCTATCGGAACAATTACATTTATCTGATACCTTTTTCAGTATCAATCCTTTTGACTATTTAGAAAGCATTTCTGTGGGATTTCGCTGACCTCTGCTCACCTCGGGTGATGCGCAAAGTAAAGATTAGAGGAAGAAAAATGGCATTCCTTTTTAAACCCCTAAAAAAAAAAAAAAACAAAAAATGGCGTTCTTTAACCAAAACAAACCGAGGAATGGGGTTCTTTTTTTTGTTCCAATTTAAATTGTGTCCAGTTTTCTTTCATTTTTCGACTCGATTACAAAATTATAATAGAAAACACTTTACAGTGAAAATCGTTTTACACGAAACTGAGAGGGCTGAAATATTTTTTCGTGTGAAAAGAATTTCGTCTTACAGGATATTGCATAAAAAAAACAACAAATTCAACAAAATTAAGTTTATTAGAGTATATTTTATTTACATAGATATGTATATATATGCATGTATTTTATAAAAATCAATGAAACTAAAATTTAAAAATGTTACAATAATATTTTGTGTGCCTATAAATAGCTAAGATTTATCTACACAGCCTGCACTAGGATTTTTGAAAAATTCACATTATTTTCAGAGTTACTATCAATTGAAGTAATCATCGATGTGTTTTTTTGTTGTTCAAATTTCTCTTTTCTGATGTATTGAAATATGAATAATTCCTTTTCTAAATAGGCCTATATATCTAATATAGGCAAAATATTATTATTATAGAAGCGTTTTCCATAAAAGGAGAATGCCTTGAAATATGACATTCTTTCTTCCTTTTTTGCCAAAAAATGGCTTTAAATAGTTTTTTCTTGTAATAATATTCTTAAAACAATTTTATGTATATATCCTAATGCAAGTCATTCTAAATATCAAATATATATACACTAATGAACATAAAAATTAGCGCACCAAGAAATAATTGCGGGATCGTAACGAAACTTAGCATCAAGGTACATGTTGGGGAAATATGCAAATGATTAGAAATGCAGCGTGATTTACGTATCGCCTGTAGAGGGCGTTTAACGTCGTTCTCCGTGGAGTATAAAACAGGTAACCAAAGCTTGTCTTAGTGTGATGAATCGTTTACAAAGAAAGAGCAGAGGTAGACATGCCATTACGCCGTTTTCGAAGACAATATGAGCAGCTGTCGCAGTTTGAAAGGGGAGAATCATCGGCATGATGGAAGCTGGGTGGTCAGCTAGGCAAGTAGGTCGTATATTAGGCTGCTCTGATTGTGTTGTGAGGAGGTGTTGGGACCAGTGGATCCGAGAGATGTCATTTACACGAAGACCGGTTCGAGAGCTCTCGACAGACCAGTCGTCAGCCGCCATATCATAAGAAATGCACTCGTACAGCCAACTGCTTCATCGGCCGCCATCCAGGCACGGGTAGCGCACCTTCGCACTAGGGACACAGCTGTCTTCTCCAGACGCCATGCGGATGCGCCTGGCTGAAGGACATTTGCGATCAAGCGCCCGTACGTGTACTGCCCGCCAGCGCCGCCGCCCATCGACACTCCGTTTTGGAAGTAGTGCCACGCACGAGGAACTGGACTGCAGCAGAATGGGCCAGGTCGTCTTTAGCGACGAATCAGATTCAATCTCAGCGGTGATGACAGTCCGTGTTCGTGTGTAGGGCCCGCTGGTGAATACCTCAATCCTGCCTTTGCTTTACAACGAGACACCACCGCTCCCACAGCTGAATTGATGGTATAAAGTGCCATTATACCTAATACACGGTCACCCCTAGTATTGATTCGTGTCACCATGACAGCCCAGCGGTATGTCCATGACATCCTGCAACCATGTGTTGCCCCTCATGCAGCAACTCCAGGAACTGAAATTTTCGCTTAAGTCAATCCTCCGCCTCACAAGACTGTCTCCGCACTGTTACTACTTATGGGCTGCCGATCCCCAGATTTGTCTCCAATAGAGCATATCTGGTATCATTAGAATGGCAAGTTGGGCATCCCACGATTTTGAACGAACTGGAGTCAAGATTACAACAAATATGGAGCAAAATGCTCAGAGACATCATACCACAGAACTTGTATGCCTCAATGCCTGATCTTATCGCATCGCTATATTCTCACTAAGAGGGGTTCAACAGGGTATTCTCCGTTCTTTTGCCTTTTTCTCTGAAATAAATTATCCTTTTTCTTTGATTTTCTAATCATTTACTTATATCAAAGTATCATGACGTATGTAGATTTCGTTATTTGACGACTCCTTCATGGGTACTAATTTTTTGTCCATGAAGTATATATATATATATATATATATATATATATATATAACTATATACCATATATATATATATACTCATATATATATATATATATATATATATATATATACTCTCTCTATATATTCATTTATACACTTATGGTAGCACACTTGGCTTACATTAATAGCAGAAGTCGGTAGGAAATTATACATATTCAAAAAATAACACAAATTCTATTAGCAAGTTTAGAGATGCACCTAAATAAGAAACATGGAAAGAAATTACGAGGTAAGGCTAGATACGAAGACTTTAAATAGTCAGTCACTTAGGTCTAGGCAATAGCTTCTAATTCTTAGCAACCTAATCTGATTTCTAGTTCTACGTCGTCACTTTAATATTACAATAATCAGCTCGAACTTCTCGCGCCTCACTTCCCCATTTTAATTAATGACTGCTACCCGTTAGCAGTCTTGCTCTCTCCCTCTAACCTGAAAATTTAAGCTTTATATACAAGCCTTAATTTGCATAGTTATCTTTCTTCACAGAAGGAAGCTTTATAATATAATAATTTTTTAAAAACCAATATTTTCCAAGAAGATTGGTATTTAAAGGAACGCGGATAGAGCCGTCACAGACTTTTCAAAACCACGTTCTGAACGTAGTCGGATACTTAAGATTTTTCAGAAAATATTTCCAAATGAAAAAAAAGTTCTATATTATGCCGTACACTTTTAAATCAAGTGCATTTTGTTTATATATATACGTTATTATTTTTGTCAAATATGTACTTTTTAAAAGAAAGTTTCTTCAAAAGCAAAAGTTGGCAACATACAAGTGCATGAACTAATTCCCTGAAAACACTGTATTGCAGATATCATGTGACTAATGACGTCATATAAATTTAATACGTCATGTGTAATGTAAATTTATGAAAAAAAATATGTGGTATATGTAAAATCGAATAATCTGCATAAATCATCGAAAAATTCTTAAATGTTCAGATCAGTGAACTTTTCGTAAACACTCGCTCAATCTTTTTGGACAGGATTTGAAAGAACTATTCTTCTATTTTCGGATAAGTGTCATTCATTCTTCAACTGAAATCCTCAGTGTGTGGAAGCAGTAATGCCGAAAATGGCGACATCGATATGTTTTCTCACTTGGTAACACATTTTTAATTTTCTGGAGGGACGATCACCATAAGTGGTTGTTAAATATGTTAGCATTCTTTTTTCTTTTAAAAGAAAACTCGAAAAAGTAATTTTAAAAAAAATAATCCATTCAAGATTTCTAGAAACTAACAGTGCGTGCTTCAACAGAAAAAGAGGAACGAAAATCACGCAGAGGAAATTACTCTTTGTATTTGACGTATTTGATCGATGGAGCTATTCACCTTTTATTCCGACAGCTTGTAAATTGTTTTAAACAGTATTTTTCTGTTTAAAAGTTATATGTATTTAATTTTTCATACCAGAACGGAGCAAGTGTCATTTGTATAACCGAAGAGCGAATAAAAATGACAATACTACTGTAATTTGTTGCAAAAAGTACCATATTATATCTCTCAGGAAAGATGTTTAATGGTCCTTGCACGATTTGAGCTTTGTTGATAAATATATTTTCCAAGGCTATTGACGCTTTTATTGGAAATATTTGTCATGTTGACTATGTTTTGTCATTAATTTTGAGATTATGTGTTAGATAATAAGCTCCAAAAGTGGTTCCTACCAACCCCTGGGGGTCCTTGCGACTGCTAAAGGGGTTCGTTGCAAATTAAAATTAATTTGGAGGGAGTGTGTACAACGCTAGACTATCAGTAAAAGGTTTAGAATAAAGTTATGTAATCCCATGTCCATAAATGAAAGGATAATTCAGATTCACAAGGAAATCAAACTCTAGAATAAAAATTTTCCCTCTTGAGTTACAACACATATTTTCAAGAAAAATATGCAAATTGCAGGAAGCCACCAGATCATGCTGATAGTACGTCACTATGATGAGAATTAAGAGAGGGGTATGGGAGAAATTATGGCAAGGAAGTAAACTTATTCATAAGCATTATGTTAACCACCATAATCGAATAGTTATGACACAGAGGATACATATGGATGATTTTTTGCGTGGTAGAATTATCAGCAGCCAGTTGCGCACACAAGGGGTGTCTAGGGCCCGGACCCCCAAAACCTATTTTTTCCGATTGATTATAATTCTAAGTATATAGTACGTGAAATTTAATTAAATATTGTTATTAATGATTAATTTTATTATTTGCTAATTATTTATTCAATAATTAGTTTTACTGTTTTTGTTCCGAAAATGACAAAATCAAAGGAGCATGATACAAGAATGGTGGACTTTCGACCCTAGACCCCCCCCCTTGAAAAATTCCTGTGTGCGCTACTGATGTGGGCCTATTTAGATGGAAATCTCCAAGGAACTTGTAATTATCCAAAGTGACAACTCCAGGATTTTACAACGATACCAAGATGACTTAAATCTTAGTACCCGGGAAAAGACGAACATAGGGCTCCAAGACCTCATCCTTATGCCTCACAGTAGTCGCAGTGCCTCGTGACGTTTTCGAGTCTCGCTACTGGAAAATCGGCTTCTTTTTGTGGATAGGATAACAGCGTTCCAATGCACACGCTTACCCTTAAATATTGCGGTGACCTTTGATCTGACATCGCCCCAAAGCCGATAGCCATGAAAAACCCAACGGCTGGATTCCACCCCTGCGGGCCGGAAACTCCGAGTGTAATTCGAGGTGTTTGAAAGATACCACCCCCATTTCAAGATCATAGAGTGGAGAAGGAAGTCCGTTGGAAAACACCAAAGAGAACGTTCGTATTGCCTCCTTCATCACAAATAGCATATTCTGAATAAGGAAATAATTAATATAATGAATAACTTCAATGCAAACATATATACTGTAATTAATAGCTGTGACGTAAATAAACCAATTATTTAATTCCCTATCTCTCACGCTACCATTCATTTTCTCAAACGTCAAAGCCTCTTTCAAAGGCACGAAGGTGTGTGCGGTTATTCAGCGTGATGCCTGCCCAGACCATCAAGCCTCCGCTACCGTAAAGGTCGATTTCTTGGACATTGGAGGGCAGGTAGCGGGTCCCTGATGTTCTCCATATGAAAGTACAGCGAAGTCGCCGAACCGGTATAGTGGTTAGCGACGCTGACTGCGGTGCCGTAGGGACTGGGTTCAAATCCCGGAGAAGACATGGATGTTTGTAAATGTATAGTGCCTTTGCGGCATGGGGGTTCTCTAAATAGCCATTGAGCCGCAAGTCCTCTCGTGTGGCTGATGGAAGGGGTAGAGAGGTGGGAGGCCCCTGACCACCCCCAGGTGTCCTCCCTCAAAATTGGGGTGGAAACGAGCCTAATCGTACTGTTACCAGTATGGTGCTCAAAGCTACGGCTAACGACAGGAGTCACTTAGCCCTTTACCATGATGAATTTCGTGGGCCTCGATCTGACCTTTGCTGATCAGGTGGCATCAGTAACAACAACAAATACGGCGAGAATATATGGAGAGAACCAAGCCCTCGCACACAGACATGGGTGTGGAAGTTTGAAGTGTGTCGTACTCGTCATTTGACCAAGGTTCAACATTACGAAGTCCATCACCAATAGCTCTGGTATTACTTTCTATAGAGAACCTTTAATAAACAGTCATTCTCATTCACCACCAACAAAAAGATTTGGACATCGACAGATTTACGGTACATTAGCTTCTCTATACGATTGGTCTTAAGTGGATTCGAACATATGACTTCATTTACACATCGTCAAGCGCGAGCTTGCAACTCGGGCTTTTTGGCTACCATGGGTTTTGGGTCCTTTTTTAAGGACGTATATTTGAGCTATCAGAGGTGTCTGTGAAAAAAACTTTATCACTCTGTGACGATCTATCCACGTCCTTCAATTAATATAATCCTCTTGGGAAATCTTTGGTCTATCAATTCGAATTAATTCACAATCAACCCTCTGAAAGAAACCTTGATTATGTAAATTACGTCGGCTATGTATAGTCTAGGTTTTCACGCTATAAAGAGAGAAAGTGAGGAGATAGAGAAAGAGAGGATAAATTGCTACTGATCAGGTATTATTCAATTTTGTATTTCAGATATAAGATAAGTGAAGGAATTAAAGTGACGATTGGTCACTACAGTGTGATTAGTGATCGGATAAATAGCAAGGTAGATTCGATCTAGAATTAAGTAGGCCGAAATTTAAGGTCTTCTCATAGTTTGCGTACCTGTTACTAATCCACATATTGCTTAATTTGAGAACATCTCTTCACTTTGGAATTACTTTAATTGTGCTGCTAATTGCTTTGCTAATTGTTTGATCAATAAATATATTGTTTTTGGATATGGATAGTCTTCCTTCCCTTCCCCAACATCTCTATGCGAGAACGGGAGAATATCTCGTCCTTCACAACTCATGAATGCAAAGAGAAACTTCTTGACTAATAGAAATGTAAAATAAATAAAATAAAATAAATTCGAGTTTCGCTAGAAAGTAAAGATATGTATTAAAATAAATATTGAGGTAAAGAGATAAGTGAAGACAAAGAGATAATCTATCAATTATCCGGTATTATTAAATGCATACATTTCTGATTTAGAATAAAAATATTATAAATTTATATCTCATTCATGAACGTATAAATTATTTTTCTATTTAGGCTGCAACAGTAATTTGACGTATAACCGTCTTTTACGTCTAATCCTGATTAAGATGAGTGCAATACTACATTGCTACTGCAATTAATCCCATTTTTTAAAAGAAAGAAATGATCAATTAATATAAAAAAACAACAAAAACTTATCTTTTTCTTCATTGTTTACTCGAAACTCTCTATCACTTTTACTCTCCAATAAATAAAAACGAATGATGCACCTCTATTTTCAACCCCTTTCTACATAAAAAGAATCCCATATCTCATAAAGCCAATCTGCGACGTACAAAACGGCTTTTCATTTCGTTGAAAGCAATGAAAACTAGCATGTGTTGCTGTCGCCTACGCCTACAGCACGAAAGCCCGCTGTGATGTGTCACGATTTCTCAAACCGCCGTCCCCCGCTGAGTCGGCCCATTGCTGTGTTCACAAACCGTGCGTCACATCTAATGACCATTTGAGCTTTGTATATCGTCTCGTCACGTTTCCCTGTCGTATTTCACAGGAGAAATGCCTTTTAAAGGTTGTCAACGTGGTCAGAAATGTGACAAAACGCATTACAACATTTGGGAAATGACGCTGTGGGACAGCACTTGAACCCATGTACAATGTAAGAGACTAAAATTTTCACTTTTGAGATGACTGAAACATTTTTAAAAATGGAAATTATCTGTAAAGACTACTTTCACCTAATTAGAAGGAATAGGACCTCTAAACTTGGATCTTTATTTTCTAACAGAAAGGAAAATAACGGGTGAGCCAAATTTCTTTTTCTCACTTTTGAGATGACTGAAACATTTTTAAAAATGGAAATTATCTGTAAGAACTACTTTCACCTAATTAGAAGGAATAGAACCTCAAAACTTGATCTTTATTTTCTAACAGAAAGAAATAACGATGGTGAGCCAAATTTCTTTTTCTCACTTTTGAGATGACTGAAACATTTTTAAAAATGGAAATTATCTGTAAAGACTACTTTCACCTAATTAGAAGGAATAGAACCTCAAAACTTGGATCTTTATTTTCTAACAGAAAGGAAAATAACGGGTGAGCCAAATTTCTTTTTCTCACTTTTGAGATGACTGAAACATTTTTAAAAATGGAAATTATCTGTAAAACTACTTTCACCTAATTAGAAGGAATAGGACCTCTAAACTTGGATCTTTATTTTCTAACAGAAAGGAAAATAACGGGTGAGCCAAATTTCTTTTTCTCACTTTTGAGATGACTGAAACATTTTTAAAAATGGAAATTATCTGTAAAGACTACTTTCACCTAATTAGAAGGAATAAAACCTCAAAACTTGGATCTTTATTTTCTAACAGAAAGGAAAATAACGGGTGAGCCAAATTTCTTTTTCTCACTTTTGAGATGACTGAAACATTTTTAAAAATGGAAATTATCTGTAAAGACTATTTTCACCTAATTAGAAGGAATAGAACCTCAAAACTTGGATCTTTATTTTCTAATAGAAAGAAAACTAACGGGTGAGCCAAATTTCTTTTTCTCACTTTTGAGATGACTGAAACATTTTTAAAAATGGAAATTATCTGTAAAGACTATTTTCACCTAATTAGAAGGAATAGAACCTCAAAACTTGGATCTTTATTTTCTAATAGAAAGAAAACTAACGGGTGAGCCAAATTTCGATTAAATTTTAAAAATTCACTAAAAAAGGATGAAATAATGATAAAGAAGTGTGGTTTGCAAGAAAGGGTTTAAAAGGTAGTTGGATTTTTTTTTCTTTTGCTGCAAAAAAAGTTTTAGTTAAAAATGTTACCAGTAGAGGGTGTTGACACACGAGTGATGCAGCAGAATTATGTAATTTAATCTAGCAATAAAAGACTGTGATACACGAGGATTTTTCATTCGTTTTCAGAATGTTATTACCCGATCGAGTGATATTGATGAAGTTATTCTGTTTGAACAGAGAGTCAGTAACTGTTTCATTGCTAAAATTTCGCTCGGTGAAAGGAATGAAGACGAAGAATGGTCTCATTTTGCGAAGACAAAGTGATCGGTTGATGTTTCAAGATCCCATGGCCTTCACGATCACCCGACCTCACTCCAGCCGACTATTGTTCGTAGGGCTATTTGAAATCACTCGTGTACTGTTCATCATCTTCAACATCGTCCTAACTCAAAGATTATACCTGTCATGAGGTTTCTGCAATCCATTCCGACATGTTGCACTCAACGGGCATTGTGAGTCACCTTATTTATGTCGGGCAATGTTCTATAGGTAATGTTGATCAGTTTTTATTGAAAAAGTAAATGAATAGAACGAACTTGTCCCACTCATTGTGTTTTGAATCGTCAGGACCCTCTACCGGTGACTTCTTTAACTAAATTTTTATTTATTTATTTTTTTTTGCTGCTTAAAAAAAAATTCCGACTTTTTGGAGAACCTGTACTTGCAAATCTCCCATCTTTGTCATGATTTCTTCCTTTTTTTATGAATTTTTAAAGTTTAAACGAACTTTTTCGTACCCGGTATCTACCGTACATTCCGTATAACATGCATCTGTAATTTTCGATCTCGTTTTTTGTCTTAAAAGTGCACGCTATACCAACTCGGGGTATAAAAATGGTAGTTTTAGAAATAAAAAAAGGAGTGTACATATTAAAATTAGATTTATACTCATATATTTGGCCTCCTTTTGTAAATGTTTTTAACCATCCAAATATTCCACTGTCGTTTAAAATTTCCTTTGAATGGTTTATTGATGCACACATCTAAAGGTTGAACTAATGGCCTTCATCCACCCAGAACAAGAGTGTCAAACTCAAAGATTGATTGGGGCCAAATAAACAAGATTTAACTTAAGGTGGACCACAAAAAAAATCAAAATTCATAGAAACGCAGAGAGATTTATTTCTGATAATACAATATAATAAACATATATAAAAGAAAAAGAAAAATTTAATATGTACCTCGTGACACTTGACATCTCTTCTCTGCTACTATCTTTCCTATTTCGGGAGAAATTGCGATATTTTATTATATATTATTGTTGTGTGCCGGGTGTCAAAAATACTCGTTGTGGGCCGCAAGTTTGACACCCCTGGCCTAGAATATCTTAGAGAATTTATCTAAATTAGAAAATTAAATTGGATTAGATTAGAGAATTCATCTAAATTAGAGAATTAGATTAGATTAGAGAATTCATCTAAATTAGAGAATTACATTAGATTAGAGAATTTATCTAAATTCGAGAATTAAATTAGATTAGATTAGATTAGATTAGAGAATTAAATTAGATTAGATTAGAAAATTTACCTAAATTAGAAAATTAAATTAGATTAGATTAGAGAATTAATCTAAATTAAAGAATTAGATTAGATTAGAGAATTTATCTAAATTAGAGAATTAAATTAGATTAAATTAGAGAATTTATCTTAATTTTAATTAAAACAGCAAGAATAAGTTTAATGTCTGTTTTGAATTCAATGGAGAACACGTGATCGTCTTTATCATATGACAGCCATGAATTTAGCACATTAAACACAATTTTCCATTGGCCTATTAAGTTTTAAAATTAAATTCACTTTTGGTGAAAACAGACTTGAATTTTAATACAAATAAAGTCGAAGCATTATTAGCTAATGCGCTGATCATTTTATAGGTAGCCAAAAAAAAAAAGCTTCTTGGTGGATACTAATACGCACTAATTTTGAATAGGCCATTGGTTGAAAAACTATTAACTGAGCAGCAGGATATATAATATATTATTGTCGTTTTTTGTTGAAGGAAGATAATACTGAAATCATATCCCACCTTATCCTATAGATTAAAGTTATTTTAATATAGTTTCAAGTTAGGAACTAGAGGCTCGGATAACGGCGATCACTGTTACACATTTAACACCACCCCGGGAACACGTGTAGCTTGAATGTGGTGTGTAGTCTCCGGCAATGAGAGAGCCGACCAAAAAGCCAAGCAGGGAGCCAAGTCGTCTCAACCGGAAGTCCCTGCACTCAGAAATAAGAACATTATTTCTACATTCATTGACAAATATACTACTGTGACCCCAAAACCCAAAAGCCTTGGAAAGCTATGGGAAACTCTGGCCACTGTGGGTGCAATCCCGAGGCACCTGGAGACAGCCGAGGCCGTTGCCCACTTTCGCCTAACCACCGGACATGACTTTTTGGGAGTATACCTCCACTGTCTTGACCTGACTGCTGACGAGGCTTGTCCACTCTGCAACCATGCTAGAATGGATGGCGACCACCTGCTCCAATGCGCTAGACTCGATGAATATTCGACTGACGACATCGTCAGTCGGTACTGGGAGGCTCAAGCGTCAAATGGTCAAGAAGCCAAGCACGGGCGTTGTATAAATAAAGTTATGAACTAAAAAATAAAAAATTGTTCTCTGTGTATTTTTCAAAGACACTATGCATCAATAAATGCGTGAAGTCAATGCGTTTGATGTGTCGTAAAATGCTTTCTAATCAAAACCACCAAAAAATATAACATTACATAAAAACATGATGATATGTAGAATTCTATTGTTTGAAACATTCAATAAAACTACCCATAAGTTGACATAAAATATTTATTGCAGTTATAAAAATGACTATTTTAATAAAACATAGACGGTATTGTTGAAAACATGTTGGAAGCCTATCATAAAAAGGATGAAAAATGTTAAAATTCTAGCTTTATGAAAGCAGGAAATTTATAGCACTCTAACAAAATATCTAATTATATTCGTATATCTTTCAACTCCTTTAAATATTCAAAACATATCACGCAAACTTTCACGATCACTTTCGATTAAGGTTAGATTCTGAAGCCGCTTAAGTTCTTAACAGCGGTTCAAAGTTCAAGCAGATAAAATCTTTTAAAAGTTGGCTTCGCTGCCTTAAAAATAAAATATAGTCGGGATTTTAGATAGTCACTTTTATTTCACCCTTTTCTTCTTTTCTTTATAATTAGTTGTGGGCGTAAAGATTTCTGTCCACACCAATCATAGGATATTTATATAGAATGATTTAGAGATCCAATGACATGAAATTTCCTCTGGCAATTATCTCTGTTTTTTTGTTTCTGATCTAAGATTTCTGAATGCAAGTAGAGAATAATTTATTGCTATAGAATAAAAAGAAATCCTGTTTGGTATGCCAAAAAATGTGTAAAAATACCAGTGTGGCTTTTACCCGAGATATGTAAGTTGAAATGAAGTAAAGGTTGGAGAGTGTTGTTCGATTACTAGGACGACTTTAAACTATCTCATGCAGATCTTGTGATTAAGAATTAATTATTTCTTTAATACTTAGCTTGTAGAAATGTTTTTTACAAGATAATGATTTTCAAAGACATTTTTAAAGGTGTTGTATTACAACGTTTGTAATATTAAGGTATCCGGCTACGTTCGGAACCGTGATTTTGCAAAAGCGTAAAAATGGATAATATTTATATATTTTTATATTAGAAAATGTATATAAAATTGTTTTAAGAATAGTATTACAATAAAAAATTATTTAAGTACAATATTTTGACAAAAAATTTTGAAATATATTATATATAGAATTTTTAAAATATATAACTTAGAAATGGGTTTATCCATGTTTTACAACACAACAGAGGGGAGAAATTGTAAGAAAAAAACTCTGATAATTATTTGAATGGGTTGTAACTCTGAAAATATTGTGAATTTTTCAAAAATAATAGTTGAGCCTCTGCACAGAGGTCTGAGTTATATACAGGAAAAAAATATTATTACAAAGGGAAACATTTTTCACCAAAAAGGGGAACATATTTGAAAAAAGATTATTCTAAGTGCATTTTTTGCCGAAATATTGTATTTAAATAATTCTTTTTGTCAAAATGTCCTTAAAACAATTTTATGCATGTATTCTAATCTAAGTGACACTAAATATCTTGAAAATTATCCATTTATACGCTTTTTTAAAATCACGGTTCCCCGAACGTAGTCGGATACCTTAAAAGAAGTTTTATTTCACATATTAAAAAGAAAAAATAAGGGCATTATGTGAAGAGTCACTAAAAATTCTTTTTTTTTTTGCTACAAATAAATGCATGACCATGCAATGTTACAAATTTATACGAATTTTGGATTTTTATTGGACTAAAGGTTTGGCTCAAAACTCTTTGACAAAAGATGAGACCAGCTTTAACCTTTTAATGTGTGTGATCGAGTACTGGGCACACTCGAGATAATTCGAGTGGAACTCGCATTTTATGCTGCTGTAATTTTCACACGTGTATAAGCGAGCGCCATCAGCACTCGTTAACTGATTGCAAGCCGTTTCAGAGATTTCGTAAATTTAGATAAAGGCCATTGTTTTGTTATTTTACAGCAGTACTGGGAACTCATGTTTTGTATAAAAAAACAGGGAGATTTCAGAAGCAAATTAGTAGAAAGACTTTCATACAAAACTATCACAGTGATTCAAATACAGAGACCGAGTAGACCAAAAGCTTCTGAAATTCTACGACAAACGATTTCATTTTCCCAGTTTTGTTCCATCAACATCAAAAGAAGTTTGTGGTATGATCGCTCTTTGGTGACCATATCTTTGATTGTCAGCGTGAATTAGAGGTGTGGGAATTCTCAAAATGAATAGACATTTTAAAATTCTTAATATGACTTTATTAAGAATATAACTTAAACCTCTAACAATTTAGATAAATTTATATGAGTGAGAATCTATAATGAACCAAACACACAGCGATAGTTAAACCGAATCACGTAATTTAGACCACTTTATCTAAATAATTATATTATCCACCTACTTTCAATTCTGATAATATTACAAGTTCTAATATCAAATAATCAGTCCTACCTTAATTCAAGCTAAGATTCAATCACTGTACAGAAATACCTGGGCGCACGTGCAATGTTATGCACCTTGTAACAATGGCTCGATATATCCTGGTAACTTTATGATAGCCCGTCAATTCACACTCATATCTCTTCCAAACATAACTTTCCCTAAATTGCCATACTGCTTACTGAAACTTCTGTTCTTTTAAAAGCTATCTTATTTGCATTTCATAATCGCAATTCTCTTCTTGGATTTTGGTTGGAAAAGAGCTGCCATTAATCTTGGCCGTCAAAGAACCTAGAGGTTATGTTACAGAAAAGACGCGTGAGCCCGTCACAAGTTCTCACAAGATGTGCAAAAAGGGATAGCAAAGGAAAAGAAAAGAGAACCGTTATGTGTATAATAATTGCAATGCTGGACTTGGTGCTGCATCTTGCTTCAAAATATATCAGCAAGAGAAAATTTTGAATAATTTTTTTAAAATAAATACTACTATTATTATTATTTCTGTTGAAAAAGTATAAATAAATATTTTTACTGATAAACATATATATTTGTTTCGAAGCAGCAATTCCAATAAAAAAAATAGAAGTCGGTGTTCTTGAAAGATTGTAATATTAGGCTCTTATCTGCAATATGGATCAAAAGCCAAAATTAAAATAAAAATTTTGATTGATTTTGTATTTTTATTTATTTAATTTTTTTTTCCAAAGAAGGTTCCAAAATTGTTTTTTTTAAAAAAAATATTGATTGATTTTGTATTTTTATTTATTTAATTTTTTTTTTCAAAAGAAGGTTCTAAAATGTTTTTTTTGAATAAAAATTTTGATTGTTTTTTTGTATTTTTTTTTTTTTTAAATTTTTTTTCAAAAAAAAGGTTCCAAAATTTTTTTCTTAAAAAAAAATATTGTTTGATTTTTTTTTATTTTTTAATTTTTTTTCAAAAGAAGGTTCTAAAATGTTTTTTCTTAAATAAAAATATTGATTGATTTTGTATTTTTATTTATTTAATTTTTCAAAAGAAGGTTCTAAAATGTTTTTTCTTAAATAAAAATATTGATTGATTTTGTATTTTTATTTAATTTTTTTTCAATAGAAGATTTCAAAATGTTTTTACTTAAATAAAAAATATTGATTGATTTTGTATTTTTATTTATTTAATTTTTTTTTCCAAAAAAAGGTTCCAAAATGTTTTTTTTTTAAAAAAAAATATTGATTGATTTTGTATTTTGGTTTATTTAATTTTTTTTTCAAAAGAAGGTCCTAAAATGTTTTTCTTATATAAAAATATTGATTTTTTTCGCCGTTTTTTTATAAAAAATGTGCGCGTTAATGGGTTAAAATTAAAAATTCTTAAGTATTAACTCTGTGCTCTTCATAATATACAGGGTGTTCGAAAAATCTGCTGATAGGCCAGAATAGAAAATCAAAATTTATCTTTATATGAAATGCAGTTCAGAAATATCACGTTTAAATGGTAGAAAACGCGTGTTTTAAACCATCTGATAACATATTACAATAGTATGATGGAATTTTACTTAATTTATTAATACTTTTCTGCACGAATTTAAAGTTTGTAGATACCATTTTTTGAATGTCATTCCAAAAGAAACGAAACGATGACAAATGACTTTTGAACTGATAATGTTTTAATGTGAATCATATATACTTACAAATGCACGAAGTTTTAAAACCGATAATGCAAAACTGGTTTGCATTGTTGTTCTTTTTCGCTTATATCGTAAAAACAACGCTTAATGCATTTTATTTGACGGACTTGAATTTCAACAATATATTTTTTTTAAATACCGTTGATTATATAATGCATTTTTGTGAACAAAAATTTTAAAAATTTTAAATTGCTTTTGAAGAAACTTAAAAATTTAAGCACGTTTCCGACTACTCTGCGTTTCTAATGTGGATAGAATATAGATTATTTCCTTATTTGACTTTCTTATTGTCTCTATAAATGGCAAGAATTGAAGAATTTCAAAATTTATAAGCACATTGATAAAGTATCTGAATTATGTTTCTGTCAGTATGTATAATTATACTTTTTAAAATCAAATAGATATTCTGGTCTATCTGCTTACTTACACATAAAAAATTAGAACACTTTCGAGACGAATTCTGGTTCAGTTTTTATTTAAACTTTAGAGCCGGGGTAAGCATGAAGTCGATCGCGATCGACCAGTGAACCGCCTAGACATTTTGGGGTGACCGCCTTCCCATAAAACGTTAGACGCGCTTACTAAAAGAAATACAGGTGGTTATCAAGATAATTGAAACACCCGTGAATAAAAGAGACACCGTGTGTGTTTGTGAATAACACTCCAACCCAAATTTGAGAGATAGTTTCAAGAATTTACTAGATTAGAATCAAAAGTTGCTTTCATGGGCTACCCATTTGGTAATGCTGATGTGAAGTATATAACTAAAAATACGTTACATGTTCTCGAGGAAAAGGAAGCTTTTTTTTTTCTCCTTCAGAAGGACGTAATTTGTAAAGAATAACTTTTGGAATCTATTAGACGAAGTAAAGTGTCCCAATAATTTTAAAAAATCTGCAATTCATTTAACATCGTTCTTTCGTTCTACCTATCTGTGTGAATCTACATTTTGAACAAAGAATATATAATTAAGACAACGTCTCATTCCCGTTTCACAGACGACCACTTAGAATCCAGTGTAAGATTAGCAGTTAGTAATTACCGTAAAATCCGGCGTAGAACGCGCACTTTTAACATAAAAAATAAGATAAAAATTTACGGGTGCGCGTTATACGAAGGGTATAAAAATGAGAGCTTGAAAAATGAAAGAAGATAAGCATATAACAAAAATTATACTTTTACATATATCGAACTACTGTTTATTTAAAAGAAATGACATTTCTTATGAACTTAAAGAGTTATATATCTAGAAGTATACTATATTTTCAAAATCCTGTGATAATACCTCGAAAAAATAACTTCAAAAAACGCGAGCATTACATATGTACATTTCAGGCTTCTTCGTAAAAATGGGGGTGCTCGTTATGGCGAATACATCTAAAAATTAAAAAAATTTAGCTCTAAAGTATGGGTGCGCGTTATACGCCGGATTTTACAGTATATACCGGTATTCCAAGATTGGGGGGATAATATGAATTCTAAGTCTTTTATGAGACTATAGCTACGAGAACTAATTTTTAAGTGAAAATTATTTTATTTTTTGATGTTTTGATGGTGTGAATTGTTTGAAAATGCGTCATTTGATATTAATAAATTTATGGGTATAGTTATTATGTTTGTATTTTGCGTTTTACTTAAAAAACATAGTTTTAAAAGAGTAAGCTTTTCTACTGTAGTTATGTAGGTAAGTACACATATTCCGTATTTATTATTGTTAAAATCCAAATAATATTGTTGAGCTTTTTTTTTCTTCTTTTTTTTTTTTCTTTTTGCTCATCGCACTTACGTTACAACATGGACCGCAATACCTTGAAAAAATTAAATGAAGACCATGCCATGTAAAAGTCTGCCCACCCCTGCTTTAGAGAAATTAGCTAGGTATATGTATTTTATAATATATCAATTTATAAGAACTTCGTTGTGTAGAACGTGAGATTATCCCATAAATCCATAAATTTCGTAAGAACATACATATGAGTATATCATAAATGTACTGATCATCTTTTTAATTTTTGATTTATTTTTCACATATCCCCATCAACAATAGGGTTATTAAGTCATCTTGTCAGTGGTATAGCTACGAATATAAAGATTACGTTTCTCATAGCTTACACTGGGTAATAATTCTTAAATAATGTATCCATTTAGAAATTTAACATTTAACATAACCAACTAGATACTATCACTTTATTTTTCGTATACTCTAGTACTATTGATGCACTACTTTATTATGTATTTAAGACCTACATTTTGGTTAGTCGATTTTAACTTTACACTCATTTTAAAATCGTCATTTATTTTAACTATTTTGTAAGAATAATGTTGTACCCATTATTTCTATACTCAAACTCAGTAGAGCAACAGTCCCTGAGGGCCAGGGCCTACTGTGTCCATCCCAGTATACATGACCAGCGAGCGCTGAGGTGCATGGGCAGATGCTCTGATCAGGTGGTCAGTCTGAAGCGAGACCCCCAGTGTTTAAGTCAACAAACAAGCTTGGTACTCATTTATCGACCCACTGCAGTAGGGATGAAAGGCTGAGTCGACCTTGCCCAGCCAAGGAATAGAACCCGGACCTGTGGTGTTGAAGCGCAAGCGTGATATGTTTCTACCATTATTTCTATAACTTTCTGGTATTTTTCAAGTTTTTATTTGGTTAACTCTTTTATCATTCATTTATTTGGAAGTTTTACATAGTGTGTTGTTTTGTAATGGATATTTCTACATTAACCTCTCACTCTCTCTCTCTCTCTCTCTACACAGTTGCAAGAAAGGGAAGATTGGTAATATCATACTTGTTTAACCACGTATATTAGGTCCTCAGCCCAAAATTGCATTTTTACTTACTAAGGGACTTGTTTATGGCTGGGAATTATTCATGATGAATTATACTTTTTTGTCAGGGATAATTTTATGTCATTGTTTCACAAAAGTCGTCGAGAGGGAGTGAGATTTGTTTTTTTTTACGTCGCACTATAAAGCAACACGACGGCTGTTGGCGACGGACCTCGTAATTTTGAACCCCGGTCAAGTGACTAGGATAATACCTGAGCTGACTTACCCTCTCTGAAATGCCCCACCACACCAACAAGAGGACTCCGAGCCCCGACAGATTTCACGTGCATCGGTTTCCTCTACACGGAGGATCATCAGTAGCACCAGGACTCCAAAGTCGTCGAAAAACCACTGTAAAATTGACGTCATAGTCACTGATGTACACTTAATCTTCTTTTGTTTCAGAAAAATAAATATAATACAGTAGAGTTCCAAAAACTTGGCCTATATAAAGTGAAAGGAAGGGTGACGGAGTTGGTGAAAATGTCAGGTTATCGAGAATAGGATTAAAAAAAGAATATATACGCGCATGTTTCCTTAGAAAATATTGTACTACACTTTATATGAATTGTTTGCTAACGAATACAACAGAAAGTAATCTGCTCAAATAACCTTAAACAGAGAAAAAGCGCTTACTTCATGAAGGCATAAGCATTTACTACATGACAACGAAAATTAACGAATACATCAAAACTCAAACTCAGCGGCGCAACAGCCCATGAGGGCCAGGGCCTATTGTGCCCATTGGGTGCTGAGGCGCATGAGCAGATGTCCCTATCAGGTGGTCAGTCTGGAAGCGAGACCCCTCAGTGTTTAAGTCCCCAAGAAAGCTTGAGTCGACCTTTCCCAGCCCGGGAATAGTATCCGGGCCTGTAGAGTGGAAGCGTGATACGCTACCACTCGACCACTGGGCCTTAACGAATACATAGTATACAGTAATTTACATGATAAGACCCACCACAGAAAAATACTTTATAAAGGCATAAAGCTTTCTATCTTTATAGAAAATTAAGTAGCCGACTTTCCAAGAACTGGCTACTTTTTCTTAAAGAAATGCATAATGTCCTGTTGTCTCCCGCGTTTTGTTGTTTCATCACGAAGACGAAGAAGAAACACTGTCCATTACCGAAGCACCTCGTTGTTCCAAATACTGAAGAATGGTTCAAGCGGCCTTTAATCCCTCACTATGTGATATTTTCGGGGTTGTACGGTCCTCAACGTTAACGTCTTCATCGTTTTCCAGGATCTTGAACGGGTTTGCACCAGTGGCTGAACGGACAATATTAGCTCCCCCTCCACACCTGCAAAGTCAGGATTTCCCTTTACTATTTTATAAATTGGTTAAATGAGCCCTTCAGGTGTCAGTCAGATTTTGGGCTCCCAAGAATCCTACCCGCTCCCTAGGTGCGGGGATGTACATTATGCCAGTGGTCTGCACGTTGGGGGTTTTTCGACCTACCGGGGTGTGGCTGAGTTATTCGGACTGCCGAAATATCGAGTGCAAAGGTTTCGGGACAGGGGTGTAGTTACAGCCGTATAATTGATACGGGGACCCCACCCTTCAGATGTCCCAACCACTGGCATAGCTTGTTCTGAGCGCGCTCTGAATCAAAACTCATTCGGTTCCTTTTTTAGAAAAGAAAGCCCTGTTAGTGGTACTGTAGTTACATAAGTTGGGGCCTTTGCTTGGGTCCCCCGTATCATTGATACGGATGATACGGCAGTTGCTACGCCCCTGGCCCCAATGTATTTAAGCAAAATTTCGTAAAGTGACCTCCAAAAGGAACCCCTAAGGAATTTTGATGCAGGGCCCTCGCAAGATTAGCTACGCCAATGTTTCTGGACTCTATTGTACTGAGATTTACTAGTTTCAAAGAAAAATACAGTGTGAAAGCGCCACCAATTTCCAACAATTTAAAGAGATCTTCTGGCAGGAATTGAAATCCATATATTTCCATGACGTATTTTCGCGTGACCATTTTTAACCCCAGACAAATAGACTCGTCTAAAATATAATAAACTTCTTCACATTTTCTAGAACCCATCATTTGATGAAAACCACTTCAACAAGATAAATGGTTTCAAACCCAAATAAGTGTCAAAAACCATTAAGCCGGTTAGCACACATGCGCAGTGGTGCAGCCTTTACTCCCCCGAGCCACTCTTCACCAAAATGCAGCTAATCAACTCATTGCATGTTTTCTATCACTTAACCTATGATCTTGAAACCCAAGCTCAAGGTGAAGGGAAGAGAAATGTATCGTTTCTTTTATTTATAGTTATTATGAAGCAAACGTGGGCGACATTTTTTTTGTGGGCACGATAGTAGGGATTTATTTACCGGTGAGTCACACTGTGGTCATCCCAGTCACCCCTCGCAGGGGTCAGTCGCGTGGCCTTCGTTTTGCCTTACCCGGAAATCTCAGCATCCGCATTACTATTGATTTATATTTTTCTTTACCTCACGCTCGTAGGATTTCGGCTTGATAACAGGATTTTGAATAGGATATTGAACACAGCGTCATCAGTTATAGCATTGAACTTTGGTTTGGTACACTGTTCTAACCACCCCATAGATAATTGGAAAAACGTTAGTGGTGTGATCACTGTTTATAAGGACTGAAAGGTAATCGTCAGCGATATGAATAATTAAAATTTAACCTGTAACTGCTAAGGTTGTGTTTAAGGAAGTAATTTGGGAGGTGCGGTCTTTCACATGTCGTTTTCGAGTTTTTAATCCATCGGGAAGGGGGGAAACCGCAATAATGTATGCAAATATTTTTTTTTAAATAAAATAATACTTTTAAAGAGTAATTTTATATTTAAGGGTATTTTGTAAATAATTATTAGGTACTAGCTGATATACCCGTTCTTCACACGGGTGAGTTGAAAAATTAAACAATACAGATTGAAGGATAAAAAAGTTTTTAATGAGTTAATCTTACGTGAATTGTGCAAATTAAACAAAAAGCTTTGCCTCTCAGCTGAACAAAAAACATGTTTGTTAAATTTTGAAGTCTGCCAGATCTAATAGCTGATAAAGGATTTTTTTTTATTTACTATAACTCCCCGCAACTCCTTGTGGGTCAATTTTTGAAAGAAACACCTTCCTAAACTGATCTCTGCTTTTTAGCAAAGTAACACATTTTGTGCACGTGAACTCTTAAAATAGGGTAAATAATTTATACCTGGAGGTGTAATACGTTAATATTACTTTCTGTTGTATTTATTTTATATTAAAATTGTAAGATTCGCAAGCAACGCCGTTCCTTAAATTATAATGGCAATTCAATGGAAGTATAGCGAAATGTTGGCGATAGAGTCAAGTTGGCAACTGTCTAGCTACTTTCAAAGCTCGAGCTTTATTACAGCTTTGGGAAAGATTAGATTTACGCTTTGAGACATAACTTTTAGTAGGTACTTTTTCTACACTTCCAAAAAATACAGTACAGTAGTTATTATTAATTTAAACTTAAAAAATGCAATACCTGTCTATTCAACAATTAAAATTATAGCTTTATCATTAACTACTAACCACAAACAAATTATACAAATTTGTCCAAATGATGTAGTATGAAAGACAAAGTTTATCTACTTTAAATACCAGAAGCGATAAAAGTATTTACTTTGATATAAGGATCAATTTGTTACTTCCAAATGTGCATAATAAAATCATAAAAAAAAACCTGCATAGGAATAAATTATCAATTTTTATTGTATTTTTGGTTCACTATTTTGGCGATAATGGCTTACACATGAAAAAAAATCAATTGTAGCTATTCAAATAAAGAGAAACTCAACACAACCTCTCACTTCGAAATCTAGTTTTATTCCGAAATAAAAAAATAATAATAAAAAAAAAATAGTGATTACACTGATAAAAAAAAAATTAGAATCCAACGCCTGGCGTAGACAAAACAAAAAGGGAAAGTTTTGCTTCACCACATAAAAGATAGATATCTGCTGTCGCGATCTTTTTTTTTGCAGGGCACGCCAGAATAGCTTGCAGATGGCAGAATTTTTTCCTACTTACTTGACAATTGTCATTATATTTTGGACACTTCACACAATATTTTTATAAATTATAGCCTATGTGTTATTCTGATGTATAAGCTATATTATTGTAAAGTTTCATTAAAATCCATTCAGTTGTACAAACATACATACACACATACAAAGTTTCGCGTTTATAATATTAAGTAAGAGTTCTTTACATCCTGCCAATTATTTGCAGTTTAAAAATATCATTGCAGAACATTGGAAAAGTTTGAATAGTTGTGAATCTTAAGATGGCAATGAAATATGATTGTTAAATATAATCAGTAATTATTAAATTAAGTAATTATATCAAAATTGTAAATTTTTATACAACTAAAATATTTACCAAACTTAAAAATAGTTGTTTTTATATTTATATTCAACTTAAATACAGTGAAAATCGCTTAACACGAAACTGTGGGGACAGAAATATTTTTTCGTGTTAAAAAATATTTCCAAAAAAACCCATATATTCAATAAAATTAAGTTTATTAGAGTACATTTTATTTTACATAACTATGGATGTAGTGAGAAAACTTTTAGGGTCATGTCAGTGGTTGACTGAAACAATGGCGAACCAAAGTGGGGCGTGGCTGGTGTATGGTCTTGTATGTTGATGCATTTTCTATTATATGGGATTATGAGGCAGTCTTGTAAATTAGTAAATCCAATTTATTGAATATCTTGGAAACACATAACTACATAAAGATAGACGGCACAACACATACAAAGAAACTACAACACACAACACAAAACAGCTGGCTGAATTACATGATGAAGGCAAACAGACAAAAGAAACGATACACAAAGATTTTGTTTTTTATACCAGCAGTGCAAGCGCGCGTGACTATTACCGGAAAGTAGTTCTAATTATGGATAGAATGGGCAGGACAGGGATTTTCGGTTGGTCGATTACGATTAAGATACAATGTTATTTTTTAGACCAAGAAATTAAAAAGTTATTTTAAATATTATTAGTACAAGAGTTAACAAAAGGATATTAGAAGGGAATTATTACATGTATATATATGCATGTTTTTAATAAAAATCAATGAAACAAAGCATTCACAAGAACGTAATGAAATTTAATGCAAAATTATCGTTTTTCAAAAAACAAAACAATTATGAAGTTTTGGGAAAATATTTTTGGTCTGATTTTTTTGTTGTTGTATTTTTTAACATTAAACTGTTCGTGTTGTCCATTTTTGTATTCATTTCTCTCCATTGGAATGTGCGTCTAAATAGCTGCGCATACTTTTCTGATGTTCTCATTTCGGATGACGTGGAGCTGCATTATTCATTTCATTTTTTACTGTCAGATACCAATATTCGGATATTTTAGGAGTTTGTATGATGTCTCAATGTTAACGTCATCATTTTTAACATTTTTCCATTAACTGTGACAGCAATAATTACTACTTCGGACATATAAAAACTACCGGGCTACCAAGTGCCGAATTTTCGAATTCTTCTGTATTAGTTATATTAGAAAACAAAGTTTATTTTAAATAGAGCGAAGAAACTACAATTCAATGAACTCTGAAAGGTACTACGAACACAAACGATTTTATTTCTAGCATTACTCAGCAAATGGATTGGAAGCATCTATCATATTCATAATGTGAACACTTTTTTTGTGTCAAGGTTACATTATTATATAAATAGATTATCTATATATCTTTTACTTACAAAACTGTCAACTGTCAGGTATCAAACAAGGATGTATTAATCTTAATTTAAAGTTAAGAAAAATCACTTCAAATTTAATTTTAAACAGTTATTTTAAAGCACTTTGAAATGCTATTCAATATTTTAAATGCGTCATGTATGGGAAGCGATATCATTACAAATAATGATAGAGAGTTTATCACTTCAAAAAGCTTACCGCAAACAATGATTCATTATCCATCTTTTTCAAGATGATGAATCATTCTTAAATCACTGAGGTTTTTACTTTCATCCTTTCTGGAAGAAACTAAGATACTCATTTAAAAATTTTTAAAATAAATACACACGCATATATAATATGTTATTACATGTTTTTTTTTAACTCAGTAAAGAAAATTCTTAAGAAATTCTTTTTAAAGTCGCTGGCTTATCTGCCGATATTACCGATTTATAATAATAATTTTGCTGTTAAAACAAATATTTTTAAGCTATACTAAAAATTTTACTAAAAAAATTACTGTTAAAATATGTTTTCCTGCTTAAAGGTTTTAATGCAGTGTTTCTCAAACTGTGGGGCGCGCGCTCCCTAGGGGGCAGGGTTACATCTTACGGAAGGCACGAGCATATCGAAAAGTCTTTAGATTAAGCTGCAGCACCGGGAGTGATCAATGCGCAGGAGGGTGACCTCCTCGCAAACCTGATTGCCTTTTTCTACCTCTTAATTTTCGCCCTACTGGACATTCGTCACAACACCGCTTTCCTCTCACCTCCCCAACTGGGCGGCCATTTTCCGAGCCATTGTCCTCACTTCTCCAGCCGCCAATAGGAAGACTCGCTCTCACAGATTCTTCACTGCAAATCCATCGTGTCCCGAGATCCATGCCTTTAGGCCCCGCCTACTGGCCCGCGCCGCTTCGTCCAATAGCAATGCTCCACACCTCAACATGAAAGCCAACGTAAAACCAAGTCACAAAAGGGCATTAGCCAGATACAGGATTAAGGTTCTTTGAAACCAGATACCCGCACAAATTCCCATGAATTCCGGTAGATATCGAAAAGTCTAATACAGCGATACCTGCGGCCCTGGGAGCCTTTTTAAGTGTCAGTCACGGCCCATTGCTCTGAAAAATTCATTTATTTTTAAAATTTGGTGAAAGTGCTTTGTTAAGAGAAATCAAATATATCGATATGATTTTTGCTGTCGATGTCGTCTGTATCGATGTCGTATGGGTAAAAATTCCTGATTAGTGATAATGAACAACAATGAACAACATCGACCGTTTTATGAATGAAACTAATTTTAATTATCCTTCGTATCTTACAAACGAAAAATATTCGAAGAAAATAGGTTGTTTCAAATTGATTGGGAAGTTGACTATTCTGTAATTGAAAAACAAGCATGGATCAGTAGTTGTTTGATTTGTCACGAAAGTGTTGTAGTTAAAAAATACCAATAAACAGGAATATATAGTTCCAATGACACTTTTACTCGAATCTCTTTCAGAGGTGATAAATGAGCTTTCTTAGATACTCTTTTACTGCAGCAAAAAAGTGTAACGTCTGTGGTAAAGTCACAATATAACAAAGGCACTCTGTGAAATTTGTTATATTATTAGTAATAAATAAAACCGTTTATTGATGCAGAAATTGTGCAGGTGTGATTCTTAAATGCTTAAAATTTAGAAAAATTTAGTGACAAAATGAAGAATATTAAAAATAATAATTAAAAGCAAAACAGAAGTCTTAATATTTTTGATCAATTTTTCCATATTTTAAATATATATGTGATCTTGGTCTTAAACATTTCTCTCCCTTCCTCTATTAACCCTCAAGTTGCGGCCTGCGTGAAATAATACCATCATATGTATGCGGCCTGCGTGAAATAACCATCATATGTATGCGGCATGCGTGAAAAGCTGTCATATGTATGCGGCCTAGCAGAAAAAAAGGTTAGTACACCTGGTCTATATATAATATAAGATTACTTTAAAAACTTATTACTTTACTGAAAGGAAGCAAAACAAAATACATTCTGACACAATAAAACAAAATTAGCACTTTATGGTTATTGCAATGTATTCCAATTTAAAATTAGAAAGAAAAAGTAACTTATAGTACCTTAACAGGTCTATCCGCGAACCTTCCATGAATCCTCTTGGGGTAAAAATTATTATTTTTAACTGTAAGCTCTGTTGAAAACAGTTCCCTCGAAAGAAGAAGACGGGATTTATTCAAATGACTTGTTCTATTCAAGCATTAGCATCTAGGAATTTGCGATGATAGTCGATGGAGGGTCGATAGTTGATAATTGGAGATTTAAAAGTGACAAAATTGTAAACTTGATTTACTACCGGAGATAAAGATAATTAAGATAACTACAAAGAATTGATGAGTGGGAATCAGAGTAAGTTAAATAAACTTTAATATGTTAGTAGCCTTAAACCGTGTGATTGCTGTTCTAATTATTTACTAAGTGCATTCCCTACCTTTATTTGTGTTGATTAAGTACGAAGATAAATAAAATTGCCTTTAAAACTTGCTATCTTGATCTTTGCTCGAATTCCCAAACACCAACAGCGTCTAGTAGATTTGTTGCATGCTTTTCCTATAACTTAAAAGTGACTTACTTAAGATTTCTATTACTTACAAATAACTTGCTTAAATATGTACTCTTAAAAGTGAATTACTTAATATTTCTATTACTTAAAAATTAGTTTACTTAAAATATCTATTATTAATAAAAGTAACCTATACAATTTGTATTATGATGATAATATTCACGGTCTACAATTATGGTAGTATTGTAGTTTTGAGTGGGAAAGTATACTATTAACGAATTAAATATATTGTTATTCTATGGAAGGGGCGCGATGAAAATTATGATTCAGAATTGGGTCGCAAATGCTAGAAAGTTTGAGGAGCACCGTTTTAATGAGTTAGAATTCAATATCCTCGTCAACTCGTCTGAAAAAGATGACTTTTGTGCGACTCTGTATCCAGTTTTTGTCATTCGGCTCACCAGGTGGACGTCTATCTCCATGCTGCGTTGTCAAGGGAAAAAAAGCCGAAGTAAGAAGATCGCCATGTTGACAGTCCACGCTGATGCGTCGTTGCTCCCATACGAACTGCGACGTTTGAGATAAATATCGGTAGCGTAGTATTGATTAATTTAAATATTACTAGTTTATTTACATTACAACTATTATTTACAGATTATACATTGAAGTTATTAAACTTGTAGAAAAGATTATTAGAGTTCAAAACGGTGGTTTTGTGAAGGGAGGGTTTTCTTTCCTCGACCACTTCACTTGAAGGTTTAAAGCCTCTCTGCCTGGTTCTCCCTCTCTCTGCCGGGGATCAGGAGCCGGCACTTAGCTAGCATCGTTACATCCTGCTGAGTGGCGGAAAAGGGGTCCCTCGTAATGTCAAAGGTCGACGAGTGATCCAAGATGTTACTACGCAATAATTCAATTTACAAGTGTCCTCGTTAGCAATACTCCACACCTCAACATGAAAAGTCAACGTAAAGCCAAGTCACAAAAGAGACATTAGATAGATACCGGATTAAGGGTTCTTTGAAACCCAGATGCCCGCACAAATTCCCGTAGATATCGAAAAGTCTAATACAGCGATACCTGCGGCCCACTGGGCCTTTTTAAGTGACCGGTCACGGCCCATTGCTCTGAAAAATTCATTTATTTTTAAAAATTTGGTGGAAAATTCTTTGTTAAGAAATCAAATATATCAAATATGATTTTTGCTGTCGATGTCGTCTGTCGATGTCGTATGGGTAAGAATTCCTGATTAGTGATAATAGACAACAATGAACAACATCGACCGTTTTATGAATGAAACTAATTTTTAATTATCCTTCGTATCTTGCAAACGAAAAATATTCGAAGAAAATAGGTTGTTTCAAGACGATTGGGAAGTTGACTATTCTGTAGTGAAAAACAAGCATGGATCAGTAGTTGTTTGATTTGTCACGAAAGTGTTGTAGTTAAAAAATACCAATAAACAGGAATATATAGTTCAATGACACTTTTACTCGAAGATCTCTTTCCAGAGGTGATAAATAGGCTTTCTTGAATACTCTTTACTGCAGCAAAAAGTGTTTTGTCTGTGGTAAAGTCGCAGTAATAACAAAGGCACTCTGTGAAATTTGTTATATTATTGGTAATGAAATAAAACCGTTTATTGATGCAGAAATTGTGCAGGTGTGATTCTTAAATGCTTAAAATTTAGAAAAATTTAGTGACAAAAATGAAGAATATTAAAAAATAATAATTAAAAAAAGCAAAACAGAAGTCTTAATATTTTGATCAATTTTCCATATTTTAAATATATATGTGATCTTGGTCTTAAAGCATTTCTCTCCCCTTCCTCTATTAACCCTCAAGTTGCGGCCTGCGTGAAATAGCCATCATATGTATGCGGCCTGCGTGAAATAGCCATCATATGTATGCGGCATGCGTGAAAAAGCTGTCATATGTATGCGGCCTAGCAGAAAAAAGGTTGAGTACACCCCTGGTCTATATATAATATAAAAGATTACTTTAAAAACTTATTACTTTACTGAAAGGAAGCAAAACAAAATACATTCTGACACAATAAAAAAACAAAATTAACGCTTTATGGTTATTGCAATGTATTCCAATTTAAAAATTAGAAAGAAAAAGTAACATAGTACTTGTAACGGGTCTATCCGCGAACCTTCCATGAATCCTCTTGGGGTAAAATTATTATTTTTAACTGTAAGCTCTGTTGAAAACGTTCCCTCGAAGAAGAAGACGGGATTTATTCAAATGACTTGTTCTATTCAAGCATTAGCATCTAGGTACGCGATGATAGTCGATGGAGGGTCGATAGTTGATAATTGGAGATTTAAAAGTGATAAAATTGTAAACTTGATTTACTACCGGAGATCGAATAATTAAGATAACTACAAAGAATTGATGAGTGGGAATCAAGAGTAAGTTAAATAAACTTTAATATGTTAGTAGCCTTAAACCGTGTGATTGCTGTTCTAATTATTTACTAAGTGCATTCCCTACCTTTATTTGTGTTGATTAAGTACGAAGATAAATAAAATTGCCTTTAAAACTTGCTATCGCTGATCTTTGCTCGAACCCCCAAACACCAACAGCGTCTAGTAGGTTGTTGCATGCTTTTCCTATAACTTAAAAGTGACTTACTTAAGATTTCTATTACTTACAAATAACTTGCTTAAAATATGTATTACTCTTAAAAGTGAATTACTTAATATTTCTATTACTTAAAATTAGTTTACTTAAAATATCTATTAATAAAAAGTAACCTATACGAAATTTAATATTTATGATGATAATATTCACGGTCTACAATTATGGTAGTATTGTAGTTTTAGTGGGAAAGTATACTATTAACGAATTAAATATATTGTTATTCTATGGAAGGGGCGCGATGAAAATTATGATTCAAAATTGGGTCGCAAATACTGAAAGTTTGAGGAGCACCGTTTTAATGAGTTAGAATTCAATATCCTCGTCAACTCGTCTGAAAAAGATGACTTTGTGCGACTCCTGTATCCAGTTTTGTCATTCGGCTCACCAGAGTGGACGTCTATCTCCATGCTGCGTTGTCAAGGGAAAAAAAGCCGAAGTAAAGATCGCCATGTTGACAGTCCACGCTGATGCGTCGTTGCTCCATACGAACTGCGACGTTTGAGATAAATATCGGTAGCGTAGTATTGATTAATTTAAATATTACTAGTTTATTTACGTTACAACTATTATTTACAGATTATACATTGAAGTTATTAAACTTATGAAAAGATTATTAGAGTTCAAAACAGTGGTTTGTGAAAGGAGGGTTTTCTTTCCTCGACCACTCACTTGAAGGTTTAAAGCCTCTCTGCCTGGTCTCCCTCTCTCTGCCCGGGGATCAGGGAGCCGGCGCCTTTTAGCATCTCGTTACATCCTGCTAGTGGCGGGAAAAGGGTCCCTCGTAATGTCAAAGGTCGACGAGTGATCCAAGATGTTACTACGCAATAATTCAATTTGCACAAGTGTCTTTGCACGTCTAGTGATTATTTCCCCAAAGACAGCGATCACAGCTGCGTGGCGGCAACGTTACAGAATGGGGGGAGGGATAGTGGGGATACTGAAAACTTACCCGTTTCTTAACTAATGGTCTGGGATTTGGTTGCATGGCTTTGTAGGGATGACCTCTCAATATGTCTGTCCTCTGGGTTTAGTCA
>BMAV01015294.1:0-18590 GCA_019973955.1 Trichonephila inaurata madagascariensis
TAAAAAATTTTTTCCTTTTTTCTCCTAGCAGATTTAAAAGAATTTCTCCCTTAAATTCCCCCGGGAATTTTTGGTTTTAAATGAACGTTCTAAAGAAGAGAAAAATAAATTCCACCCCTCTTGTTTTTTAGGAATCGGAAGAGTCAATGTACGAACACTTACAATAAAATTTTCTATTGAAGTTTGCTTTGTTTCAGGATTTGTACGCTGCAACACATTGCTATCCCTTTGACTTTCAATTTTGCCCTTTCTAAATTTATTTTCCCAATTCTATTTCCAATTTAACTTTTTCCAGTTGTATTTTTTCAAACTCAAGCTGCGATTCTGCCGTTAAACGGGCTTGTTCTTCCTTCGATTTTCTATCCGCACGCGCTTGTTCTTCCTTCGATGTTCTATCTGCAATAATCGAATCTAAATAGTCATCAATAAACTCTTTATTGGTTTTATACTTTTCGCTATTTAAAATTAAATTTTTAAATCTAACACTTTCATTTCTGGAGTTACTTTCTCCCCCAATTCATCCGCAATTAATATTAATTCTTCCTTTCTAGCTCCACGAAACATGATTAGACAGAATTATACTAAATGAATTAATTAACCCAGAAAATTTAGTAAAAAAAATCTGCTGAATTCGCTCAAAACGATGCAAAAGGATTGCCTACCTCGTAGTTTCTTTTGATGTCTTGACTCGCTCAGGCGTCGAATCCTACCGGCTGCGCCAATGTGATAAGTTGTGGCCAAGTGTGTGATGTTGTTGTACTTTCATCAACAGACATATTCTTGAGGACAACACAATTTATTACGAACTTAAAAAAATAATTTTTAAAATTAAGTGACCCACGCGGGTAATACTCAAAATGGCCACCGACCTAACGCGCCGGTGCCTAGAAGCTCACAGCTCTATACTAAAAAAACCACATTCTTCCCGGAGGGGAGCACAGTGCGCCTCCTGGTGAAGGGAGGAAACACTACAGCGATTCTTTTTGTACCTAATGAAATTCGAGTTAGAACAAGACAAAAATTACATACTGCCTATGTTATAGTTTTTAATTAAATGGAATGAAAAGCCTAAATTCTACACGCTATGCCTAATTTACACACACAAGTTTTCTTATAAAGAGAAAGCTAAAAATTCACAAGTTTAAAATGCAAGAATTCTCGTTCCATAAGAAACCATAGGATACTCTCTTATGGTTTCCTCTTCTAAAGTAACTATTAAACGCCGAATTAAAAATAAATTCCCTTATTTATATGCCTATAAAATGAACGAAAAGGTTTATTGAAATATTTTTTACTTTAGCAACAATAGAAACTACAATTTCACACAATTGTTTCTTTACAGTAAATTAAATAAAAGGGATGCATTTCTCTACTATGTTAAAAATCATACGCGCCAATTATTTACAAATTACTAAGAGCACTTCTAAATTTATATTAATTTAAGTATACAAAGCATGTTTTAATTTTTTTTAAGAAAAAGTGATCAGAATTTTTACAAAATTTTCTGGCCGTAATTTTTTATTCTTGCTAATTTTAAATAATTTAAATAGAGTTTATCCATAGAAATGTATCTAATTATAAAACTAAAATTTTATTTCTAAGAATGTCCCTAAAATTTTAAGACACGTTTACCTATATAATGGACATCATACTAAAATTCCTGTTTAATTTAAGTTCCAACCCTCTTCCTCCCAAACTTTTTTAGAAAGTCACATAAAAGCGTGATTCTTACTGATCAATGTGTGGGGGGATAAGGACGATAATCTTATTTTTTCTGCTTCTTAAATCTTCAAAACATGCATATACTCTGAAAATAGTTTATTTATTCAACCATATAATAGTATTACTTCTAATTGTTATCCTTCCGTGTTCTTTTTAGTAAATTCTGAAGTCGGAAAAAAATTACTTTTGAGTCAAAGATAATATTCACAGTCCTCTAGTACAAATCAATTACTTTTCATTTAATGTTAAATGCAGTAAATTGTTCCAATCCTAGTTCATTATGAGGTATCAAAATTTAATCACGCAAAGTGAGTGATAATATGGTGAAGCATTGAATATCGCAAAATGGGTGATGACACAGATAATTTTTTATCAAATTGCAACTGTAGCATTTTTTGCTGAAATAAGAGGCCATTTGATTTCATAAATTATTGCATTATATATATATATATATATATATATATATATATATATATATATATATATATATAAACTTTTTAAAGAAGCGTGCAGATATCATACAAAAAGAGGATAACTTTCATGAAATTGGGACTTGTAAAACACATGACTTTTAACAAATTTGGTAAATTCAATGCAAAAACTACACACACATTATTTTTTTTAAAACACATTTAATAAACTGATCACATACACGAGTACATTTGTTATTTTGATAAATAGTTTTGAAATGAGACAATCTAAAACGTAGTTTAAAATTAGAATATAATACATTGTTGACTAATTGTGATATTGGTTGCTAAAAAAACACGGAAACATAAGACTTGTGGTGCCTCAATATCAATAGTATGCGATACATTAAATTTGGTAAACACCTTTTTCAATAATTTCCCATACAATCAAAGTTTTTTTGTTTTTATTTCAACTTTCATATTATTCTATTCTCTGTTTTTTTAATTTTGGGATTATCCAAGCACTGTATTTTTGGGGAATTTATTTTTGAAATTTTTAGTTAAAAAAAAAATACAGCATTTTGTAAAAAAATTTGTTTCAACGTATCAGAAAGTATTTTTATAGCATTACGATAAACCGCCCCCATTTAATTGTTACAATTGTAAGGGGGTTATCAGGGGGGACTCATAATAAAATAAATTTTATGGGAAAAACGTCAGTTCAAATTTTTAAAGAAAAAAAGTAAAACAAATCTTTTTTTTATAGCCTTGATTTTCTATAACCTGTGTGACGTATATTCAATGACACGCGTCCAAAGTTTTCCCTCCCTCTGATCTTTCGTGAAATTTAGAAGCCATAAAAAAATAACTCTACTTGTTTTTTGCTTCTGGGGGGGGGACATGAAAGGAAAACGAAACTGCGACATAGCCATCCTTGATGACTATGTCGTTTCGTTCCGGTAAGCTAGATTTTGGGGGATTACCCAAATGATGGACATAAGTAGTTCTTAAAAAACTTTATTAAGAATAACTTTTTATAATTCTAATTTGACAACTTTATTTAAAGTGAGGTTAACCCCCAATTAAAACCCCGTTTTTAAGCCCAGCCCGCAACTAGACCCTTTTAATCTTTAAATTTTGATAAATAATCCCATTCAATAACTACCTATATCAAATATTACCCTTTTTAATCTCCTTCCTTCACCCAAAGAGATATCTATAAATTCACTTTATACGACGATTCCCAAATTCTTTATATGGACTTCTTTCCCCTTTCCCAAAAATACGGGCTGCTAACTCTTTATCGCAGATTCACATGTATTTTAAACTTGGGGCATTGTCGAATGATTCCACACTAAACTATTTAAATTTTGCCGCCAGATCTTATCATCAAAGCTTCATCCTTTTAAAAATTTTTCATTTACATATTTGATCCGTTTTCTTTTGGGGGTTGGAAAAAGGGTTTTTCCATTAATCGTGGGGTCAAAGAACATAGGGGTTTTTGTTGGGAAGGCCAGAGACGTCAAACCCCTCCAAAAGAAAAACGTATTTATAAGGGTTCCAATGCCCAAAAATTACGGTTTTAAATCTCTATTTTTAAATTTCTTCGCTTTCAGTTTTATTTAAATTTTAATCTTAAATCCTCATTTTAACATAATTTCCAAATTTTTCTTGACTTTAATTTTCATTAATCTTAGAATTAAATTTAATATTCAAAAGACAATAAATTTTACTCAATAACTAGGCCAACATTAATAATTACTGTTTTAAATTTTTCCCTTCCTTTTAACATCAATTCTTAAAAAAACATACACTTAAATTTTTTTTAAAAAAAAATTCTGGGTGCGCAGACCCAATCTTTGCATCTAACACCATATGGAGCTGGGAAATTCCCCTCCCCTTTTTTTTTTGAAGTATAATTTTCATAATTTTCAGGATTTTGGGTCAGTTCCCCCGAAAGAAACTTTTTTAGTCTCTTTTCCTTATCAATCAATTTTTCCCAAATTTTTATATTATTTATATATCCAAAAAAATTTTCATCTCCACCCCACATCTGGTTCCAAAAAAATCCCAATGAGCCGCAACCCCTTTTTTATTGTTAGTGCCCTGACTACGCCCGTTTCCCCCAACCAAAGCCTCAAAAACGTACAATACAACAACATATAAATACACATATTATACAATTTTAAACATTTTTCAATAAACTATTATAACAAATAACCAAAAAGGGAAATTTCGCATCTCACAAGTTTTCATGAAGCAAACAAATGTGTGATTACAAATTTTTTCCAGAAAAAAAAATTTTTAAAAAGTCAAAGTTCCAAAAAATTTAAAAAAACACTCATTGTATTTTTACTTGGCTTATAACTTTTAAGCACCGCCCGGGCTTCCCTTTTTTTGCAAAATTCTTCCGACCATTTTGGGAAAATCATAAAAAAAAACAATACAACCCCGTTTTTTTATGGGTTCTCCAACCATAACATCAACGATGAGGTGCCCCCCACTCTTCTTTCCTCTTGTACTGGAATTTCTTATTTTGCTTTTTTGGGCTTTTAATCTCCTTGTCGTCCTTTCCTTGACTTCCCCTTTTTCTCCTTGGCTGGTCGGGTTCTTTTCTGTTCTCCCCCTTTGTGGCCTTAGATTATAATTCTTTTCATATGGAACTTCAGTTGATTCTCTTCTCTCTTTTTTCATTCTAGAAATAGTACTGGATGAAACGTTCTTTTATTAATATTTTTGGTTCCCTTTCTTTTCCCCTTTTTTTGGTCCACCCCCCGACCCCGATCTTTTAATCCCCCTATTATTCCTTATCCTTTTGCTTTTTTTTCACCCAAATGAACTAGGAAGTGATCTGACCATGTTTTTTTTTTGGGTCCTCCTTATTTTAATTGATTTGTTTGGGTTCCCAACCCCTTTTGCCTCAACTTCTTTCCCCGCTGTTTTTTCTTTCCCATATTGTGACTCATTTAATCTTTGATGCCCGAAGTACAGTTTCCTGATTGTTTTATACTTTTTTTAAATGTTCAATTCGACCTCGTCACATTTCCTATGACGATATATTCTTTTTTTGTCTACGTTAACTTTTAATTTTTTTTCCTGATTTCCATATTACAATATTATTATAATTTTAACTTCAAAACTCTATAAGGTCCCTCAAATTTTTGTTTAAATTTGCCAAAACTTTGTTAGCTGCTGAACTAATAGTTAGTGTTTCTAATAAGACCCCAAACATTTACCTTTATTTTTTTTTTTACGTCTTTTTAATACCCCCCTTTTTCCCGTTTAATTTCCGTCATTAGCTTCCTAAATTTTCTCTATATTTTAATTTTTTAATTTTTAAATTTCCCATATCATAACTAGTTTTGAAATGGGGGTAATCAATTTTCGACCAAAAATAATTCAGCAGGTGTTTTCCCCTTGTTTCATTCACCCGCCTACGAATAGCGTAAAAACCCAGAAAATTGATCCCAAGTATCGTGTTGATCATTAACATAATTTGCAATCATTTGCCTATATCTCGATTAACTCTTTTTAGTCCGATTTGCTTGTGGGCGATATGCAACAGTCTTCACATGCCTTACCCCAATCTTTCCTTAAGTGCTCAAAAAACTCGGAAAAAATTTGGGGGCCATTATCCTTATTAATTTTTTGAACTCCAAAAGCGATATAAAGTTATAAAAAATATCCCCTATTATCGAGATAGGCCTTTTAAAAGGGTATAATTTCGCCCATTTGCGAAATGATCGGTTTACTAAAAATAGCGGTTACGTCTTATTCTCGAAAAAGGATACGGGCCTAATAAATCTAACGTCATATCTCATTGGGAAAATTCGATAAAATTTGGGTTTAATCGACCAGCGGGAACCTTTTTTATAGTTATTCGGCCCAAATATGGAGTAGGACATATTGATCAAAATTTTTCCCATTCGGGAAATAACAAACGCCCCGAATTTTTGATACGTTTTAAATCTGAAGTCCAGCAATTTTTTTTCATGAAATTCTTCATTATTTCATTCTTAAAAAGATTTTGGGAATGTATACACGCATTTCATCTAAATTTTGCGTGTTTGCAAAAAAACCAATCCTTCAATTAACGGAAATCGTGGGCCCAATTCTCACATATTTTTGCATTAACCGAGTTATTTTCCCGGGGTTTTTCTAAATATCTATAGATATGACCTAATTTGGGACTTTTTTCTGTTCTGTTATTAATTTTTCCCGGAAGTAAGTACTAAATCCCCGATTATGGCACAATTAATTTTTTTCTCCATATACTTTTTACGGGATTCCCGAAAATTCAGCCACTCATTTTGGGTTCCGGTCTATTTCCCATTCTATTTGAATTCTCTAACTTGGGGCCCCTCAATCATCCCACTCGACAAATTTTTGCCGTGTTAGGCGTGTTAAAGGGGGCGTGATCCGTTTAACCTTAATGGGTTTATTCTAAAAATATTTCAAATTTTTTCCACCCCATACTACCAGCATTCTCTTTTTTTCGTATAATTCCCCTCTGGGTTTTTCAGTGTACGTGACGCAAATACCCCAGGTCTGTTTTTTTGGGGTTTAAATACTGCTCAAACCCAAAGAAATGGGATCTGTAAAAAAAACTGAAGGCCCCTAAAGTTTTTTAATTTTAAAACGGCCTTTTTTTACCCCCTCCCCGGGGCCCCTTCGAATGCCTTTTTTTTGCTTCATTGGACCAACAAATTTTTTAAATTTTCGTTTAAAATTATAAAGTGGTACAAATATCCCCCAAATTTTAATAAATTTCGCCACTGGGGGCAAACCAAAAACTTGGGCACCTCTTTTTGGTTACGGGGGGGTTTCATCTCTTGTATAGCTCAACCTTTGTCTCATCCTTTTAATTCCTTCTTTACTAATAATTAATCCCAAATATTTCAATTCATCGCATCAAATTTACATTTTTTTCCCTTTTTTAATGTCAATCCCCATCCTTTTTAAAACGAAAAACTTTAAATGTTCAACATGGTAGTGAATGATGGAGACGTTAAATAACGCGCCAAAAAAAAATCACAAAATTTCCCCATCCCGGTTTTTGGATTATGTCAATTGCCTTTTTGAAAAAGGGAGCGCCTGATAAACCGAAAGGCATCCCCGAAAGCAAAGGCCACTTTTTCCAAATGCGGTCTTTAACTATCCGGGGGGTTCGTTTTGAAATACCCCCTTCTTAGATCAGGGTACATTATTTTTGTATATGGGGGTTTTGTTAATAAATCATCTATTTAAGGGAAAGGGTATGGATCTTTGATCAATTTAATTTTCTGTTTCCAAATTTATGCTTCCATTATCCCTTGGGAACCCCTTATTTTTCTTGCATAACACAACAGGTGACGCGTATGGGGATTGAATTGGAACAATGTTTTTCCTCTTGTAACATTTTTGTATGTGAAAATCTATTATTGTTCTTTGTGCGTCATACCTATATGGCCTTGAAGCTACTGGTGGGTTATCTCCCGTTCAATTTCATGGTATAAAACATGGTAAGACCTGGTTTGTCTGAAAATAACCCTTTAAAACTACTAAAACAAATTTTGGGAGTTTTTGTTTTCTACCTCCCCAATTTTGTCTTAGATAAATCTATCTCACCTTTTCCTCTTTAATTTGGGTTTAACCACCATTTATTTGAGAATCTGGAATTTTCAACTTTTTGTCAAATCTAATACGATTCTTGACGCATTTTGAAATCGATACCAGAATACATGGGTATTCTAAATCTTTCAACACATGAAATGACCAATTTTCGAATTGTCTGATGCGAAAATTCATTCTCGATCCCCATGTTTTTTGGGATTTCGCACCCTGTGCTGTTATTACCTGGGCTCGCGATTTTTTTATTTGCTTATAGAAAAAATATTTTCTATATACTTCTTCCGATATAAATGATTTATCTGCTCCGGTGTCCCATAGCGCTTTCAAAAATGTGTTATTTAATAAAATAGGAACGTGTGGAAGTTCTACGGGTGATATACATATCGGAGAAAGCCTAATGTCTCTCTTGTCGACACCCCTTGAGGGGTTTATCATTAACCTTTACAATATTTAATCGCCCCCTTTGCGTCCTATCGCCTCGATTGAAATTTTCACCGAACCCTATTTCTCGGTCTCCTTAAATTTAAAAATTTTCATTTCGCTCATTTCGAAATAGTAACCCCTTTATTTAATCTCTGATCATTGTTCCCGAAACCTATTCCTCTCGAACCCTCTATTATTTTGACGGCTATTCTCGTAAAATCATTTCTACTGTTATTTGGTCTACTTCCCATTTCAAATTACTCCAGTTTCTACCATTAGCTTCAAAATTAGGCATCCTATGCGCATTTTGACCCCCGTCTTTTTTATATTATCGTTCTGATAACCCCTTTTAATTTGCAAGAATATCTCTCTTCGAATTTAGCTAAGACTTCCAAAAGTTGTTTGTGTTTTGTGGTTTCTACTTCCACAAAACTTGGATCTGTGGTTCGGTCGAACTAAAAAATGATCCACAAATCTGCTTGGGGGAAATTCCCAATTTTAAACTTCTCTTTTTTTAATAATTATAAAATCAGTGGTTCCCGATTTCTCCCCTGGGGCGCGTAGAATTGCGTTTGCAATTTTTTTTATTTTTTCCCCCAAAAACCCAATTTTGAGCTGCCAAAATCCGTGGCTGTTTTTTCACTAACAACGATCAAATACAATAAAACGAGCCCCTTCCTGAGGACTTTTTGGAAGACGACAGATTACTTGGGATTTCAAGTAACGATGTTATTCTCAATAGACTCGATAAATTGCAATGTTTTCTGACCTGAAAAATACATTTCGGGAGGGAATTTTCCACCTACATTCCTAACCCAGAATTTACACGTTCGGAAAAAGCGCGCCATCCCCTGTTACGGTTCGTTTCCTGCGGGTGTGGGGTTACCAAAAAAGTGGACATAGTAGTTCTTAATACCTTTTTAAAATAACATATTTTTAATTTAATTTGACAACTTTTTTTAAAGTGAGGTTAAAACCCCAAATTTAAACCCTTTTATTTAAGTCAGATCCCCAACTAGATCCTTTAATCTTAATTTTGATAAAAAATCCGTTCAACTTACCCATATAAAAAATTACCTTTTTCAGACTCCTTCCTTCCCAAAAGAGGGTATCTATAAATTCCTTTATATACGACGATTCCAACTTCTTTATATAGGATTTATTCCTTAAAAAAATCGGACTGTAACTCTTGATCTGCAGATTACACTAAGCTATCTCTAAACTTGCCGCGCTATTGATAAGATTCCACACTAAACTATCTCAAGCGCCCGCTTTTGATCTTATCATCAAAGCTTCTATCCTTTTAAAATATTCTCATTTACATATTTGATCCGTTTCTCTTCTTGGTATTGGGTTGGGGTTTTGCCAAAATTTCGTCAAAGAAATAGGGTTATGTTAGCAGAAGGACGCGGGGAATCACCAACGCATTCTTGAGGACATTCCGACTGCCCCCATTTCCTTTAGACTGATGGAATTTTTTTATTTCCTGACCTAAAAAAATAACTATAATGCAATCAACCTTAAAGGAAATTTTAGTTTATTGTTTATTTTCTTACAATTGTTTGAAAAATTTACATTTCCTTTTTTAAACCCTTAGATATCAACCCTTAAGTATTTCTGTAATATTTTTTTTTATTTTTCATGTCTGTAACACTTGTTTATGATTACATTTAAATCAGCTAATATACCTCCTTTTCATTTTTTTAATCGATGTAATTTCTTTGCTCAAACGTGAATGGGATTTTAAGCGCTTTTTTTTAAAAAAATTGCTTATTTTTATATACATTAGGAACTGAGGAACAATATTTGAAATTATAATATGATCATGTATTTCATTGAAAACTATTTAAGTTTTTTTCAATAAACAGGTTTTTTTTAAAACTGAAAAAAAATTTTTTTGGGGGGGCGGGTGAGTTTGTACTGAATTAATGATTTCTAATATGCAAAACCTGTTTTTTTGCTTGGATTATTTCGAATGCAAAAAGTTATTTCGGCATTAAGTTATCTAATACAACCTTTGGAAAAAAAAAGAGATGCTGACATTGAATTTCAGGTTTTTAAAAATTGAATTTTTTAGTTTAAGGAAATTTTTTTTAAAAGATGCAAAAATTTTTATATGACAAAAAAAAAATTATAACTGAAAATATACACTTTATTTTTTTAAAATATTTTAAAAGACTGTGTAAACATTTCCCACTTTGTAATAGAAAAGGAAAATTAAGAAAAATTTTTTATATAAGTATTAACATTGTTTTTTGATGCTAAAAAATGTAATAAACTTCAAAATCTAAGTAATCAGTTTTTTGAACAAAATGTTATTTTTTAAACTCGTTGAATTACCAAAGTAAAGCATTTTAAAGATGTTATAAAAGTGTTGCATCCCCTGTTGAAAAAAAGTATAAGCTGATCACACACACACACAGAAAATATTATATTATCTTAGGAATAATATTGAAGCTGTGCGAGTTTCAAACCCCGGGAAGGGCATGGTCGACTCAGCCTTTCATCCTTTCAGTGGATAGATAAATGAGTGCCATTTTTGCTTGAGAACTGAACACTGGGGTTTCGGTCATATTGACCCTGACCGAAGCCTCTGCTCACGCAACTCAGCCCCCAAAGGCCACTGAGATGGGCACAGAGGTCTTGGCCCTCATAGGCTGTTGCGCCCGGTTGGGAATAATATTTGATTACAAAATATAAATGAGCAAATTAGAAAAAGCAGTTGAAATACAAATTTAATGTACAAAAGGAATAAACTTTTTTTTTCCTTTAGTATTTATAATGCAAACAAATACCATTATTATATAATAAATTATTAGCATATAGAGATATTCTAAAATGTTTTGAATTGTGAAATCGATAAAAATCTCAATAACTGGAGGTGAAAATTAATGTCGCTCTGTTCATACAGGTTTTTTGGGGATAGACCCTAATTTTGAAAATGATCAAGTGACGGATGACTCCTGAGCTGGCACCCCGTCTTAACTTCACACCACACCAACGAGAAGACGTTTTAGCCTCAATAGATTTAACGTGCATCAATCTTTACATATAATAACTACATGATAAATATCGAGTATTTTTATTTTTGGAATCTATAATCATATTTAGTTTCTATACCGGTTGAAAACTTTTCTCTCTTAAATTTTCAATAAATATAGTTCCACCTTTAGAATTAGATTCTAAGAATTTTTTAAAATTTTTTCATTCACACGATAAATCTTTTTTTTTAAAATTTTCTGACACAAATTTTTCATTAAGAAAAAAATTTTTCAAAAAAGTAAAAGTCTTTGAGTATATATATATATATTTTGTGTTCTATACATTTCTTTCCACCCCATCCCTTTAAATTCTAAAAAAAATTTTGGGGTAATTGGTAAAAAAATTTTTATATAAAATCTGAATCCCCTAACAACTCAACATTTGAATCATGTATTCAGTTAAAACATAAACTATACCCCGATATTGCGTCATTAAGTATAACTTTACGGGGGGAAAATTCTCATTAAAATAATGTTATTTTTTGTTGTTTATTTTAAACTTGAGGATGACACTTGTTTCCCCTTTCCCCCCCTTTAAATATTAATTCATTAATTTTTAAAAAAAAGAATAAAAAATAACAAAAAAAAAAGTCCCAAAACCCTATATAGGAAGAAAAATCATTCGTTGTTCCCCGTTTCTAAAAGCCGTTGGGCTTTTAATCCCCAAATCGGGGGGTTAATCCCTCCCCGGGTGGCCTAATTCACGGCCAAACTGACGGATACCAATGGATTGAAACATTTTAATTTAAATCATTTGGCAATTTATTAAATTTTCACCGTTAAAAACCTACTGATATTTGGGGTTTGGGAAAATTTTTGCGATAGAGCAGAAACGCAAATAAGGGTCTTGAAGGCTTAGGAGTTAATGGAGAATCATATTCAAACTTATGAACACCAATCCTATTGAAACCTCAGAACATCCCTAAAAATTCATTTTTGGGAAATTCCCCTTCAAGGACTAAGGGTTTGACCAAAGCGCTCTTTTTTCGGTTAATGAACTTGGGTTTCGGGGTTCTGGAAACCCCTCTCAAATAAACAATCATAAACCATGTCAAATTTTCCTCCACTACAAAGCAGAAAAAAAAAAAAAAAAGCTTTTTCCCCCGGGCATCAAAGAAATCCGATGACAGAAAACCCCCGGGCCAAACTCCTTTCCATCACTGTGAATCCCCAAAGCCCCAAGTGCTTATACTGCAACAAAGGTCATGAACTGGGCTGCCTTTTTCGTATGCGCTAACGGGGGAAAAATTTTAAAAAAAGGGGATGTTATTTGAGCCTCATGCCCCGGGCCCAAGAGCAATGGAATATGGACCTCGGGTCGATGACGACTTCAAAGGGATCTACGCCAGCGAAAAAAAATTGGGGACCATGAAGGGTAAATAAAGGGGTCTACAATAGCATCATCTAACTTTGACTTCGATTCTGAAAAAAAGGTCGTGCGGGAAAATCACCCCCTCTTATCTGGGGCGTTTTTTGCGTTTTGGGGGTGGGTTTGGGGGTAGGAGATGTGGCCGATAGGGGGGGCAAGGGGGGTAGGCGAGGTTCAGTATTGAATAGCGTTTGGGTTTGTGAGCTTTTGGACTTTAAAAACTGCTGACCCGGCAGAAGGAAGAAAAATTTTGAATTAAAATTAAATAAGGGTGGAGAAACATAATTGAATTTCAAATTAAGAAGGAAGGGGGAAAATTAAAGGAATATATTGACATTAAATTATAAAAATAGGAAAAAAATTAACAATAAGGGTTCAAAAAATTTGAAACGCTTGTTCTTTGACATCGTTTTTTCTTTAAGAGCGGGGGGAATCTTTAGTAATTTTGAAATTGTTTACGATATTTGCAAATTTTTAAATAGATCCATGATATTTTGAAATTCAGAAAATTATGAACGTTAAATTAGAAGCAGAAGTTTGGGAGAAGCTTTGACTTTCCTTAGGGGTACCTTCGACCTGTGGAAGGGGGGGATCATTATCATTACTATTTATCAGAGTTCCTGCGGTAACGTTGGCAAAGGACAAACCCTCTACAACTTTATTGCTATTAAAATTATTTTTATTCCTATTTAGGAGGGGGAACCCTTCTTGGGCTTAGGAAATTTAGGGCATTTCGTGTAACAGGCAGAATGCCCGTACACGTGGCAATTTATACAGTAAGGGTTTTCCATTCTACTAGAGATTTCGCAGTCTCTGGTAGTGTGTTGCAACCCACATTTAAAACGCAACGCGTTTCATGTGGCAGTTAGCTGCCGTGTGATAAAAGTTGTACATTTATAACATTGGGTAACACCCCTGATAGAATAACCTTCAACTTTAACTTCTAGGTGACCAAGATGAGAAATGTCAAAGACGGTAGCATTAAAAGTATTTCTGGGTAAGTTAACTAAGAAAAAAGGAAGTGCAAGTTTGGTACGCTTTGAAATTAATTGGCTACAACTAATTATAGAGTAGCCAAAAGCTTCTAAATCTATTTGAATTTCTTCCGTTAGGGTAACGCGAGGGGGACCTTTAATTACAGCTTTGATTGGCTTGTTTTCTTTGGGCTGTATGACATAGAATTCATAATTATTATCCTTCCAAAAAGTGGGTAAGTTCTCTGTTTTTCCTTCGTCTGTGTTAGCGAAAAGTTTAATGTAGTCTCCTGCCGTTTTTATTTTTAAATTAGGGAATTTTCAGTAATATTTTTTAATTGCTGTCTGTAATTTATAGCTGTTTTAAAGTTATAGGAGTGGATTTCTAGGGGGGGGGGAGTTTTTCAACAGCTGCTTCTTCCATCGGTTCTGGGTCCTGATTTAACATTTCAAAGTTATTCCGCGTGGGGATAGGTTGAAGTACTTCGTTGGGGTGGTAGGTCGGACAGTTTTCTTGGGAAAGGCAAAACCTTCCAAATCCTGCTTCTTAATTTTACGCATTGGATTGCTTTTATCATTTACATTAGAAAGATATCAATCTAAGTCGTTGGTTTTTTAAAAAAGTATGGTCAGTACAGTTGGGGTCTAAAAAAAGGGGCATAGTCCAAACTCACACCATTTTTTCCTCATCTCCAGGAAAGTCTCTATGCTGTTCTGGATCTGCAGGACGAGTTCAGGTTTTTAGTCCTTTTTTTTCTAGGATGATGCGGTGATCAGCAATAGTATTATCCAAAGTGCTAAAAATTTCCCAACCCCTTGCTTTTTTTTTTTTGGAAAAGCAGACAAAACGGGAGGATCTGAAATCATGTTTCCCTTTGGGGGTTTTTTAAAGGGAATTTAGGACCTTGTTTTAAAAAGGAGGGCTCCTGATACCGAGTCCGTCTCCGAGTCGCTCATTTTTTTTTCCTTAAATCGTGAAAAAAACCCAATCGAATAAAAAAACCCCCTTCCACTAGAGACAATCCCCCGGATCCAAAAAACCCCCAAAAAAGGGGTTGGCCTTGCGTGCCTTCAGACTACGACGAGAGGGAAACTAGCATCATCTAGATTTTTTTCCCTTTTTTTTTTACATTTAAACATTGAAATATTACTGGTTTACGTGTTTTCACTTTTTTTTCAAAATTTTTTTCCCACTCTTAAAAGGGGGGGGTCACAACAGACATTCCTAACGCCCCAGGATGTGGGGGTTTAAGGCTTAACCAAAAGGGGCGGGGGGACTTTTGGAAATAGAGGGGCCAAAAGGTAGATGAAATAAGAACCTTTTTTCCCTCTTTTACAATTTTCCGCTTGAAATAGCCATAGGTTATTATCTTTTTAATTTTTTGTTATTTTTGTATTTTTTAATAGTAATAAAATTTTTTTAAAATTTCAAAAAATAACTTTGTGCCCTTTTTTTAAATCTTTTATTAATGACTTGATTTTAAACAAAGTAACTTCGAAAGAAAAAAGAAAAAAAGAAAATAAGTACAATGCAACCCGGGTTTGACTCTTCAATTTATAGACAAAACATATAATAAAAAACGGTTGCACTTTGTGGTGGGGGGGCGCTTTTCTTTGGTTTTCATGATAAATAAAATGCGGGCTAAAGCTGACACCATACATAGGCATTCAAAAAAAAATATGTGCAGCTGATATTTTCTATTTTTGTAATGTGAAGAAAATGACGACTATTTTCATCAATTACTCCTTCACACGGAAGTCCAGTGGCTGTTGAAAGGCTTGTGTTTGATAAGATTTTCTGCACTTTTTGAGACTGTTTTAGAGTTTTTGGATTCTAAAGATACAATTTTAAGAGGAAATTTAATTAAGCGGAAAAAACAGACATTGCCTACTTAATAGATTTGTTTAGTAAATTTAATGATGTTAGCTTGCAGTTATAAGGTGATGGTATTTTTTATCAAATCTTGAAAAGTTGGCCACCCCTGTTCTTGAAGCTCTGTGAGTAGAAAAAGTTTGAAGACCACTGTTCCCCAGAGTCACCCCACTATCAGTGATAAAAATAGAGTCCCTCCCCCATAGCTGTCCTGTTCAAACGATTTCCTTTCTACCGGTCATTCTAAAATTTAAGCAAAGACTAACAGTCAGCTGATCTCAAGGTCACTTGACCGTTGCCCTTTCCAAAGGATGTCATGGGGAGTGGTTTCTTGACGTAGTTCTAGGGTTACTTTATTTTTAACCCCCACCCCCTTTTTCATGAAAAAAGCAGAATTAGTGTTTCTGAAGTGATTAAAGTCATTATTCGTGTAGCAAAATATTCTTTTTCATAAAATATAGTATTATTAATGTGTATTTAAGCAGTTAATGTGGTAATTTTATTCTAAAGTAACGTTTTAAAAATTTTGTACGTAGATTGCATACACATGGCGCCATCTGCAGATTTTGTAATAAAGCTTGCTAAATATGGCGTCAGAAAATTCTGGAAGCAAGAATATATGTATTTTTCGTAATTTTAAAATTTTCTAGACTATTTCTGACATTTCTACCTTTCAAGGCGGATTTATATGAGTAATTTACGTTCTCAACAAAAGTTTTACGCCTGAATAATGTGATTTCATTGTGCAAAAGTACCTTAACCATGTCAGTGCATTTGGCAGACCCCCTTAAATATTTCCAGATGTAGACGATTTCTTATTTTCAGAAACTATTCAGAGTACACTCTGTACTTAATTAAATAATAGCAGAATTGATTGGATTTGTTAATACTTTCAAAAACAAGTTAAAGCTAATATCTTATCAGTTGAGGAAGAACGAATTAAAAAATTTTCAAAAAAGTTTATGATGAGTTGGTTAAAAACGGGAAGCCTAATGGCTGAGTGGTAGTGTATCGCGTTTTCACGCCACAGCTCCCGGATTTAAATCCCGGGCTGGGTAAGGTCGTCTCAAGGCTTCCATCTCTTCAGTGGGTCTATAAATGAGTACTAAGCTTGCTTGGGAACTGAACACTGGGGGTTTCAAGTCAGACTAACCACTTGACCGAAGCATCTGCACATGCATCCCAGCGTCTAAGGTCACGTATACTAAAATAGGCACAGTAGGCCTTGGCCTTCATGGGCTGTTGCGCCATTGAGTTAATTTCAGTTGGTTATAAACGGAGGTACATTAAGCAAAAAGAAATATAATGCAATAATAAAAATGCTCTTCGAATTTGAGAGACGTTTTCAAGAACTTACCAGACTATAACTAATATTTGTATTAACGTATTACTTATTTGACAATGATGACGTAGAAAATGTAACTGAAAATATGCTGTGTTATCTTTATCTCTTGAAGAGTTCAAGTTTTTCTCCTTCAAAACGACATAGTTTTAAAAGCATAACTTTTGGCATCAGCATAACTTTTGGAAGAAATAAAGAATCCTAATTTAAGGTATCCGACTACTTGCGACAACTTTTTTCGAAAAAATGGAGATATAAACATTTTTTTGTGATTTTTAGATTTATTTAGTATATTTTCAGGAAAAAATCGTAAAATTGAAAACAGAAAAAAAAATTATTATTATTAAAATGGGAAAAAACTGGTGAAATGGTATAAACAATTACATAAATGGGGCCCGTTCCGTATAAAAATTTTTCAACAAATTCTCAAATTTTCAATTTTAATATGCTATTTTGTTATTCGTGTTTGAAATAGCCTTCAGGGTAACAGATATTTTAATTTTTACAAAAACTAGAGCACTCTATCTTAGTGACTATATGAAATTGCTTTAAAAAAACGGTGATTATATATTCACATAAGGGACTGTAAATTTTGAAATAAAACAGTGATTGATAAATCTGAAAGTCAAAACACTTCTTATATTATACAAAACATTCACAAAACATTTCAGCAAATTATTTTCAAAACATTATGAGCAATCGCTGTTCTCGTTTGAATTTTTCTAAAAGAACACATTTCGAGTGAAACGCATTTTAAAGTTTGACATCTTATGTAAAGTTACTAATAAATAAGAATATAATGATTAACGAGAAAATTAATGTCATTGTGGTAAAAGCGTGGGGTGTAATTTGTACTACATTTTTACACTAACTCAGCATTTCGAAATAGAACTAGTAAGAAATTATAACAATTAATATAGAGCACCCTACGCTTTTATCCCAATGACATTAATTTTCTTGTTAACCTTTTTATATTAAGAATTATTTTTTTTTTTTACTTTTTATTTCAGTTAAACATAAAAGCGTATTTTTTAGTTTTTTTTAAAACTATAATTTATTTTTCTTCTTATTGTATTAAGATCCATCATCTTTTTTCCATGCACAATATTTAGTTAAGCATCTTGACTCTTTTCATAAGCTATTCATTTTAATCCGTCCAATTGGGTGCTCCCATGAGTCCCGATGAATGCGAGTTTCTGTTGTATTTGATTCTACAATGTGTACTAACTCTCTGAGATTAAATTTGTAACTCAGGCGAAGACGAAATAGTACATATGTTCACTTCTCTTGTTGATGAATGATACACCTTAAAAAGATATATTTATTAAAACTCGATTATCTATACATATAAATAAAAATGAAGTGTCTGTTTGTAATTTGAAATTAACAGCTTTTTACTAAATACATTTAAAAGTATATACGGTACTTTAATGAAAAAATCAATTTTTAAAATTTTTGTCTGTGTCTTTCTGTCTATCTGTTTGTTCCGGCTAATCTCTGAAAAGGCTGGACCAATTTTGACGAAACTTTCACTGGCAGATAGCTAATGCTATAAGGAATAACTTAGGCTGCTTTTATTGTAGAACAAAAATCAGGGTTCCGCGAAAACAAAATTAAAACCAATGAAATGGTGAACAATATCCGTTTCAAATGGGGATCATTTATTTCAATCGACAGTGTCAAAGGTCATACATCTTTCTCACCCCTTGCTTGCGGCTACGTTTCATCCAACCCAGTCTTCACTCCATCGACAGAGTCAAAGGTCATGCGTCCCTCAACCCCCCCTTGCAGATTCGTTTCACCCCACTGTTTTAGACCAGTTTTGA
>BMAV01015295.1:1422-44903 GCA_019973955.1 Trichonephila inaurata madagascariensis
ATTGAGTTGAAAGATTCCACCCGAACATTTTTCATTGCAAGTTAAATAAAAGCTTGTAAAAATCATCAGCTGACGTGCCACGACCACAGTTTGACAGATAAAATTATCAATATTGACTTTTAAACCTGGGAAGCAGTTGCAAAACTTTATTTATTTATTTATTCATATACAATTAACTTTAGATAAAATTGTATCAACTGCAAGTTTAAATGTTAGATTTCCTAAAAATACTTTTGAAGTGAAGTTTGTACTTTTTGAGTTATTTGAAATTTACAGTTTTAATCTTTACTTATTTTTACTGAAATTTAGTTTTAATCCTTACTTTTTTTTGAAATTTAGTTTTAATCTTTACTTATTTTTACTGAAATCTAGTTTTAACATTTAGTTATTTTTACTAAAATTTAATGTTAGTCCTTACTGAAATTTAGTTTTAATCAGATATTATTACTGATTATTTCAATACGCCAAGATGTAGTAAATTAATTTTAAAATGTAGATTTATTAGTAGGTAGAAGTATTTGCCAAAGTGAAAATTTTAGAGTTGCTTGTGATTGAAGAAACAAGTTTGAATGTGTCTAAATGTTGAACTTCAATCAGCATAGATGCTGGTAATATATAACGAGTATATATATATATATATAAATATGTATGTATGTATAAGCATAAATGCTTCACAAAACAATTATAAAAGGAATCTCTTATCAAGTAATGCATTACAAAGATAATACTTTTGTTAATTATCCATAATAAGGTAAAAACAAGGATTAGTTAGTACAGAATACTTACTTTGACAAGGTAAGATTTTTTTTATATAAGTTACTGTGTTTTTTCTTAAACAATTCTAAAAATAAAATTGTGTTATTTTACCTAAACCTACTGAATGCATAGATATGTACTTGTGCATACTGAAGTGAAATTATTGAAATATTTCTAAGGCATTTAGCTAGAAAACATTGTAATTAAAAATTACAATTTTTGTTAAATTCCCAATTATGTTCTACAAAACTTATCTTTTCTTCGAAAAAAAACCTCTGAACAATTTATTTTTAAAATTTCATTTAAATGTAAAGATAAATGTTTATTTTTATGTCGGGTTGAGTAAAAAGTTTTCTGCCAAGGAGAGATATCTCTGCACCAACAACAGCCATTCCCAAGGTAGTTAACCTTTCTCCAACCAGGTTTTTGCATTATAAATCTGAAAGTTGGAGCTACACAACTGTGTAATTTGTGTGTCAAAACTTTATTATCTTGTGCAACAAAAAGGTTTAAAATTGAACTTTGACGTCAACAGATCAGAACGCTAACGTATTATGAGTTCCGAAATAAACTCAGTGCAACTGAATGCCACGAAAAAGAATGTGTGAAAGTTTAGGATTTAATACTGTTTCTCATGACACAGTAAAAGTTTAGTTTCGAAAGTTTAAAGCTGGGAAATTTGACATTGAAGATGAACCACGTTCTGGCCGCTTGTTGAGGTTGATTGTAACCAATTAAAGCAAATCACTGATCTAGACTGGAATGTTTAAACACGAGCTATTGTGTTAGAGCTTGACGTTTATCAAAAAACAATAGTTAATGTTCTCAAACACATAAATTTAACGTTTACGTTTCATCGCTGGGTACCTCACGAATTGACTGCTGATGACAAGAGCAAGAGAGAAGCGGCCTGTTTGGCTCTGTTCAAATATCAAAGGAAAGAACATTGTGGACAGAATTGTGACCTGTGATGAAAAATGGGTGTATACATATTACAACACAAGAAATAAAGGAGGGTGGTCAGCAAATTCGATTGCTAACTAACAAGAAGGTGCTTCTCTGTATCTGGTGGGATTGTCGAGGAATTATCTATAAGGAGTACCTGAAAAGCGGGAAGACTATCAACAGTACAGTATAAAGCAAGGTAGTTCTATTTCATCAAGATAACGTCCGGTCACATGTTAGTACGATGACTGGCTGGACGCTCTACATGCAGTAGGATTTGAAGCATCATTAACCAAACAGTCCAAATATGGCACCTTCGGATTACTATCTGTTTCCACATCTGCATTTTGATGGCCCAGTCATTCAAATGACAAGGTCATAAATGAGGTCGATCTCTTGCTGAAATCGTGCATGCCACAGTTCTTTGCAGAAGGGATTGAAAAGTTGCCAAAACACTGGCAGGCCATTGCAGATTTAAATGAAGATTACTATCCCCATTAGCTTTGATTTTGTATGTATTTATCATTTTACAAGATTGGGGGTTTTTTGGCGGAACACTTTTTACTCAATGTAATATTAGGTGCGAGTGTTTAAAATGGTTGTGTTTTAGGCCTCTGAGAGAATGTGAGGAGTATACTCAATTTTAGGAATCTTTTTATATTTCCTTTTCGTTATCTTTGTAAATGTATTTTTCCAACATTTGCGATTCCCCATTTCAAGTATTTTATGTTTCTTTTTAAAGAATTCGAGATGCTTGTGGTCCTTATTATTGGTTTGCAAATACTTCTACAGTTTTCGTAAACTATGCTTTTTCTTGAACTTTCTATTACATATCTAGTAGTGCTATAAGGAGTTAAACTAAAAAACTTTGATTTCCATCACTGCTTTTCTTCAAAAAGCGCTTAAGACTGCTTTAAACTCTACTGTAAATTGTGTAAACTTTTGCTTCCAATACTGGCTACAATTTACAGTCACGTGGATTGAAATTCGGACAGCTAGAATGTCAATATCTGGGTTCTATGAAGTCCTGCACATTCTCTTTCAACCATCACTGAGTTGTCTTCGTCTTATGAGAATGAGCAATCTTGTTGACAAGTCCAATAATTTCCATTTAACACAGATTTACATTCAGGGTCTTCACTATTGATTATATGATAGTGTCTAGATAAAGTTTTGTCAAGGTTTTAACTCCTTTATAGCAAAAATGAATCGCCAAAACGCCTTCATATAGCTAACATCCCACCAAAACATTACAGAAGCTGAATGATGAGCTCTCTGCACTCCTTTTTCTTTCTCTTTAGCTTCTTGCACCTCTTTGTGTAAATATGGTCATTCTGATGTAAGAAAAGTATTCCAAAAGAAATATATTCTAATGTCCAATATCCCTTCAAATTTTCTATCTAATATGTATAATTTTTAGTGTCTTTTGGTTGTTTTTTAACACGGAAGTATTACATATTCTATGTCTGTTGGCTAAATCTAACCTTTCTATAACCAATGACTTATTTTCTAGCACAATAAAATCTTTCTAAGTATCGAAGGGGCCGAAACTGCAATCTAGTTCAAAACAATCTACATACAAGTTATGAATGAGAGTTTCCAAAGGCTCCTAAACAAATTAATGCACACAGTGTGGTATACTTCTATAATCTAATTTTGATTAACATGCAGCAAATAAGTGGGATCACCACACTCAGTAATGCATGCAATATAATTTTTCAAATACTCATTGCCTTTTCATACTGTTTAAGAAATGAATAATTAAAAAAACATACAACAGGATATATTTTCAATAGTATTAGGGGTATTTCAAATAAAGCCTAAATAAGAAAGGTGGGGATCCTCAGAGATGCATACACTGATGGGAAGAAATCACAACACCGAGAAAAAATTATTGTAGAGTAATGAAATTTCGACAATACATTTATATTTAACATATTTGATTAGTTTCAAGATCACAGGTTAAAATGTAAGCACAAGAACCGTTTTAAATGTGAAGAATATTGCATTGTGTCATACAGGTGCCAGATGTCAGTTTAGGGGATGGAGTTGCACTCAAACAGTCCACACAGGAACGGTCAATGCTGAAGTCATTATCCAATGATGCCCCATTCATACCAGATTGGAGAAAGATTTGATGATCTAGCAGGCCCAGGCAACATGTCGATACTTCGTTTAGCATGTTGGGTTACAAAAGTGGCATAAAGGAGTACCTTACCCTGTTGGAAAGCACCCCTTTGAATGCTACTTATAAATGAAAGTGCAAAAGGATGAATCACCAAATTAATGAACAAATTTGCAGTCAATTTTTTTCATGGAATAACTACGAGAGTACTCCTGCTGTCATAGGAAATTGCTCCCCACAACAACTCCAGCTGTAGGTCCAGTGTGTCAAGGCATCAGACAGGTTGGTTGCAGGCACACACCTGGCCTCTTAACCAACACAATCATCAATGGCACCGAGGCAGAACCAGCTTTCATCAGAAAACTTAATCTCCATTTTGTACTCCAGTAAGAACTATCTTGACACAGCCGACGTTCAAATAGCAGTGGTTTCAAGTCAGTGAAATGCACAAAATAGGGTATCTGGCTCAGAGCAGTCTTTGAAGTTGCTAATTTGTTTATTGTGTCACTGTGCTGCCAACTGCAGCTCGAATTTCTGCTACAGACACAGTATTATGTCCCACAGCCATATGCCGAACACGGCTTTTCCCTCTCAGTAGTGCTATGCAACCACCCGAATTCAGTTTTCTTGAGACAATATCTTTCTTTGACCATTGTAGCCAACTACCATGCATAGTGGATACATTCCTCTCAAGTTTTTTTACAATATTACCTAATTTTCTTAGCCTAATTACATGACCTTGATCAAACTCAGTGAACAGCTGATTATGGTTTCTTAGTCTTAAATGCATCCTTAATTAATATCAACTCACGTCAAATCTCAATTAAAAATAATACTCATGAACTTTTCAGAACGTACTTTAAGCAAACCTGATTATCATGTTCATAAATGGCACTATTAGCACCACACTTATGCTCCTAGTGCGAAACTAGATCTTTTAGATGCATAAACACGCTTACCACAAATTTAGTGTATACAGCACAATTCCTTGGGGTTGGGATACCTCCCTCCCCATCAGTGTATAATCCAGAATTTACATAAAGTAAAATACGTCATACACTATACATAAAATATGAATGTTTATCACTTATAACCACAAATCAAATATAAGCCACAAAAATAATTTCATTGTCGCCAATATTTTAAAATTTTATTTGTGATACAAAAACTTCAATACTATAAGTTTACAAATATTATAAATAAGTATTTGAACACAATACTGTTTTAGTTGCACATAAGCAGTGAGCACATTAAACCACTTACATACTGAATAAATCTTAACACATTCACTATATAGCATAATTCATCAATGGCACATCAGAGAAACACAAGATTTCATACAATATATATAAATTAAATTTTTAATCCATATAAACATAATAAAAATCGATATTATTTTCTGTAAGAACGAGCACTCTGCAGCTTCTGTAACTGTGGTAGCCTTTTAGCAATTCTCTGGGAATCTGCATTAAATAAAATTTTAATTTCAGTCAAAAATTGATCCAGAAAATATTTATAAAAATAGTTCATTTGTAAAAGCAAGGAGAAAATTAATAATTCCTTTAACAAGAATTTTGATGTCAAGATACGAATTTGCCAATGTTAGCATACTTCAGGTAAACTTCTAAGCATACATAAGTTATTTGATTTTTTAAAAAAATTTGGGAATCAAAATTTAAGATTTTTTCACAAACCTAATACTAACCATTGTGCACTTTTTGTTGCAAAACTATCCCAAAGCACATTTCTGAATTACTAATAACAAGCAACTTATAAACTAGCAAAACCAGCACAGTCTTTTATACTAATATAATTATAATTAAAAAAAATTTTGTTTACTTTTTTAAAAGTAAAGCTAATTAGATTTCTAGTTTTGCAGAATTGGATATTTATCAACTTATAAAGTTAAAAATAGTTATTTGATACAAACACTTAAACTAAAAATGTATGGAGGGGAGGACATTAAAATGAAATACTCGGTTCATAGCTTACCTTGAATTTGAGGAATTTTCAAGTTTTTCAAAACATTTCGTGCTTCATTAGGCCTTGCAATAGAACTACTCCCTTTTGAAATTTCTGATACAGGATGGAGACTTAGTCGTCGATTAAAGTCGCTTTTAATGTCTAAAGAGAAATTCAAATTTGTAAGAAATTTTTAAACATAAAAATTAGGCTTTTTATTAAGTTAAATGTTTACGATGAAACAATTGTGTTAATTGATTATTAAAAATAGTTATCTCAGAAATCTAGCACAAAAACAAAGCTTTTTCTTTTTTTACAACAAAGCACACACAACTTTTAACTAGGTATTATTATATGTTCATATTAGATGATGAAACATGACAGGTAATATGATGCTTCTGGTGCCTTTTTCAATTCCTACTATTAGCTCACACTCTCTATATATTTATTTCTCTTGGTGGAATTTTCAATCGTAATAAAATACATTTTAAAGAGCTCAATTGAGCTGAAATTTTATATACATGATTATTTTGGATGACAATACAATAATTTAATGATAATTAATAAAAATTAATTACAACTTAATGTTGTGATTCTGTCATATGTATATAAATTTTTATATTAATTGTAACTATTTAATAAAAAGTAGCTAAAATAAAATTTCTTTGATCTAAATAGGAATCGACTTAATTTTTTTTTTATATTACTTGTTCAATTACACTTCCCTTCAATGAAATACCACCTTTAGAAATGTTACGTAAAATTTCATTAAACCTAGAGAAACAAAATTCGAATGTATTTATCCATTATTAAAGATATTATAACAAAATTTCTCATCTAAGAAATTTTACCTTTTTTCAACACAGTGGAAAAAAATTTATCAATTCATGCATAAGGGCAATTGACAATTGATGACAGAAAAACAATTTCTGAATAAGATGAAACTTCACTTGCACAATATAGAATATGGGCCATTACTAATGCTTGCATTGAATCATTAACATTATCAAACCAGAATTACACCAACTGTCTATATTAAAATAGTCTGTAAAAATCATGTTATAAATTTTCAAAAATTAACAATATTTTAAAACCTAAGCAATGATTCATTCTATATGCCATCTTTGAACATTAGTAATATAAAGCTTTATTATAAATGAGATATACCTCATTTTCTTGGTAATTGCTTTCAAAACTTAACATCACATCTTTAAACATTTAAGTTGAATGCAATTTCTTTTTAATATATATTGGTTGGCTCACACACACACAGTTAACTAACTCAAAATGAAGTACTCAAGTAAGAGTCTTACTCAGTTGTAGTGGACTGTAGTTTATTTACTCTGTTGATCAGCATGCTCGTTCAACTCCTTACTCTTTGGAGTCTTAGTTTACACTGAATGGTTTGACACCCTGAGCGCTAGAGAGCGCTCTACATTTATACTGAACATATTTTGAATACATCCACACTAAACAACGTGGAAAAATTATCAATCGAGACAACACATTTTCTTCATGATTTGAAAAAACAATTATAAGAACAGTTTAACATTGTTAGTAAATATAAATGGCACACAGTACAAGTTAATAATACAATTGTGAATTATACATATTGAAGAAAATTAAAAACAAAGTATTAAAATGACTCTGAAAGTATTTTTACAAAAAGTTTTTTTTAAGAATTATAATATTAAATAAAAATATTAGTGAGCTATAATTTTAAAATTTGATCGCTTGACGAATTTAAAACATACAATGAAAATAAATAGTTTCTTAAACCTAATTATAACACCAAGCATATAAGCTGATTTCGGATAAATTTGGCTATTCCTTTTATAAAAAAAATCACTAATCCGAAATAAAAAACAAACCATATTTCTGCAAAACTACATATATTGCTTTGCTCTTTTGAAACTTTGATTTCAATACAGTAAAATGTAGATTATGTACGTGAGGAAGATATATAACAAAAACAGTTTTGTGGGGTGAAGTGAATAGTCTAGGTAACACAAATATAAATTGTAATATCAACAATAATTATCTCTACTCTAGCATTCTTAAATATTTTCTGAAGGTGGATTATACATTTTTCTTCATAGTAAGCTTTGTAGATATTCACAATTTTTCTTTCACTTAATCCTTTGACGCGCGGAAAAATATCGCTGAATTTTTCAAAATAAAATTAATAAATGCTATGTATAGAGCCTAAGAACAGAGAAAATACCTTTAAAAAAATTTACAGTATATCCCCCCCCCCGAGGAGGGAGGTGGTCTCATAGGAGTACCACCGCGCACTTACGACATAATTCTCGGGTGAACAATATGATTTGGATCAGATTTGTAAGATTTTTTATATATTTTGTAATAAACTTACTAAAACATGCAATATTAAGTATTAGAATTACATTTTAAATGTTAAATATTACAAAATATAACTATAAGAGATTGAAATCAACTTCAATAGCCATATTTTTCATTGTTTCTGTATTATTAAAACATGCAATAATACTGATAAAAATTATGTTCAAAAGATTAAATATTAGCAAATTTAATTGAAAGAGGTAAGCAAAAATAATATTAATAGTATCAGCTATATTAGAACATATATTCACCATCCAAAAAAAAAAATCGACCCTTCAGTATAAAAAGAACGCAAATGAGATGAAAAAAAATTTCCATTTGAGAAACACATCACCATTTCAATATAAACAAAATCCCCTCCCCCAAAGCAATGGCAAAAATCCCATAAATTATTAGTTACTTCACTGCCCGAGTCAGAAAAAAGAAAAACAAGGGGGAATATCTCTTACGTGCGAGTGCTAGAAGTCGGACAGTTTTCATGTTCTAAACGCACTGTGGTATCCCTACGAAACCACCACTTAGATGACATTATGAGGCAGTTCTTTTTATAATTTATCATTCTAAAAATTAGTTATGCTATGAACAGCATATGCAGCAAAAATGTACATAACTTACTTTGAATATTTATCTGTTTTTATTTGCTAAAGAAACTTTTTTTGAAAGTGTTCAAAAAAGGTTTTTAAAACATGCATTTTTCTCACAGAAAGAAGAGTTTTTTGTAAAGTGCTGACATCTAGTATCTTTTCTGAAAGATATCTGTAGAACCATTGGTTTCATTCAAATACCACTGCGAGTTTAGAGGTATTTTTTAGGAAATGGTGGTTTCGGAGAGATACCACCTCGCATTAAAGGGTTAAGAATGCTATCACCAAGCACAACAATTTTGATTTTTTTGCTCCAATAAAATAATCAAGTAAATGTTAATAAGCATGAATTTAATAGAAATAGTTTTCTTTTTGTTATATGACAATCTTAAAATTCAATTAGAAGTATAATTTTATACTTAAAACATCTTACAATAAATCTTCAGATAACATTAAAATATATATATATATATATTGTAAAATAACTTTCGTTTTTTATTAAAAAAAATTATTATATTTATTTGCTCATATTTTTCATACTACCATTTTAGAAAGTGAACTGTTCATTTTTCCAACACTTTCATGAGAACTGTGTGGCAAGACGGTTTCCATCTCTATAAAAATATAAAAGAGCTTGACTTTCAAACGAACACATGATAATGAATTACCTCATAAGAAACCTTAAAAATGCCATTAAAATTGAGATTGAATTCCTTTGCAAAGGATAGGGTGGGGGAGTTTTTATTGACATTAGATTTATTTAGGGAAAGGAAGAGAGAGCAAGATTGTTTTTTTTTTTTTAAAACGAGTTTGAAAGGAAGATGTTTCAGAAGGATTAAAGTAATATTGTCCGATTCAGATCTTCATTTGGTATTATTGTTTACATGATGCATCAGCTCTTTCAGTGAAAGGTCTATTGCAAGGAAAATGTAAATGATCTCTGAAATATAACATCCCCTAACTTAATAATCTGAAGTTAATTTGAATTAGTATCAGTTTGAATTAGAACAAAAAGCATGGACATCTACAGCAACATCAATCTGTTTCTCAGCAAAATATCGGTTTAAGAAATGTAATACATGGGAGTTTTTGAACATAGCTCTTAATTTTGTATCATGTCTTTCTTTCCTGGATAATAATTTCCCAGACTAGATAATACCCACGACTCTCATTGACTGTGTCAACACTTTTTTTCGCTTCTGCCATGCTTTCTTGGAAGATAAAATTGACTGCAGTGGAGTATTTTCAGAAAATACTCTACGATCTGTTGTTTTTTAATAGACTTCTGGCAGGTAATATATTTCATTAGGGTAGCCTTGTTTACATAATTAGTCAGAACGCCTGGGAATCAAAATGCCAGCAGAATGCAAAATAACCTGTGATTTTAGCAACTGCAGCATCAATATTGCCATCAACTACATTACAGGAAATAGTGTGGGAGGAGTAGAGACCAATTTGCTCCATCATAAATGTTGTGGTGGTTTCTGTATTGGGTCGGAGGATGAAACAAATGGACACTCAAAAATAAAGTGATCACTATTGCACAGATCATCCCAACATAAAAAATATAGTAATGGATTACATGAAGCAAGGTGAAGTACATGAAAGGGGTGGGCTAGTTTGTGAAAGTTGGTTTCTTCATCCTTATTCAGCATTAATAGTAGCTGGAGAGCAGCTTACTACTTGAGACTATCCCACATTTAATTGTGAGCATTCAAATCACCAAATATGAAAGATCTAGGAAGTAGAAACACTAAAATATCAAGACTACTATCTGCCGGTTTATTATCTCATTAAAAGAAAGATATAGACTGCATACTGTTAACTGCTTGAAATGTAATTAAATAACAATGACTTCCAGGTAATTTGACAGGTACTTGTAGGATACAAAGAAACATCTCCCTATACATGACTTCCCATATTGTGTCAGCGTATGTCATAGACTCCAAATACGTTTTCTGAAGAGCAATGCAGGCAGGGACAGTCAGAGATCAGAGCCTTGATATCAGCAAGTTTACTGTGGACACAATTCCAAGGATAGAGAAAGACTCATAGAACAAGGAAAAGGATTAAATACTTGTGGGAATTACTTCATTTCCCACACAGATGAAGTCCACTATCTCTTCATTAGCATCTGAAATATCAGTATTGTGGTAGGGTATCAGGTGTAGTTATCCTCTATTCCACTTGAGAAAGGTAACAAGGATATCTTTTCTCCGAGTCTGGGTTTCGTTCCAATCAAAAGAGAAGATTTTTACTTTCCAAAACTGGAAACTTGTGACTGAGACATTGAATGCTGTTTATTTGCAGCTTTGATACTTGCAATCCCCCCCCCCTTTTTCTTTGACAAGTGAATAACTGGCTGCACATCTGATTTAAGAGCGCCTGTTTGCAATGGTAACTTGGATGACTGCATTGACAATTATATAGGTATTATATTTTGTGGTGTGATTAGTTGGATAGGACAAAACAAGTTGAGATTCAGTTAGGGTACAAACTGAATGTTGCGATTTTCTAGACGATAGAGCAATGGCATATGAGACACTTAAGAGTTAATAATCCTGCAGGCTTCAGGATACACAAGACCTCCTGAAAAATTAAAACATTTTGCATTTTTTTCCCCCATAGATCCATTTAGGACATGATCTAAAATATGAGGGATGATCACTTTGACACTAGCATGGACAGGTGTATCACATCTTGCACAGGTTATTGTACAGTGGCAAAAAATCTTCAAATGACTAAAACGTTAGCACTAGAAACAATAGAGGGTCTGGAATATAGGATCAAATTGGAACAATTAAGGTAGTCTGGTTTGATAGAGGATGAAAGCTTTGGAGTATTAAACACAACAATGATGTGTTAAGTTGGTAGAATCCTGCTATCACTGTGTATGGTTATACAAAAGACAGTTGTTCTTTCAGGTTTTTCAACAATTTTTCAATTGATACACAGAATTCTGCCTCCAAAATAACACCTCTTAACTCTAATTAAATGATCTATGAATAAGAAACATTTACAGTAATTAAACCAAAAAATGAGATACTCAGGACCTTTCAATCTTAATGGGGGTTACACACATTTACCAATAGGTAACCAAATTGAAGTTTTTTATACTATCACCATCCCAAACAAGAGGTTTTAATTTTTTTAACTAAAAAATAAAAACTTATCAAAATTAGTACTGGCTTTGGTGCACTTCATTAGGAAAAATGAGCATGTTTTAAATTATCAAATGTTTGGATCAGGTACAGGAATTGAAAAACAATCTACCCACAAGAGGGTAATTTGCTGTAATATAAATGCTTCGAGATTCTGTGCCCTGCGGCACAAGAATCCATTGTGCCACATCATAAAACCACCTTATAAAGAATGTCAGAGATTGCTTCTAGTTCTACCTCATTTTATAATATTCATTCTTGCATGAGTATTTCTGCAGTAAATAGTGTTTCACATTTTGTTTCCTATGCTACAATGCTAAATAGGTTTTAAATTTCATGCATCCAATTGATAAAAAAAATATATTTTTAAATTTTAAAAATACAACAGTGGAATACGCCCATTTGTTTTAAAACGCAATAACAATGTCTTAAACGGAAAATATATTCCAAGTTTGGATCAGGTGATATTAGGTGAAGACAACCTCTTATAAGTTGAACTGTAAATATTTCACAGGGTTTACATCACGCCAAAATACTTTATTTGTTACAGTTTATTTCAACTAAAATCATTAAAAAAAAGAGGTTTAAGATTTTGCATTTTTATGTAATAAAATATCTGGTAACTATTACTGCTTTCCTGTAATGATGTTGAAAATAACAGCAACTGTAAAAAGTATAGAAATGCAAATTAATATACAACTGAAAAATCAAATCTTAATAGAGGGGGGGGGATTCTAAAAGAATATACATTGTTTCAAAAAAAATAAGCAACAAGCGAAAAGATGGTAGTAAAATGAAAATTAATTGATTGAATCAGAATGAAATGTTCACAGGTTGTTGAACAAAAGAGGTATTGATGCAAAAAATAACAGGAAAACAATTAGTTTTCAAATAACCAGCTTTTTCATAATAATGTCCCTAACTACCTCTACTGGATGTGCAGGCTCGACAGCGAGGATTCATATTTGCAAGCAGGTCCTTAATCACATTTCATGGGATCCAAGCCCATTCCTGAAGGCATGTTTTCTCGTTAAGGTTTCAGGGAGAACTACACAAACAGAAAGACGTTTTTTGAGTACGTCTCAGACATGCTTTATTTGATTTTAATTGGACAAACATGGTGGCCATTCCATTCAAAGCAGTGTTTCCCATTCTTTGTATTGGCTGACAAAACGAGCTCTATATTTGCTCTTTCATCTGTAACATAGCATCAGGACCCATAGTTACCAAATATGGACGAACATACGGGTTGAGGATAGCATCCTGATAAATAACCGCCATCATTGAACTGGACGAAAAACAAGGATATCAGTTCGACCGCCAACTGATATTCTTGCTCAAACCATGACACCAACAAGACTGTAGCTGTGAATTTGATATAGAGTTCCTGGGATTCTGGATTCTCCAGATGTTGGGACTCATTATTTATATAAAATCAGAAATCATTGGTGAACAATGCATTGACCTATTGCTGTAGTATCCATAGGACAAATCCCAGAGCCCATTGTAACCAAGCTATTCAGTGATTCAACATCAATTGCACACAAACTGGTGGTGGCCTGAGTTACAGGCAACTTTCATGCAGCCATTTACAATCTCTCGGGATATCACTATTCCTGATGATGGAGCAATATTCGAAAAAAGTTGAAGAATTGAACTAGCCCGATAACATTGAGCTTGCAGACACAGATAACAGTTCTCGTGAACGGTTGTGACTGTAGGATGTCTACTACTAGATCTTCGTGACACTGTTTGTTCATTTTGATAGATTCCACAAGTGGCTGATGATTGAACGATTGATATTTAAAGCTCGGGCAATTTCGGATAGTCGTTCCACAGAATGGATCCATCCGATTGCATACCAGCTACGTTTTCATGCAAACACTGTCAACACATTTTAAGAAATTTGGCACAAAGAAATGAGCACCAAATAATGCAACAAAAGAAATAAAATTTTTTGAGACAGAGCGCAGTTAACCCAAAAGAATCAAAACAAATTAAAATGCCATTACTAAACAGCATTGAAAACTAATTTTCTCCCTATAAATTATTTAATAATGCTCAAATCTCAAGATTTGGAATTTTTCTTCACATACACTATTGTGCAAACATGTAAAATAAAAACAGCAAATATGATTATAAGCACCAGTTTTAAACTGGAACAAAAATAAAATATTAATTTTTAAAAAATCATTTACCTGCAAGAGTGGTATCCTTTGTGCTTTTACTTGATAAAGGCAATCTAGAATTCCGAGTGTTAGTTCTGCAAAATAAGGGGAGAGATATTTACTGTCACTCAAAAAAGTATTGGGACACTTGACATGTATAACTATAAAGCCATTTATAAAAAGATTTATCACATTAAAACAAAAACAAAATGAATTAAGAAATATTTTAACATTCAACATTGTACAGTATATAAAGAAAATTTTATTAGTATTATAGAATTATAATTTGATCTAGCTTTTCGAATATAATTCAAAGGCACACTGGAGTCAAAAAGGTATTGAGACACTTTTGAAATGAAAAATTTAACAAATATACACCGCATCAATAGAATTTAATTTCACACTACTTCTTTAGACTAGAAGTTTAAACATAAGCATTTCAACAGATAAGATTATTTATAGAAAAAATGGCGAGAAACAAAGATATATCGGTTAGTGTGCAAAATCTCATAATAAGTCATTGGAAAGAGGGAAAATAGTTGTATATATAGGAAAAATCTTGAAAAACTGAGTAAGTCTAGTATTTTTAACATCATTGATAGGTTCAAGAAAACAAAAAGTGTTGAAAACAAATAAAACTCAGTGTTTAAGGATATTTAATGAACGTGAAGAGGAGTGGATTGTGAGACAAGTACACATTTATCCAAGTACTAGTGCATTAAAAATGACTTTGCAATGTAAAAGTAGGTTCGGAAAATCAGTAAATCCTGAAACTGTCAGAAATGTTTTAAGAAAACATAAGTATCATGGCAGAGTACCTCAAAGAAAGCCCTACATCAGCAAAGCAAATAGACAAGCTAGGTTGACATTTGCTAAAATGTATGTAAGGCAGTCAACAGAATATTGGGAAAATATAATTTTTGTTGATGAAAGCAAATATAACATTTTCGGATCGGATGGCAAGCAAAAAGTTTGGTGAAAATCAAATACAGCAATGCATGTCAAAAATTTACGGCCTACTGTCAAACATGGAAGAGGTAACCAAATTGTCTGGGGCTGCATGGCAAGCTCTGGTTTTGGGAACTTACATTTTATTGATGAGATATAATGAATAAATATGTCTATCTTGACATTCTCAAGCGAGATTTAAAGCAAAGTGCGAGAAAGCTGGGAATCTCGGGATATTTTAAATTGTACCAAGATAATGACCTGTGACATACTGCAGATATTTGCAAGTAATGGGTCCTCTACCATTGTCCTAGAGTTATTAAAACTCCTGCACAAAGAGTCCAGACCTTAATTCCACTAAACATGTGTGAGATTATTTGCAGCAACTATATGAGCACCAAATTTCTAACTAGCAGGATTTGAGAAAATATTTGGTCAAAGAGTGGACCAAAATCGAAAGATCGTTTTGCAAAAAATTGATCCAATCCATGCCAAATAGACTTCGAGTGGTCATAAAAAGCAAGCCCAACAAGATATTGATTTCTAAGTTAGAATTTTTTTCTTAATTTATTGGGAAGTGTCCCAATACTTTTTTGAGCATGTTTTTTAACTCGATTTCTTTTATTTTCAATTTTAACTATAATTGCATTAATGTACGAGTTTTGTTCAAATTATTATGGTTTGTATTTAACAAAATAACGTTTACTTCTTTTTTTGGTTTCATTTATATGTTTAAGTAAAATATTACGATAAAAATCTATGAACTGGTAGTAGTGTCCCAATACTTTTTTGACAGACTGTATGTATTATATAATCCTACAGAAGAAAATCACTCTTCACAAAATTTATGCTCTTCCCTCTTAGACAATCACTGAACATCAAATATATATAAACACCAGAATATTTTTTAAGTTTTACAATTAAATAGTTCCTATCTTTATTCTGTTTCTTGAAACACACAAAAAAGGGCATTTATAGGACATTATGTTAATTTTTATAGGCAACTTGTTTTTAAAACCTGGATTAAACCTTGAAATGTACATAGAAAATCTTCAAATTTTTCAAAATATGCTTTAACTTCTGAAATTAATTTTGGACACAAAATAAGACAAAAATAGAATGAGATTAAAAGACAACAAATATTAATTCAAATAGAAGACAAATATTAATTCTAGGCAGTAGAATTTTGATTTTTCTTGAAACATGCCAAGAAAATAAGGAAAATTATCTTAACGTAAAATTGTCATAACAAGTAAAAATTTACATGATAGTAACAACTCGATTGACATATATGCAACTATTAAGCTATTTAGTTTCAATGTAAATAAATTGTTTTGTTCTTAATAAGCAATATTAGGATAAAATGCTTGTATCTAATGAATTCATACTATTTCTCTAGTACTCTTAAAATACTCTCAACAAAATGAAAACATTCTCATTGATGCAAGTATCAGAATTAAGAAAATGACAATAGAATTATTAGGGCCTTACATTAATTGGGAAAATGCACTACAATATATTAAAAATGCATAATTAATGGAAATTTTTTTTATAGCTTGTTTAAAAGGTGCACTTTAGAAACTTTATGTAAAGTAAAAGGGGGATAAAAGGCTAAAATACTATTCTATATGAAAATTTGCAGTCCATCAACAAACTCTGCATACTTAAAAAAATTAATAGAACCAGTTAAATACAGAAGAAAGCTCGAAATATCAATAAATATGAAGGATTTCAGCTATAAGAAAGCTGGAAATATCAACAAATATGAAGGATTTCGGCTATTGCATGGTATCAATGTGATTTTTTAAATAACTATTCCAGCTTTGCAAATAACAATTTGAAAATCTATGAATTTTTTTAGGGGAAAAAACCCTCAACAGCTATGTTTAAAGAAACTTACCTGACATTTTCTTTCTTTTCCTCAACACTAGTATTCATTTGGTTTTTAAACCGTGCCACTTTATTGGCAGGTATTTCATATTTATTACTTAAATTCTTCGGTATGACAGATTTTCTACTCGCAAAAGATGGCATCTTATTACAAGACCCTTCATTCCGATTTTCTTCAGATGTATTTTTAGCACATAATTTAACATGAGGTAACAAAGAATATCTAGACTTGGCAATGTTTAATATTTTTTCATTAACTGCATTTTTAGATGTGCCAAGTTGACAAACTTTAGGCACTGACATATCTTTCTCCTTTATTGCAGGTTTTGAAATACAGTTTTTATTAATATTATTGCATGCTATATTTGATAATTTTCTGACAGGCAAATTTGAAACACTGTAATCCTTATTAGTCTTTTTAGAATTCTTATTTATTTCTATTTGGGACAGAGCATCATTGTTTGGGAGCAAATCTGCAATTTTACTAGTATCTAAAATGTCATACCTTTGTACAGAGCATGCAATCACTGGGGCCGACTTTAATTCAGAATATTTGGCTTTTAATGAAGCTGTAAGTAATAGTTTGGGGATATTTTGTTCTGTGTTTTTTAACACTTTTTTACAATTGTCAATTACAGTACCAGGATTTTTTGTTACCTTTTCAGTATCTTTAGCATTAGTAAAGTGTACAGATTGAGAAAATGATTTGAATGCAACTTGGGTATTTGTAGAAATATTTGACTTTTTACCATTTACTGATGTTTTAAATTCTGGAACAAGTTCATTATTAACCTTGCTTGAAGTTTGCAAAGGTTTTTTAAAGTAAGTTCTATGCCGGAAAATATTTGAAACTTTTGTAGATGTTTCAGGAGGAAAACTAGCTCTTTTTATTTCCTTAACAGTTTTGCTATCTGATGACAGGCTGTTACAACTTGTAGAAAATGTTGAATTAAATTCAGAAGCCTTTACTTTATTGTTTGCTGTTTTTGATTTACAAATACTAGATTTGTTCACAGGTAAAGTAGAAATTTCTTTTGTTATCTTAGGACAGACTGCTTTTGTAGGCTTGGCTAATGACTTATTTTTAACATCTCTATTAGGTTGAAAAGAATGAATTTTAGATAAAGATTTATCTTTCTTGCCATCTTTTTTGAAGAAAAAAGCATTTCCATTTGGTTGCGATTTCATAAACTTTGTTTCTTCAGAGGGTTTACTATTTGAATTTGAATCATGTTGATATTGTGTTTTAATTCGAGTTTTTTCAGAAAAAACAGTATTTGTAACTACCGAAAATTTCTGAGACGTTTCCTCTGTAGAAACAGTGCCAGTTTGTTTCAAATTAATATTAACTTCTCTTGCAGTATTTTCCAGAAAAATGTTTTTAATTAGAGCTTGAGACTTTAAACTTTCAGTTTTATCAGAAGCATTGGTGCAAAGAGTTAAATTTGTTTCCTCATTAGTTTCAATGTTGTCACTTTCATGTTCAGCAAATGAAGCTTCTGTAAATGCCTGTTGTGTTTTAACATCAGAAAAATCATTATCAAAATGAAAAAAAAATTCCCCATTGGTATTTTTAGGATAAGAAGCAATTGTAATGGGTTTTTGTGTTGCCAGTTTTTTGGGAGAATTATCATCATAAACCTTAATTTCAACCATAGCATTTTCAATTAAAGTAGAACATACAGTAGATTTCTGTAATTTCAGTTCATTAGACAAATCGTCACTAAGTGAAGTTTGAATTTCATCTTTATAATTTTCTGAAAAAGTACCATTAGTAATTATTTCATGTGTTTCCTTTTTATCAGAATAAAATTGTCCATCAGTTTTACTCCTGCCATTCTTAGAAAATTTAACACTTCCAACATCTTGATGTTTTTTACTTTCATCACAAAAATCATCACTTAGAGATTTACTTTCAACATTGGCATTTTCTACTAATGGCAATATTACAGATTTAATTTTATCAAAAGACACTTCATCACAAAGACTTAAGCTCATTTCATAATTAAATTTTAATTCTTTATCAGAATTTTCAGAAGCTACACTAAAAGTTTGATTTGGGTACACTGAAGCTCTCATTTCAGTGACATAATTATTATCACATTGTAATAAATCAATTCTGTCACATGTTTTATTTTTGCAATCAGACTTTTCGCAAAAAGTTCTATTTGTGATATCTTCTACTAAATTAATAGAACATTTTGCATCTGTTGTTTTAATTGGACTGTAATTAATAAGGAATGTTCGTTCACAATCAGGAATACATTTAATTTCGTCTCCACTCAAAACATATGTTGAATTTAATATTCCTGTTTTTTCAAGCTTACAATCTATACTTGATGATACATTTTTTGTAGAGGAAAAATTAGAATCGCCTGCAAGTGATGGTGTTTCTAAAGAAACTGATGGCTTAATATTAAATGTGCAGTTCAAAAGATCTGGGCAATTTTGAATGCTGCCTGTTCTTCTGTCACAGTTTATTTTGTCAACACAAGAAAGAGTCTGCGTTACATTTAAATCTCTGGTTTCTTCCTTCATTTCAAATTCTTGCAATGTAGAATTTCCACCTTCAGAATTTTTATCAAATCCTTCATTTAATAAAAGAGATGAAATAAGCCGAGGAGGTGAAAATGCCTTTGAAGTTGAAGTTAATGGATGTGAATTTTTAAATTCATCAACATCAAAATCAATTTTATATTTAATTTGGTTAGATCCTGCTATAACAGGCTCTACATCTTTTTCATCTTGAAGAAAATGCCACTGAGCATGATTTGTAACATTTGTCTCCTTTACATTAAATTGACTATTCACAGAAGTCTTTGGAGTGCTACTGCATCTATGCTCATTTTGAAAATCTAAAGGCGTAGTAAAATTCTTAAGAAATAAATTAACCTTATCGATATAGTTGTTTGGAGGAGAAAATACAGAAAGAGATGAATCATCAAGATTATGCCCAATTTTATTTAAATTTTGATCTGAAAAGTCTTGAGCTGCTTTGCAAAGATCAAAAGTCATATCTTCAGTTAATAAATCCGAAATAATGCCTAAACTTTCTTCTGAATCCAAGCGATCAATGTTTTCTTGTTCAGATTTCTTAGGCAAACTTTTTTTCTTTTCATTTATACAACTAAATGCATATTTATCCAATCCCTCGAAACTTGTTTCAGCTATATCAGATAATTGTTCAGGTTCTAATCGCTTAAAAATATCAAATGTTTTATTCAGATCTACATTAGAATTATGATTGGAATAATTTTCTTGAAGTTCTTTAGGGATCTCACAAGGTTTCATGAAGGAATCCTCTGTTTTACAAACATTTGAGCCAGAAGCAAAGAAATTATCATCAGATTCCTTTGTTATGTTGTTTGTAAAACATAATTCAGTGTCTGTTTTTACTCTGTCATTTAATTTTGTAACTTCATGTAAAGGAACAAATATTCCATAATTATCTTTACAAGTAAAATATCTAACATTATTGGAAATTCCATCAGTTTCCCCAATAGGTTCATCTAATTCAATGCCACACCATAATCCATCATTACACATTATTTTTCCAAAATACCTTAGTGTTCCATAATTGATTCTCTTTATACAAACTCTTTGTCCTATCAATTTATACCAAGCTGAATAGGCAAAACAAGTTTCAGTCATTCTGATTTATGCTTTCAAACTGTAAGTAGAAAGTTATATTTACTTCTCCTTTATATATTATATATCAGCTATACTGAAAGAATAATAGAAAGTACACTTTACAAGCATGTTTCAAATATCTCCACCTGAAAAGATACAAGAAAAAAATTAAATCTTTATGAAATGCAGAAAATTATTAACTGTAGAGATATGAGAAAACCTCTTCATTTCTACATTTTTAAAACATCAAAAAGAAAAATTTTCTAATAAATAAAAATACAGTAAAATTCAAATATTTCACAATTTTGAACCAAAGCTTTTTAGTTAAAAAAAAAAGTTTAAATATAATTTATTATTCCTTATTTTTAGTTTTGAAACACATAATTAAACATGCTGATCTGATTTTATCTGAGTCATTCCCATACAGAAGTTTTTGGAGATTTGCATATATTGTCACACATATTTTGATAGAACTAGCAAAGTAACTTCAAAAGGAGACAAGAACTCATGACTATAATTTAAACTTTTGCCTGTTAGAAGGCTGTAGAACTTTTTCCATGAAACAACCAGTTCTCGGAGTAAGATTAACAATTTTTGGTATAATTTTTAATGAATTTCTAGATTTAGGCAAGGCAGAAAAATGCTTTAATGAACAAATATATGAATTTTTATGAGATAGGAAGGAGTTGAGAGAATTTTCTAATAAAAGGTTTGGTAGAATGAAAAAATTCAGTAAAATAAGTATTATATAGCTGGATTTTCATTCAACATAAAATCAAACAAGTCATAAGTTAGAAAAATAACATTATGGATTCAATATATTAATACAGAGAAATACTACTATTTTCTTGAAAAAAAGATGAACATTAAATTCACAAAATATTTTTGAAAAACACAACACTACCAGGTTAAAATTATTTGTCAAGGTTATTAAATTTATTTCTATTCAGTACATTCTCGCCCTTTAAAATGTTTTCAATGAATTACAGAGCTTTTATATCAATCAAGGAATACTTAAACAATGTAATTATACTATTTTTTTTTTATCTGATTGTTCTGCTAGGCCTCAATTTCAATATTAAATTATAACACAATTAAAATTCTGAATTTATAATCTCAGTTTTAGAGTCTGCATCCTCTGCTCAAAGTTTTAAATGAAGTAACTGAAAATTACAATAAAGCAATCTTGGAATTTCTAACTTAATACAAATATTATATATTTAAATTGGATTAAAGCATTTCTCTATTAAGAAATGCTTTGTAATATAATTGGGAGTGTCAGTCAGTGTCTAGAAACATAAAAGAAACATGACTAAAATAGTTGGGGGGAAAAAATGAATGAGAAATAAAACTTATAACATATGTTAAATTTTCTTTATTTCTAAAAATTTATAATTCATTTATAATTATATATACGATAGAAAATATGAAAATTATATTGAATGAACGCCCCCCCCCCTTTATTGCACCAATTTTTTAATATTCCCTTCAATTATGATACTAGTAAATACATTTAAAATTACATCCATTGCAAGATTTATTTTAGGTCTGTAAAGAGGACATGTTTAATTAACAAGATTAAAAAAATTTAAGTCAATTTCTACTGCCAACAAAGAAAAATTTTATTTTAGTTACTTTTTATTAATAGTTAAAATTAATATAAATATGTATAGACATACGACAGAATCGCACAACATTAAGTGGAAAAATAAAGATTTTCCATTTTCCTTTCTTTATATGGTGTTGGGACTATATACATTTCCTAGGCTTACTATAGAATGATAAATGCTATTTTAGGCCAAGTATGAAAAAAAGGCCCCCAATAAGACTTATTTAAAAATCAATCATTCCTCAGAAATACAAATATTATTTTGAAGAGAATAATGAGTACCATTAAAAAACTATAATTCAAAATACATAACAAATTAAAGTTGTACAAAACAAAATTTATGCCTTTCTTATTAAGGTGACGGCCTATGTTGCAACAAAGCAAAATGTGAATCTGCACATAGGACGCAATTTTATTTTCACAAATTGTACTTAATTTCATTTGTTAGAAGTAGTAAAACAGGACCATTATATGAGAAATTTACTAACACATTAAAAAATATAAACTTTAAGTTTCTTGTTACAACATAGACTTAAGTGAAATTATTCGAAAAGTAGTTTTTTTTATGCAAGCACATTTCATATTTTGGCACTTAGTTTCATACATACACTACCTTAACTACTTTCACTGGACTAAGCAGTTGCAAGTGACTAGAAAGGAATTTGGTTGTCAGGAATATCTTTAATTCTAAGCAAGTTCTTAGGGTACAAAGTGAATTATGATTATCCATATAGTTCCAGATTCTGAAAGAGTAGAAACTCCGTGCCCTGTTACACTCATTATATAATTGCCAAAATATTACATGAATCATCTTTGCTCTAGTCAATGTCAGGAACAGAAACTCACAATAGTTTCTAAAAAAACAGAAGGAGAAACTTTTTTCCACCTTCTAAATTCATTTTCATTTTTTTTTTACTTGTACATTCCAGTTTATTTTAGAGTTAAATTTTCCATCTTTAATAAAATGGACACTGAAATTACCAAATTATTTTGCAACAGTTTGTGCATACATGGACATCACTGTGGTTTCCTTTACATACGCACATATAACAGGTACCAGAAATAGAAATATCTTTAGTTAGCATGTCATCAAGTTAAATTAATCCATCAACTATAATCTGGCTTTTTTTTTATCTGACTTTCTTTTGCATAAGCTTATTTGTTTAATCTCTCTCTCTTTGATGCTTTCTATTTTTACTAGATGCTCCTCTATATTTATATCTTTTAAAGCATCTTGGGAGAGAAAAGATATTTAAGACCTATTTTAGGTTAACAGCTTTAAAAGGTATTCATATGGTGTTCTTGATTCCAGAATGATTCATTCTATTTTTCATAAAATGAATGAACAACAGTCCTTCACTCCCATGAAATTTGTTGTCCTGCATCCAAATACTGAGCATATTATCAGTATCTCAATTTGCTCTTTTGATACTTCACAAGTCTTGTGAATGGTAGGGAATAGATTATTTTTTTCATCACTGGCTGGAATTCCTTTAAACTGGTCACTATATCATTGGCAAATTCCCTACTATAGTTAGATTGTAAATAAATGGAACCTTAAGCAACAAGAAAATGTCCATTAACTTTAGATATTTCTTCAGCTCTTTATGTCAGAGCCTTCAGTTTCCCAAACTTGCAAGATTATTTTGGCACACCTTAAATTTTTAATCTATCTGGCTGGGACTGAAAATCAATAAGACAGCAACAAATATATTCAAAAGGAAAAAGAAAAAAAAACAAAGATTTAACAATACCTTTGTCTCTCCTGTCAGGGCTCTCAAAGGTTGATATATCAAGGCAGGCTAATCAAGATGAATCAAATGTGATGTGTAATAGTTTTGTTTTCAGCAGAAAGTTCTTTCAACATTTTATCCTGTCCTGTGTCCAAGAACCAAATGGCTCAGTATTTATAATACTTTATAGTACTGAAACCTTTCACAGAATGATTTAGCTTACTTTTGTTTCCACAAGCATCACATCATGGCAATTCAGCAACCAATAATCCCCAGGTTTCTTCAAAACTCAAAGAATGACTTGTGCCAAAAATACAAGGTTTAACTTAAGGTAGCTCGCAAAGAAAATCAATATTCATAGAAACGTAGGTTTATTTTGAATAATGCACTATAATAAACATATATAAAAGAATAAGAAAAATTTATTTTTTTGCATCCTGATACCTGACAAATCTCTCTGCTACTATCTATCCTAGTTTGGGAGAAATTTTGATATTTTATTTTATTATTTTGTGCTGATATACTGGCTGAGCTGCAAGTTTGACACTCTTGGTAGTACTCTTGGTTGTTGTTTTTTTTACATTCTTTATTGACTTCTGATATGTGGTTTTGATGAAGAACACAAACCACTTTTTGCCGTTAATTCAAGGCTTAGACAATTTATCTTTGAATCATCATTGCATAACTACTGACTGTGACACATTCTCCAACAATATATCTTGCTCCATTTCCATACAGCTAAAAACTAATTTTTTGTTGGACAAATTTAAGTAAAATCATGAACTCTGATACGCCTGAACAAAAGAGGCAAATTTTGATCTTGGGCTAAGAATTAAAAGTTATATGCCTTGTCACATGATACTCATAACAAATCAGATGCATTTCCTACATTGCCTTTTTAGAAAGCTATTAGGAGAGGCAGTTTTCTCTCAATTATTAGGTACAATACTTGTCTCCAAAAGGTAAATAGAGCAGAATATAAAGTTTCAAAAGGCAGTTTTGATTTGTAACTTTAAAAGGTGGTCACTGAACAGGATGAAATCAGAGGCTCTGAAAATTTCTGAATAGTATCTCAAACATGTATGATGATATTAAGATCAGGTGAGTTAGATTAGTGGGTTCTAAAGTGAGGTATACACTAAATAATACTTGAGGATACTCCGAAGAACTAGGCTCACACTTATTAGCAAGTGTATGATCGTGTATTGCATGAATCAATAAATTTCATGTGAGTGGGGAGATCAGTAACAAGTGGAGAGCTCAGCATCATAAATGCACTGACTTTAACACATATGTGCACAAAGACTTATGAAATGCAAAGTTCTCTGCCTTTGGAAGAAAGATACCTCTGATCATTTTAAAAGAAACATCTTGTTAACTATTATCTTCCTGGAGCAAACAATTGATTGGGAAGAATTTGTTGAAAAAAATTAAATGCATTCTTTTTTTTTAGTAGATACTAATTCTAGGCTTATAGAAGTTATTGGCAATAATTTAAAGAAATTATTAAAAAAAAAAAAAACTCAATGTGGAAAATGTGCTGTAAAACTAGATGAAAGTACATATGTCGCCAACCAATTGGAATCATATATATTTTAATAACTAACTGCACAAAGAACTTCTCTGTAAGCCACTTAAAAAGGATATGCAGAGAAAGGCATCTTTTCAACAATAATTTCTTTGTTAAAAATAATATTTTGTGGGAAACTAAGTATATCAAGTGACAAGAGATGTTTTAACATGGAGAAAGAAACAATTCAAGACTAAGGTAATTAAAATTACATCCCACAATAAATTTGTATACTGTACAATACATCAGCAAGCTACTGCAGAAGGGGAAAAAAACGTGTGCAGTAGAATATTAGCAGAGTTTTTAGTAAAAACTAGACCTTTGAATAAAAATTTTTCCATAATGTGCAAAGAAATGGGAAGTAGGCCCAGAAATCTTGTATACAGAGTTTCATCAATTATCTTGTAGGCAAGTATTAATTTCTGGGTAAAGATAGAGTTCAAAGTTTATACCTGCCTTTACAGTGATGTGGTAAGTGGATATTGATAGTATGTTATTTAGCTGGTATATTTTTGAGAAAGTAAACACACTCCAACTGTGTCTTCAAGGAAAAGGTGACATTTTAATAAATGATGAAGTAACTGCATTTTGATAGAAAATCAAGATGTGGAACGAATTCAGAAGATGAATCTTTAGAAATGTTTCCATTATTATGCTATTTTATTTTAGAAAATGAAGTAAATGTGTAACAAGTCAAAAATCATATCTATACATTAAAAACTTAGTATTGAAACGAAGCTTCAATAGGTCACAAAAACGCTAGCTGAAAATGTAAAAATAGATATTTTGATTGCAGTTCAAGAACAATTGACACAAGAGAAAGAAAAACATTACAACCCGAATTTAAACAAAAACAAACAAAAAAATCTTATAATTTGCAGATGAGAATGAAGATTTAATATACAGATTTCATAAACACAGAAACAAATGCAATCACAAGTGAACAAAAATCAATATGTGCTTTTGTGAAGTAGCTTTTTCTGAAATGAGGACAATTGCAATTAAATAAGAAATAAATTAGAACCAGATCTTCAAACTACATTTACAGTGTGGATATCAAATTAGAATCTTCTGTTATTACTAAGCAAATACAATCTATTGTAAACAATTGGATTGTATTTGCTTAGTAAAATATGCAGCCATTTGAATTATAGTTTATTGCAAACTATAATTCAAATGGTTGCACATTTTTGACTATACATATGCATATATTATATGGGGTTCGATTGATAATTGTCTTAAGGATACACATGCAAAATAGTTAGATTGCTGACTTACATGACCAGGGAAGCAAGGTTGTGTCTGTAAAATATTCATTAAATAATTCAAATATAATCTAGTAGCAATGACACATTGAGTTGTCTTGTTAAAGGACGAGGACTTCAACTCCATACAAACTACCCAGAACAAGCCCTGAAATTACATAATATAAAATTTATTTTTTATGTATTAAAAACTATTGCTGCTTAAAACTTAAAAATCACTAGAATGCTTATTAAAATTTGATGAAGTAAAACAATTTAGGATTTTTAATTAAACAAAAATTTACTTTAAGCAAAATAAACTTCCAAGAATCGCACGAAAGAAAAACAAAAATAAACATGGAATCAGTAAGACAGCAAATGTTATACATTTCCAAAATATATTTTCAATAGTTTCTTGAACCGAAACCAGAAAGATAATTATCAAAACCAATTTCAAGAAAGTTGGCAAGTTAAAAAAAAACCTTTTGATCTATAAATATCACCATATACTCAACAAATAATGCATTATGTTATATCATTGCATAAAGACACTCATCACTGATTAAAAAAGAGGGAGGGGAAGAGAGAAAGAAAAGCCTTCTGAAAATCCCACATAAGAAAATCATTTGAAAAATGAGTAACTTTCTAAAGAGTAAAAAACATTACAATGCATTTACACCATCAGTCAGGTGGCATTAGCAACAACAACACATTTACAAAACAACTTAATTCATATTCTGAATATATAACAACCTAAAAAAATTGAACATGAATCACTGAATTAAACTAAAGTGTGGACATACATATATGTGAATACATAAATATTAACATAAATAAAATTTAGCTGCAATAAATTATTGAGCAAGTACACATCAAGCAAATAATACCAAACAGATTGAAATTAAATAAAACAAATCCCACCAAACTGGCATAGCATGAGTAACACAGGGGTACAAAATTAAAGTTAAGGAAAATACAAAAGATGTTTTCAGTGATTGTTGTATTATTTAGTGTGCTCGTTTCGAAAATGACTTCAATTTTTTTTCTCCTCACATCAGGATTTTTTGTAAAATTGATATCAACATTTTTGCTAAAACCCTATTTTAAAAGGAATTCTCTCGAACAATTTAGCCAGGGCAATTTGGCAACAGCGGTTTTTATTCAGTTAAATCTATGTAAATATTGGCTCTTGGTGAGGCAAAGTAATTTCTCAGCTATTGGACGAAAACCATTGTTTTCTAGATCTCACAGGCTGTCTTTGATCGAGAGAAAAATAAGAAATTCCTTCAAGATTTACACATTTTATGACCAATTATGGTGTAATTTCTAAAAGAAAATCAACACACTATTTTAATTTGTTTTTTATCAAGATATTTCCATAAAATAGATGACTGACCAAGAGGAGCAAAAATTATGCATGTGTACATACAAGTTTGAAGCATATTTTAAAATGTGCAAGAAAGCAAAAGAAATAAAGTTTTTCATTGAGTATGTTTTCTTTTTCCTATGAAACTTCTTTTTGACATTCTTTTAATCTTGTTTAACATCCAACAATAGTCTGCTAGCATGTTCTTGCCCATTCTTCCTTGAAATTTGCTCTCCATATCTTTGATACCTTGATGGAACCTTTCCCCCTGTTCTTCACTGACTAATCCAAAATTTTCGGTGGAGAAGTCATGCGAGTGAAGGAAGTATATTTTCACACTCATGGAGCAACCTAACTCTTGAAATTTCTGCAGCTTATTCATTGCAATTCTTTTACAGTCAGGATCTTTTCAATTGCCACAAACTTCTTTGAAAATAACTCATGCTTTTTTTTTTGCTGTCATGCAAGTCTCAAATTAGTTATCCTTCATAAGCTTGTGAATATCTGGACCAACAAAGATTCCCTCTGTCAGCTAGGATTTAGATATACCTGGAAATTTTTTACAACTCAGTTGGAGGCAAAGGCACAGGAATATTAGGTCCATGAAGAATGAGGCGTATGGCTGATGGAATATTATCAGGATAAGATATCAGCTTCTTATTTTTGTGGTTATACCAATGGATAAAACAGGAACAAAAGTAACAATCATCAAAGTGGTTTTTTGGCTTCCTCTATGTCATAGAAACTCCAAATCGTACAGCGGTCTCCTTTCCTTTGAGCCAGAAGCGTAGATTGTTGAGGCACTTTACACAGATTTTATGATGAAATGCCTAATACGCAAGATAAAGTTATTTAACATGGTCTGTAATGCTTCTTATACAATTTTTAATTAAACTATATTCGCTGTATATGTAACAAAAGTCATCTGGCAAATTTTTGCAACGCCTTGAACTCAAAAAGCCATGTTTCACGAAACGCACATAAATAAACACAACTGTTTAAAATGTTTCCGAGATGAAGCTCCCATTTACACAGTGAATGCACTACAGCAAATTACACATGAAAGAAAAATTGAAACCAAGTTTAAAATTTCAGTGTCTTGCATTCAGAATCAATCCAGATGATCGATAGTTCCTGCATTACCAAGTCAAGATAAGGATCCAAGTTAATGATTCCCGCAACACTATTCGTAGAGAAATATTGTGACAGGAAGAGAAGGAAGGCAAAGTAAAAATGTCATAAAGTGGTATTCCATACATTTCACCAAGGAGGGAAGAAATTCAAAGCTGTAAAAAAATTTTGATAAATGTGCATAAAAATCCAAGTAAAATTAAATTTCTAAAAAAAATGTGACGTGATGGAAAATTTTAATTATTATTTCTGAAATCAGCACCAAAAAATACATTAAGTTCAGCTATCACTGCTCTTGTACTTTTTTCATTGTAACCCTGTGTCATTATCAACACAAAGATATCTCTGAAGCTATCAAATGATTAGCTTAGAGAAACCATAACATGACAGTTTAATGGTCAAATAAATTTACACTTTATTTGACTTCAAGTAATTTTATTGACACAAGAGTAAAAAAAATAACAGGACACTATAAAATTTTCTGGTAAAATTTTTTGTTAATGAGAAAAACATTTCAATCATACAAATATTTCAGTGATTAACCTTAGTATAATTTATAGCATATAAGAAATAAATATTTTGTCTCATAAAAACACTTTTCTTTAATGTTTAAACTCTAACAGTGAAAATAAATTTATGAGCAATACAAGTTTAAATTTTTTGATAAGTCTTATTGTATTTGACAGTTATTTTTCATTAATAAAATACATTTTTTTCTGCAATGTATTTCAGGCAAAAGCATAACAGCACGAAAAACTTCATGTTCTTCGAAATAAAATTAAAGAATATAAAAATCCAAATTATCATGAAAAATACTAGCTTTAATTTCAGTTTCTAACACAGGGAGACCTGTGTACCTAGGGCCACTTTTTTTTCAATGCACAAAAACAGAGTCACTGGCCTCTTTAAAAATGTGAAACTGATATGCATTCATCATTACACTAACTACCATCCAATAGGAGTTAATATAAGTACTTAAAATAATAAATTCTGTGAAATAAAAGGTTTTTAAAAAATTCACAAATGGCCCTAAGTACACAATGATGTCATTGTACCTAGGGCCTTTCCTGGAACTTGGGTTTCGCTCTGTAATCGATAGAGAACAAACATACACACATGAATTTAATAAAAGAATCAATATCAGCTAATATATTGATTTATCATGTAACAATTTAATTTGTAATGTGTGCCAAATTATTAATGAATTACACATTTTCATTTAACATTATAATTTAAAAAACTGGTTCCAAAAGTGAGCTGCATACATTGTCGCTCTGAAGCACCAACAGATTTTGGTTTGGGCAATTTGAACACAATATTTCTGTTGTCAATTTCTCATAAGTTTCTTCTTTATCATAAAGAAACTTATTTGAACGTGCAATATTCTTCAGAAATTTTACACTATAGTGTTCTTTAACATCTATTATTTCTGCCACATAAAAATGTTCAGTTTTTTTGCATGCCCTTTCCCTCTTCAATAGTATTCCTTAGCTACTGTAGAATTTGCATCAGTTGAATGAGAATCTTCAATATCTGATAATTCTTCGGATGAAGTTGCCTTAATTTCAAACTCTGGTTTTTTCACAAGTTTTCTTTTTCTTTCTTTTTTGGCAATTTTAATAGCACATGATGTTTTTTGATTTCTACCTTTTCTGGAGTGTCAGTCAAGATTCTACCTCTCCCTAGTTTTCGGCCACCTCTGTTGGATTTACTTCGAGAATTATGCTTATAAGAAATTAAGAATTATGCTTCTGTTTTTATAATTACAAACTGTTTTTTGTTTTTTTTCATTAAATAAATTCTTATGTTTATGTAAACAAAATAATCCTGAATAATAACAATAATGATAGCAAACATATTTTTTATAAATCAAGCATATTTAAAGTTTCAGAACAAAAAATACACTCTTCTCATTTAAATAACATCCAATTATAATAAAAAAAAACTTGACTAAATCAAAATGGTTCAGATAATTAAGGCCACTTTCCTCCTTTTATTATAAAAGCCTTTTTTAATAAAATAACAAAGAATATTAATTGCAATTATACCTAGGACCATAATAATGACAATGAATATTAATTACAATTGTACCTAGAGCCATAGCCCTAGGTACAAGGCAACTATGTGGCCCTAGGTACAAAACTAGTTAATTTCATACAAAATGTCTTCAGCAGAAAAACCCACATAGAGAGGGGATTTATTTAAAATCTAATCTAGTACTTAATGTTACAAACAAAATTATGTACTAGAATTCAAAGAAAAATATTTGACTTATCTTTATACAACAATAAAAAGAGATGAACTCTGTGCAAAATTTTACTTCAGACCACGTAAAACTTTTTCCTTTATAACTTGCCACAGCTTTTGCAAAATTTCAAAATGAATGCCAAAGTAGGAATTGGTGTTGTCACTCACCCAACTGAGTTATAAAACTTAGAACTAAATATTATTCAAATAAAATGGGGTGGCCCTAGGTACACAGGTCTCCCATAACTAAAAGAAGCAGGTACCCTCCAGTACAGTGCCAGTTTATCCATTGGGCGCTTGGGGCAGGCACCCAGATAAGCCAAACTTAACAAGATTTTCCGGTTATAAATTTTGATCCACCAATGCCAAGGGGCTTATAGATATTCTGCACCCAGGGCCCAAAATAAGCTTAAATCGGTACTGCTCCAGTCTGATTCAGACAACCAAAGGTTCTTAAATTTTAGATGAAAAACTAGTTTTGCTTACCTTTCAGAAACAAACCAAAGAAATATTTATATGAAATAACATTAAATAGCATGAAAAAACCATAGTTAAAATTTATTTTTTTGCTCATTAAACAGAAAGCAATTCCATTATATCTCCTTTCATTACTGCAGAATTATCTTTTATAAATGGAGCTAAATGTTTGAAAGGCATCCCCCGTTTTTTAAATTCATCCACAATCAAATTTCAAATTGTGAAAAAAAAAAACTACTTTGAATTAGATATTTTGCAGGATCAAAGTAAACGACCACAATGGGCCTCTGAAAAGGGTAAATTTTACGTGCAAAGCATAAAAATTGGCAGGTATATAATAGTATGAGATTTACAATTACATTTTTTATCAAATTTAATAAAAACATGAAGTTTTTAACTGTCTTTTAAAGAATCTGAAATTTTACAAATACAATTTAGATAATTTAAAAGAAAGTACTGGAAACAAAGTCATACTTGGAAGAGATTACAAACAGATTTTTTTTACAAGTTTTTGTAATGCTTGACTGGCATTGGATATTTGGTGGCTTTTTAATGCAACTTATTGTACATTAGGACATATAAAAATTTACTTTTAAAGTATAAATGTTTTGTTTTTTTACTGTATTAACTTTCTCAACAAACTATTTAGCAGCCAATGTTTATGTAAACTTTTATCTCCTTAAATGATGTATGAAAGTTGACAACGTAAAGAGATATTTTTCTATTTTTAGGGAAATAGATTAAAAAATGGATAAGACCAATGAAGAAGGGAGATATCCCTTTGCCTTATTGTTGGAAAAATAGTAATTTCAGAGCAATAGTCAGAAATGCAACAAATATTCTTAGAAAGGTTTGAAATCCTATTGAAATAGATGTGTGTACACCCTTTTTTTAAACTATGCTCCAAATACTTTCATTCCTGTAAATATCTCCCGATTTCTAATATTTAAATATTTACAAAAGTAATACCCAAAGCAAATGAAAGAATGTTTTCTGCAATACTGAAATAATTTCATTGCAATGTACAAAATGTGCATTGTTAATGTTTTGTCTTAAGAGGACTTGGTACCCCAAAAATGACCGACCTATCGTTTTTTTTTTTATTATTATTATTTTTCTTTAATCTTATTCTTTGCATTATTATCTTTCTATTGATATATTATTTGTGCAAGTCGGAAAGTTAGAAGTTGAATAAAACTTCATTTGAAAACAAATTAGGCAATTCGGCCACTCTCCCTTTTTAGAAAAAAAGCTATTTCTTATTATAAAATAGATTTTTTTATCATAATTATAAAAAAAAACTTATGCGTAATATATAAAGCAGAATATTTCCGAAGCAATACAATAATTAATTTTTCTTCTTTGTGAAATGTGTGTGTACCTATGTAAAATTTTTGAATTATGGCATTTTATATTAATAATTTCAGTTCTTATTCCTGATATGTTTTTCATAGAAATGTAATACTTCAATATTATGTGAAGAAAAAAACTAAACTTTCTGTCGTGACAGAAAAAAAATTTTTTAACATTATTCTTGAATTTTCTGGTGCAATTAATACCTTCTTAAAATTGATCATTTATAAAAATGTATGGGTTGAAAAAATACGAAAATACAATTGTTTTAAAGAAAAATATACAAATAATATCTTAAAGTGGTATTTTAAGTTTATTTAAGATTATTATTATTTTTTCATAATTATATACTTTAAAGTGATTTTTCTCAGTTTGTGTTTTTCGAAATATTAGTGCATTCAAAATGCTACTTCTTACACAACTATTTACCAATCACTTCCATGTTTTTCCTGTGTGTTGCATATAAAGCATGTAACAAAATTAGAGATCCATTTTGCTGTTAACTGAATACTTTTCTTTAAAAAAATTAAAATGCAGGAGATATTGGCTTTTTCGTTGATTTTTAGTATGCATATCAACATTTTATTTATTTTTTTTTCTCAAAAACGAATTAAGTTATTGTAAAATCGATCCCTAAAGTTGTTTATAACAGCAATAAGAATATTACAAAAAAAATTTCAGGTCAAAAAATTAATTACAAAAGGAGTAGTATTTTAAAATTTTCCTAAATTTCTTCAAAAAATTTAAATTTTTAAAATTGTGTGAATATGTGAAAAATTTCATCTCGTATCATTTTCTTGAATAGAAACATTATATATAAAATGTTAAAATATAATTTTTTAGTACATAAAGAAAGAAAGTAGTTTTCAAAGGGTACCACACAAGTCCTCTTAAAAATATTACAACTCACAAGTTGAACGTATTTTATCATTAAGAGCTTCCGATGCAAGTTTTGCTAATGCCTTACACTTCGTAACGCATTAGCAAAACTCGCATCGGAATCTCTTAATGATAAAATACGTTCAACTTTTGAGTCGTAACATTTTTAAGACAAAACATTAACAACGCAAATATCAGAAAAATCGTAAAAAATAAACAGTAGCATACTCACATTAAACATCAAATCAGTGCAAATAAAAATCTACAGAATATTTAAAAGTTAGAGATGTTAAGAAATAAATTTATATTTTATTGTAGTAAGTTAGTATAAAAGTTTCTAAATTTTAAAATAACAAAACACGAAGAAACTTCTCTCTCGTAAGATTTTAAATGCAGCTATATATATTAATATGGAAATTTAAAATACAGCGGGTACATTTTGAAAATCATTTCACTTCTTCGCTATAGTTAAAGTAGTGTAAAAATATTATTTAACTGCAGAAATTTTTTTTTTAAATGTATAACTCAAAATAACTTAAATAATAAAAAATGTACTTTATATTTAATAAGAATACATGAAATTCATATACAAGGCGTAAATGGATCTTTCGATCTTCAATATCGAGGGCTGGATTTTCCACCGCCAAATCTTCTTTTCTAGCTAAAGGTCAATCGCCAAGGTGCACAGTGGGCAGCTTTACCAATCTGGCGCACGGAAATTATTTTATGGCTTCAAAAGCTTCATAATGATCTAAAATCATAGTAATTAATGTAAATTGGATATTCTTTTCTGTTTTTTTACTGACAAATAAGGTTAATAGGGAATTAACTAATTTATGTCAAGTTTGAATTTGATCAAGAATAAATTATTGCTAAGTGGAACTACACTGCTGACCATAAATGCAACCGTCATGCACCACCGTAAATGCAACACCCTGAAGGAAGTATGCAAATAACATGAAATTTACAACATGCATTAGCGGAGGTGAGATATTCAAATGAATAGACACACATCACGCGCGCCTGTGGGGCCACCTCAAAGCGCTCTTTAAGGCTTGGAGATTTCGTCGATTTCAAGTTCGGCAATTGTGTTTTTCTTGTGGTTTTTTTTAAAAAACGATCAGTTATGTCTCGTAGAAAACAGAGATCAGCTTTTGATCAAGTATCCGAGTTCGACAGAGGAAGGAGAGTGGCCTACCGAGATTGTGGATTATCTTTCATTAAAATCGGTAGTCGTGTTGGACGAAACCAAACAACTGTAATGCGGATATGTGACCGTTGGATACAGGAGGGTACGACGGACCGACGTGGTCGATCGCATCCACCTCAGTGCACCACTTCACTTGAGGATAGATAAATCGCTCCTCACCTTAATCAGGATTGTGCAACTACAGGAGTTCAAAAGGGACATAAAGAGTTTGAATGAAAATAATAGAGTGTCTGCAGAAAGTGTAATAAAAAGTTTAAATCCTTTCTTAGATCAAGATGGTGTTTTGAGAGTTGGCGGTAGACTTTGTAATAGTGATTTGAACTTTGAATGCAAATTTCCTATAATATTACCTTGTAACCATAAATTAACGAATTTAACTGTAAAATATTTTCACTTAAAATATTTTCATCTAAGTCCACAGGCCTTACTATATCAAGTGAGACAGAAATTTTGGCCTGTTAGAGGACGTAATGTATGTAGGAAAATAGTACATGATTGTCTTGTATGTTTTAAAGTGAAACCTATAACTTGTGAACAAATAATGGGCAATTTGCCTAAAGAAAGAGTTAGGGAAAATTTTCCTTTTGATTGCAGTTCCGTGGACTTTATTGGACCGTTTTGGATCAAGAGCAATAAACAGCGTAAAGGTAGTTTGTATAAAACATATGTTTCAATTTTTGTGTGTTTTGTCACTAAAGCTGTACATTTTGAATTAGTGTCGGATTTAACAACTCAGGCATTTATTGCCTCATTAAAGAGATTTATTGCTAGAAGAGGAAAACCCTCTCTCTATATAATATTTTCTGACAATGGTAAAACATTTATAGGAGCTAATGCCGAACTCAAGAGATTGTACAAATTGGTGATAAATTCTGATCCTGAATTGTCTGGTTTCTTAGTAGATGAAAATATAAATTAGAAATTTCTCCCTCCCAGAGCACCAAATTTTGGCGGCTTATGGGAAGCTGGCGTAAAGTCGTTCAAATTCCATTTTAAACGTGAGGCAGGCAATTCTAGGTTTACTTAAGAAGAATTTCTAACCATTATGACTCAAATTGAGGGAATTTTGAATTCCCATCCTCTCACCCCTTTGTCAACAGATATAGATGATTTGTCGGTTTTGATCCCGGAACACTTTTTGATTGGAAAATCAATTACTTCCATTAGTGAACCAAATATAATACATATAGAAACTAATAGATTAAACATATATCAGAGATTTACAAAAATTGTGCAGTCTATATGGAAAAGGTGGAGTAATAATTACTTAAGTAATCTTCAACAGAGATCTATATAAATGGAAATTTGAAAAAGATAACGCTAGAGTGGGTGATTTAATCCTTATTAAAGAGGATAACTTAGCAGCCAATAAATGGCTAATGGGCAGATTGATCGAGGTATTTCCTGGAAAGGATAATAGAATTAGGGTTGTAACGATAAAGACTCAAAATGGTGTAGTCAAAAGACCTATTTCTAAAATTTGTATCTTGCCCATAAGAGAATGAATTTCTTTTTTTTGTGTGTGTGTTACAAGATTTTACTTATTTTTAAGTTATTGTAATTAACCTTTTAGTATTGTGTGTATTTTTAATGAATTATTTCTGATTTATAATTATTTTAATAGTGTTAAATTTTAATATAACAGTATTGTAAAAAACCATGAAATTGAATGTTGTAACATGGCAATATGCCGGGTGGAATGTTTGAGCAAGCTCAACTGCGCGTGCCCAGCAATTCCTATGTGAATGTAAAAAGTTACGAGAAATAAACTATACCAGTCCACTAGAAACTGTGTTGTGATTGAGTCCTGAGTTATGAGTTTAAGCTTTCGACGGAATGAAGTAAAACAGTTCTCAACATGTTGATTGCATTTTTTTTAAATGAAAAAATACGGTTAAATTGTAATTCTCATGCTATCATTACTTTGATTTTTTTAAGTGACTTATATGACACTTTCAAAATAAACGGCTCATATATCTCTCTCTTTAGTTCCATAATTTCATTTATTACATCTGTTTATAAAATACAAATTTCTATCTTGTTTATAAATAATTAATCATCTTTTTTCCATTATTACTGTTTTAAATCAGTTTGTAATTATTATTCACATTACATGTAAACGCCGTTTACTTACATTAGCTCAAGATATACAGAAGCATATAATAGAATTTGGGGATTAATTTCAAAAATTTATCAATATTAAAACTTATAATCTTTTATAAAATTTATAGTTTATCTGGAAAAAATATCTCGATGCATATTTCAAAAATTATGTTACTAACATTACATGCAAAGTTTATATATTCAGCTCAATAAGTATAACTTTTAAAGAAAAAAATTATTCATTATAATAATTTAATACAAAAATTATATATTTTGATATTTAGAACTATATTTGTTGTAAAAAGGTTTCATAATTTTTTTAAAGGGACAATTACTCTTTTATTAGGTATTCATAAATCAAGTTATATATCCCTTTAAGACCCATCCCGCACGATCGTGCGGGTTAGATATTCTTATACATTTTTACTTCCGGAATAGTCGTATGTAAGAAAATCGCGAATCTAACGATTGAGCCGGTTTGCAGAAAGTATAAAGTGTTACTTTTTGTCAACAGACGATGGTTGTGGTCCATGTTTTACTTTCAGCTGGCAAATCTAGCTTTATTTTCAAATACAACGAAAACACGTCTTCTTTTTATCTGTCGTAAAAAGGTAATTATCAATATACTTCTAATTGCTTGGATACATTTTGAATTAATGCTTAAATAAGTGTAAAATAGAAAAAAGATATTAATTATATTCTATTAATGTGTCTTGTAGGACTCGGGATTTCGTTACCCGCACGATCGTGCTGGTTGGGCGTTACTTGAGTTACTGCAGCTGTAAAGGTAAGTACTTACCATGCGAATTTTCTTTTCTGTTTCAATGATTTTGATGAAAGCCTACATAAAAATGAAATCTCTATAGTTATATAATTAATACCGAATTTTCTCGGGGGTCACCATGGATGAGTCCTTTTTTTCCTTTCTCTCATTTTTGCAATTAATTTTCTTTTTCATACATTTGTTGAGGAGTATGGCATTTTTATCCTCTCCACAGATATCTTCATCCATATATCTCCCCCCCCCCTAAAAAACCAAATCTGGGTTTTTTCTGGTGGGAGTTAGTATGGTGTGGCTTAAATATATATATATTTTTAAATAAAATAAAGTTTTCTGATACATTTTACTATTTTTCATGGAATACTGTGTTAACTTTTAATCAAAAATTTGTTCGGGTGTCTTAAAGGAGAAGAATTCTCACAGAAGAAATTTTTCAACTGATGAATAAATCAGATTGAATTTAGATCCTAACTTAGTTATCTCTCGGATGATGACAATGCTGCGAACAAAACATATGAATCGCGTATACTGGAAGGAGAATCAAGTTCAGATGAGAGCGATGAAGAAACACATGGAAATATTTGAAATGGAAAGACAATTTTGATTCATTCTTTACCATAAAAGTCTCTTGAACATATTCATTACATTGATTTAGCTGTTGAAAATTCTTAGTTTCTGTGCAAACAAGATGCAATATCAAATAAAATTCCTCTAAAAATCAAAATGGATCACTTAAATTTTAAGTTAGAGATAGTTGAAGCGTTAGCAGCCTCTCCACCCAGAGTTGCCAGAAACTAATGCAACAAAGTAGCACGAAGAGAGAGAAAAAGTAGCAAAAAGTAGCGAATCGATTTTCTCTTGCAATTCATAAATATATATATTTTTTTAATTTAGTAAAACTGTTTTAAACAATACTTCAAAATATGTTTTAATTATTTTTTTATTCAATTAAAATACATTCAAATTTTTCCTACTAAGTATCGTGATCTGTTGTGTCTTTTTTATAAATTTCTGAATTATATTGAAGCATTTGTGGCGATTGAATGAAATCAACACAGCAACTCCCTCATCTTCCAAAGTCATTTTAATTCTGAGAACTGACTCAAACAGTTCGAGGCACATTCGATTTCTTAATTTTGCACTCTGGAAAATGCCTTTTCCACAGTGGTATTACTTATGGTAAAGCTTGAAAGCAAATACAGCAAAATCTCTTAAAAATGGATTTCCAACTGCGTCTTTTATATTAAAAATGTGACACCAAAATAATTCTCCAAAATTTAGAAGCTCAGATTCAGATAGACAAACATCTTTCAACTGTATGTTAAAAATTTGTCTCCATTGATTCTCCAGAACATACAATTTAGATTGGTCTGCTAACTCTAAAGGCAGATAAAAAAAAAAGAAGGATGATTTTTGAGTTTTAGAAAATATCAAGGGGAAATCCTTTCTTTTTTAAAGTTCCGTAATTTGAAGGGATTCTGTTTAAAAGTTGCTTACATGAAATCTTGAGAAAATTGTGACATCATTGATAGATATCTTTAGTAGATCCGATAGAAATTATTTTACTTTTGCTTGTCAGTTTATTCAAAAAGATAGCCATCAACTACTTTAATAGACAAATAAATGCTTGTTAAACTCATGTCAACTTCGAGATTCACACATTTAGGATAAATTATTCTTCTTAAAAGAGTAAGGGTGAAATTTTTAATTCTTTCTGCAATTTGCAATGATCAGCATGATTACTTTGAAAGACCAAATTAATCCGCTCAAATTCTGCTAAAATTGGCAGCTGTAATTTAACAATATTGAATTATATCCTTGTATTAATTTAAATAAAGGGATAGTAAGACAAGTAGTTGATTGGAAAGAGAGGAATCTAGGCAGTGGGGAAACGGAAAATATTAGGGCCCCCTTGCAAAGTCAGCTTTTGGACCCCAAGCCCTAATATGTACTTGGCATCAGTTAGGATTTGGGCCCCCTAGAATCCCTGGGCCCCCCGCAATGCGAGGGTGTATGTTACTCCACTGAATCTAGGTCAAAACCTTTAAAAAGAGATTTATTCGGAAGATCTGTATCTCATAATCTTAGCTGACAAGTCTTATTTTTGTCATTACTTTTGTTATTGCATGCAATTTCTTATAAGTTCAGTGCTGCAACATAAGTTAATTACAAAAATAGATTTTTATTTTTTAATTCAGTGTGTGTGTGTACAGTACCCCGTTGATGATAACTATTATAATTTACTTAGTTCTATAAGAATTTGTCCTTTCACAACTACTTTTCCAGTTTAATATTTATGTAGAAATTCTCTCTAAACCTGTTTTTTTAAGAACATTACTTGTTTTATTTTCATGCTTCTATCGGGATTAGAAAGAATCCATCCCGCAATTACTTTTCTTTCACCACTTGCAGTGGAAAGGAGTGGCGGGAAAGGAGAGCCTCGCTTAGATCGGCTACAATTCGTGGCAGTGGCGAGGGGAGAAATTGAAGCGTTCCTTGTCGTTTCGGAGTGATGAAACATACTGCAACTCCATGTTTTCTTTGGGGACTGAAGTCGCTATTTTTTTTTTTTTATTTTTTATTTTGCGATTTTTCCGAAAAAAAAATCATTTTTTCGAAACTTGTTCCAATACTTTTATTTATGGTTGAAAGCAAAAAGTAGAGGGATCTTCAAGTGAAGTAGCATAAAATTCGTGAAGTAGCAACAACATAAAAAAAAAGTAGCGTAAAGTTTTAAAAAGTAGCAAAATTCACGAAAGATCGCACGATCTGGCAACACTGTCTCCACCTACTAACAAAAGTACTTTAACTCATGATGAAGGTAACAGAGTTGTGATTCCACTCGCAAAAAGATCGAAGTGGTATGATCCACCTGCTATACATATGCCTTTTATCCTGGTCATTCTACGATAAAAAGGCATGACATGTATAGCCATTTTCGATGTGGTGATGACATTTCAAGGCTTCTCACAAGTGCAGATATTAAAACTACGAAAGTTGTTCGAAAATATGTTGTGAAAAATGCAATGTATATTTATGCTTATCAAAAACAAATATATGTTTTAAAAATTTCCACATGAAATCAATAATGAGTCATTAAAATGATTAACTTTACATCAATAATTTCCTTATTTGTAACAATTTTAGTTCATTAAGCGTGTTTCTTCCATCAACTTACAGCCCCCAAAAAAGGAAAAATTTCAGAGGTGCTGATTTCACAGAAAACGCACAACGCTGGAGGTCACTGGGAAACTGGGTTTTCAAGAAACCCTCTGTCCCATATCTAATTTAGTATACGAGTCCTGAATGTCGATGTCTGTGGTTAAAGTCACTTTAATTAATCGAAACAGTCCATGAGATGACGCAAGCGTCTGTCTGTATTAGCTTGTCAACGAGTCGTTTCCTGATTGGTCGAGGGAAGTGACTCCTGGTCGTTTGNCCCTCCGTCCCATATCTAATTTAGTATCCGAGTCCTGAATGTTGATGACTGTGGTTAAAGTCAGTTTAATTAATCGAAACAGTCCATGAGATGACGCAAGCGTCTGTCTGTAGTAGCCAGTTGACGAGTCGTTTCTCTCTCTCCTGATTGGTCGAGGGAAGTGACTCCTGGTTGTTTGAAAGCAGCTGTCAGGAGTGATTGATTAGGTAGAAGGGGATGATGCTGGCTGTCATGCCGTTGATGGATGGTGCCTGCCAGTGGTTCTGTTGAGAATGGATGAGCCGAGAGGAAGCAATGGCATTGTTACTTGAGGCAGAGTGAGAATCCTCTCTATTGGTAGGGCATGGGTTGAGTAAATAGGGAAAAAGGACTGTTGGGTTGACTGAGGGTAGGGCGAGAAAATTTAGTAGTGAAATGAATGTACGAAATAAAGAAGTTTTGGGTGAATTTTAGATTTATTGAGTCATTTACCAAGTGGCGAATGACTGGGCAGTTATCTTATTCGAGCTCTCTTCGTTGAGATATTCATCAAATAGTGCAAGGATTGCCTTTTTTTTTGCCAGATTTATTTTTAATGGTAGCGGTAGAAGGGGGGTGGGGTGGGATCGGAAATATTTATGACTTATTTGTTGCTCAAGCAGGGATAGCAAGCACTCATTTTTGCTATTGTTGCCTGATAGTTAGGTGGGGATTGGGGTGACTATATCCTGAGCGGTTGGCTGTGTAGTAGCAGGTGTGTAGTGTGGTGCTATCTGCTGGGGTGGACGCGGAGTGAGAAGTTGTTTGTATGCTTTGTGCATGTGATGTGTTAGGCCTTACACTAGTTAGGCCTGTTTACAATATTAGAGTAATTGGTTTTAATGGCGGTGCCTTTGCGGTGCTTGGGGAAAAGGGGGTATTTGGAATAATTGGCCATGTGGCCGTATGTCTGGCAGTTAATACAGAAAAGTGAATCGACCCTCTTGATCTGGCATTCACGTGTCTGGTGAGCATCTCCACATTTAAGACATTTTGGTATGAGGTGGCAGTTGTCTGCCGTGTGATTAAATTGATTGCATTGAAAGTATTGGGTTACCCCTTTGCTTTCAAAGCCTTCGACTACGATGGAGAAGCAACTTAGGGTTTTAAGGTCAAAAGTTTTAGCGTTAACACAAGGCTCCTTGGAAGTGAAACTGTGAAGACGGGAAGAAGTTGTTTTGTTATGTTTCCTGTGAGTTGCGTCACCCGATCGACGGTGAATCCCAGATCAATCAGGTCGTTTAATATGTCTGTTGTTTTCGTGTCTCGTGGTAGCCCTTTGATGACTACTTTTATTGGTGTTTGTGTTTTGGGTATAATCGTGTAGTGTGGGTATTGTAATTTTTCTATAGCTGTTGAGTGTAAGGCAAAATCCATAATTTCATCCGTACTGTCATTTTGCAGTATGTCGGGTTCCTTGGGGCAGGCCGATAGTACTCCATATGTGCCAGTTGCGATCTTTCGTTAGCGGTTCGGTCAGGAGAAGTGTAATTTTCTCTTCCTTTCCGTTGAGAAATATTTTGTGACTTTTTCCGGGCCATGACCAAACTGTAAAGTGAGAAGAAATATCCAGGGCCTAAACCGAATATTAAACTTTTCAGTTGGCAAAAGTTGTAACACGTGGTCATGGGCTACGAAACTCGTATGTCAGGAGCGTATGCCAAGCACTTCCTTACGCTATCGTGTCCCAGACCGTTCTCCAGTATCAAGGATAATAATACATTTTAGCTCAGTTTGTAAACATTTTTTCCTTACATCAAAACTGGTATGACTCAAATATCGCTGTTGGTT